>KN824294.1:282182-293239 GCA_000827415.1 Serendipita vermifera MAFF 305830 | reverse complement strand
TAAACGCAGCAGAAGGAAGAGATCGAAGACTAGTGAAGGCGATCACTAACGTTGCGATCCGACCTGCAATGTAGAGCCACGAAGATAGTGTTAGAAGGATTGCACAGATTCCCGTGATAAACTGCAGCCAAGCAGAATATGTCTCCACTCTTTGTCGTACTGCCCATGATGAGCAAAATATAGCGACTATGAACGGAACCGCGATCATGGCGACACAAGAAATATGCCATAGAACAAGTTCAGAACGGGATGGAAATTCGGATGACCACGCAATACAATGGATGGCTCCGAATGCAGCGCCAAGGATTGACGGTCCTATTCCGACCGGGCCGAGATCGCGATCTGGTATACGTCCAGACCAAAACATGGGAATCGAGCATTGTTGGGAGATTGTGACGTATTGATCCTGACTTCCAATGGTGTAATTAATTATTTTCTCCACCCAGACGAGGACTCGGCCGTCATTCCATGCCGCCGCCTTTTCTCCCGCCTCCTCGTGGCTGGCTGTCCATGTCTTGTAAGCACGAATAGGACACTCCACGTTCATTGGTTTGTCCCACCAAAACATATAAATGAAAAGGTTCAACACTGCGTATGCCAATGTGACAACTTCGAGCTCCGTTAGAGGAAGGTGCTGCGTTCTTCGAGTAATGCACTGGATGACAAACCATAGTGTTTGAACCAGCACGATGATTTTTGTTAGGGCATCGCTTTTGCCCCTATCTTTTAATTCAATCTCGGTTGGCGCGATGATCTCGAGTGTTTCGACTGAGAAATCCTCAAATTTGAGTGGGCATACTGGAACCTCGTCTCTTCGCAAGTGCCTTCCTGTCGGTACGACGAAAATAAATGATTCCGAAGACTCGATGGGCAACGGTGTGAATGAAGCGTCGGCAGGGAGTCGAAAGAGGTGGAATCCTCCCATAATCATGAAGAAGCCATGCGTTCTCGTCCATTCTGGAACTATTTCTATCATCAGTCAAAGTTCACAAAAATTGGTAAAAGGTCACCTTTCTTGCTGATCACGCCAGCCTGGACGTATTGCCGTGCGGCCCATGCAAGGATATACTCTGGAACAAGCAACGCCCATAGAAACAACGGCACCTTGTACGTGATGAGCTCGTGTAACGGGTCCCATAACCACTTTTCGAGCCAACGCTGGTTCCTCTTCTCCGACCTGAAGTGAACATTCGGGTGAACGGCTACCCAGGTACACAAGAATATAGTTGAGAGACAACTCCAAACTATACTCCAGATGGACCTTTGACTATTCAATTCATCACACGAGGCGACGTCGCGTAACTCAATAGACGCGGGAATGGAGCCTGCGTCGCTGTGCACGCTTTGGGTGATGGCATATGCAAGAAGTAGGACGAGCATAGTGTCGAATCGGATGTGGGGAAGTCGAAGAGCAAGGCTCTTTATTTGATCATAACGGACGACGTCAAAATACAACACAGCCTATTCAATCGTGCTGACCGCGTTGAAGCAAAAGCAAAACGGCGCATCGAGCAATCACGTCTTACGAAATCGAAACCATAAGTCATCTCAGGGCCACTCCTTGTGAGGATACTCAAAAGTCGTTCTCAAAACAAAGCGTGGTTGCGACTAATTCATGGATCTCTTTCAACTACATAAGCGTCTAGGGTTCTTTAACGAGGGATTTGAGCTGCTCCCAGTCCGCACTTCCCCGGCAGAGGGCCGCGAAAGCACCGTTCCTTCGTAGCAATTCGGCAGGGGAATCGAATTCGACTATCTCTCCGTGACTGAGAACCAGAATACGGTCGTACTCAATCACCGTCCGAAGTCGGTGTGCAATTGTGATCACAGTGGCATCCCCAAGTTCCTCCCGAATCGTTTGCTGTATCTGTGATCCCAAGTATTGTGAGTAGCATTCGGGGGTATGTATAAGAAATAGGAACGTACTTGATCGTCCAAATCAAGGTCTATGGCCGACGTGGCTTCGTCTGTCAGCACTATTTGTGATCGCCGTAACATGGCACGCGCCAGGGCTACCAATTGACGCTGACCAGCGCTGAGACTGCTTCCGCCAAAGGAGATGGGTGATTCCAGGCTATCGAACAGCGCCTTCCTCTTTTTTGAAAGGGGTCCACCCTCAGATGTTCGGGTGCTCTGGGCGACGAGATGGCATCGTTGTAAAACGTCCCAACACTCCTGGTCCGAATGTTCGTCGAATGGATCAAGGTTAAATCGCACAGCTGTGTGCCATAGTCAGTTCTATCAATGCCAATCAATGGTAAAAACACTCACAGCCCTCGAAAAGCGCCACATCTTGGCTCACGACAGTCTGGAAAGAGACAAGTCAGATAGAGCCCTATATCACCAATAGACTCACCAATCGTGTTCTGAGGTCTTCCAACCCTATGGTGGAGATATCGATACCGTCAACACTGAGTAAACAGGCATTAGTTTCGGATGATCAGGCAGCCTGTTGAGGCTCACATAATCTGACCACGGTGAGCCTCGATTATCCGAAGAAAGGCGGCACATAGAGTAGTCTTGCCACTTCCAGTTCGACCCACAACACCTATCTTTTCCCCAGGGGCAATTTGGAAACTTAACCCACGAAGAACATCCGGTGAGTTCGCTGAGTAACGGACCCAGAGGTCATTAACCATAATTCCAGAGGTGGAAGATGGCCAATATGCAGGAGGTCGTCTATTCTCAATGATAGCTGGGGCTTCTTGTGCGACGTTGAGATATTCTCCGACGCGCTCCACAGAGTTGAAGTCAAGTTCGACTTGTGCAAGTACCCTAGTATCAATTTTTGTTAGTCTAAGAGATATATAATGGTTGCACAACTTACTTGACGAGCTGACGACTAGCTTCTGCGAAGATCCCTGCATTGAGAATAACTACAGCAGAGAACCCAGTGCTCACTCCGGCCGTGATCGCGAAAATAGTGGTGAGGTAGACAACTACGGACCCTAAGCAATCGTATCTCCATCGCAGCCAAAAAGCAACTAGCCTGTATGATAGTGTCAGCAATGGCCTCGAGAAGAGTATTGAACGAACCAATAGCTATGATCAAATGCTTGGAATGTGTCCACTCGTTTGTAAAATCTGTTTTGATACCGCTGCTCTACGCCAAATGCCCGGACGTGAATCAGACCGTGCAAAAGCTCGTCGAAACCCGCGAATGCTGGGGATAGAGAGATGCTCTCTAGTCGCCGAAGGTCTCGAGAAGTACGAACATATGGTGGTGCTAGCCGAATGTACAACCAAGCGATGAACAGTGCGATGGGCGCAAACATTGGGACAACGTATACAATGACCCCAAATGATGAAACAAAACTCAACGCGCCACCAATTGCACTCCTTGCAGAGTTGTTAACCGCTCCATCAATCGCCCCCATGTCGGCAACGAATCTATTGAGGATCCGACCCACGGGTGTCACGTCGTAGAATCGAGCGGGTGCACGTGATAGGCGGTGTAGCATATGGGTGAAGAGTGAGCGAGAAGCTTGAAGCGACGAATAGAACCCGAGGGATATGAATCCGAGGACAGTGAACGCGCCAAGCAGTGATATACCAAAGTATATCAACAACCATGGTCGAACATTTTCGTCTGGAGGTGGAAGGCTGTCAAGGATTGGAGCGAGGGATCCGGAGCTGGTCAGGTTCAGTGGAGGGCCACGAACCTTGGTCTGGGTGACAGGTTCCCAGATAGAGGCGAGAATCGATGTGGCATTGGAGGTTGGATGGTTGTACGCTTCACCCCATTTAGAGAGATAAAACTGGTCGAGAATTTGAACAGCCCGAATGAGTATCATCAATAGGACAGTTGTGAACCATGTCCAGTATCCGGCGGCTTTGATATAGGTTTTATACGTATCCCACGACACGCGACCTTCGGCTCGAGCTTCTTCGTCAACCAGTTTTCCTAGTTCCGCGGTAGAAAGCTTCCAGCTTGGTTTGGCTTTCGTATCGAGGTCAGGGTTCTGGTTCGATTCTGCTACATTGGTCGAGCTCGATGGTGTCTTATCACCGCTATTTGTACCGCTTGGTAGACCGTCTACATCATTTATAACTTTCTCTGAGGGCTCTTCCACCCATTCTTCTGGTTCGTGCTTGATGTCATCCAGGATACCTCGCTTCTTGAGCTCCGCCACGGAGCCATGGCGCTCCAGACGTCCACCCCCGATCTCCACGAGGTACTCTGCCAAAGGAAGACAGAGGGAGACGTGGTGCGTAACTAGTATGATGGTCCTGCCTGCCATCAAAGGACCGCCAAAGCAATGTTCGACAAGGTGCCGTGCCGTATGCATATCAACAGCTGCTAAAGGATCATCCAAGAGAATAGTACGAGCAGGCGAGTATATAGCACGAGCCAGAGCCACGCGTGCACGTTGACCGCCGGAAAGGGAAACCCCCTTTTCACCAATTTCGGTCATGTCACCTGCCCTCGTTGAGTCTAAGTTCTTTGATTAAAGTTGTAACTCACCAGCTGGAAGGATCTCCAAATCCCTTTCCAAGGCGCAGGCCGAAATAACTGCGTCATATCGGGCTTCGTCGTACCCTGCTGGGGATGCATAGACAATATTGTCACGGATGGTAGCATGCTCAATCCAAGGCGATTGTGCACAATAAGCAACTCGATGGCTAGATTTATCCAGATGCACAATTCCATGAAGCAAATTCATTTCTGGCCCAAAGTCAGTGACACGGACCCAAGACGTCGGGTTACTCACCGCCCAATAGTCCAACCAAAAAAGCGGTTTTTCCGGCCCCCGTGATGCCGGTCACCAAAGTGAGCTTCCCAGGAGGTAAAAAGACATTGAGGTCATGGAGCTTGAACGGTTGTATCCTTCCCTCAGCTCCAGGTGGGGCAGCAGCGTTTGAGTGGTGGGCATGTCTTGCCTCTGCTTCAATCGCGTTGACTTCTTGTGTGGGATCGGGGAGAGGTAATGGCTGTCCTAGATCCAACCTAGGGTGACCCGCCTCCGTTTCGACTCTTGTTTCGGCTGCTTCCACTTCGTCCACAAGCAGTCCAGGTGTTGACTTCTTGGTCGCCTCTGCCGTAACTCGATGCCATTCTAATGTGGCATTTTCATAACCAATCTTCTCCGCCTGCTCTGTGGCACTTTGTTCATGATTCGGTGGGTTATTGGCTCGCTTGAGAGAGGAAGCCCAGTCTGGTACTTCTTCTTCTCTTAAAAAGGTGTTGATTCGTTGCATGGATATCCAGGCTGCAGTGTTATACTTAGCAATTATAGTGGAGTGATTGGTTGAGGGTTCTCACCGTGGAACATTGCGAAAATATGCCCAGGAAGCTGTGTCATACTACTTTGAAGCTGGCTAAATACTCCTAACGCGGTAAACGCGACCGAGACGGTCAACGGTTTTCCGCTAACGAGCGTATATGCCACAAATGAAGCCAATGCTGTAGCAGATGGAATCCAAGTCCTGTTGAATAGGTGAGGGATTTAGTGAGAGCTGGGGCAGCTCTCATCCAACTTACCAAATGAAGATCAAAATGGCGCTGCAGATGTTTTCTTGAACGCGCCAGCCCAGTTCTTGTTCTCTCCATTCCAGGACCCTGTACATGGTGTCGGACAGATGCATTGTTAAAAGCGAACGACGAACCTGTTGCTCCATCCGTTTTCCCAGCCCATCAACTTGAGAAACCTGATACTCTGAAAGAGCTCATTGACTCCTGTCATTCTTTTATCCCGCGATTTCCATGATTGCCTCGTGATCTATTGATGCTCAGTATAAAATGTAGACGCAAATCCTTCCATCCAATAGCCACTTACGTAGAGGTTCCATTTGATCAGCGGTACGTTAATGACGTATGCAAAGAGGATGACACCGACACCAGCAAATGCCGAGGGGCCGAGCAAGCTTTTGGGAATATGAGTTTGGACCGAGATTTGAGCAGATCGGAACATACTCGTAGAGGAACCAGAGAGCAATTCCAATTCGAACCGGAGCGCCAAACAACGGTGAAAGCTCCCAAAAACGTTGAGCGACAGCATAAGCATCTCCCCTATTGACTGCGATCAGTATATATGCTCTTCATTATAAAAGACTAGAAGCTCACTGCATGAGGTTGACCACTTTACCGAGATCTGCGCTCTTCTCTTCCTCCAGACCATTGGGTCCGACCTTGACATTTGCCGTGTCGTCTTCGCCTTCCTCCTTAGCATCTTTGGCTTCGGTCGACGCACCACCCACAACCCTCCGTCGCAGGGCTTTCCAATGTAACGCACAAAAGATGGTGCCTCTCGTGCGTTCATAGCAGCGTCGGGTGCACCAGCCTTGAGCCAAATCGCATTGTGCAAAGGACAAGTGTGCCACGAGCGTGACAAGAGCCCAAAAGTGTGCTTGCACCCACTTGTTTCCCCAGATGGTATCCGGGGGAGAGTCATCTTTCAATGATAGGATGGCAAGTAGTTGCTTGAGTGCATAAGGCGGGATGAAACCTGCGACGGCCTTGTACATTTCGATGGTGATGTCCAATATGATGTCCGCGGAGTTGGCGCGCAGCAGGAAAACGATGAGAGACCTTGGTTTGGACTTCTTGTCTTTGGTTTTTTCTTGCGTTGTTGTACGCGAGTCCTCCAAAGAAAGATATTTCCGGAAAATGTTGGCATGAAGGAAGCGCGGGCTGAGCGACCAAACATCCTCCAGTTCCAAGCGGCGGGTCATGGAGATGGTGTAGTATAAGGATGGGAAGGAAAAGGTGACCCATTGCCAAAAGGAGACGCTGTCCTCGGGAGATGAACAGGCGGACGTCGGAATGGCTTTTGGAGAAGCGACAGTATTGGATGGTTGAACTGGAGATACAGGGAGTGTCCCGGCGACGAATAGTGCCGCCAAGGCAAATAGGGCCTCTGCAACAAAAGGGAAGGGAACATGCCCACTCGCAAAAAATTCGTCTGCTATTAGGTCGAGCGCCATCAGAGAGTGCAGGAGATAGAATAAAATGTTTCCGACTGGTGCTGCGCGAAGTGGACGAAGAAGTAACCGTAAAGAAGAATATATCTTAAGAAACGTATTAGTCAAATTTCAAGGGTACTCTTGCGATGGACAAACCCAGAAAAATGTCATAGAAGACAGATAAAACAAGATTTTACCCGCATCAGGGTCAGTTTCGTGGAAGATTTCCGTGATAGCAGCTATGAATAAGGTCATCACCCCCCACGCTATTCCGACGATTCCGCCGACTGAGACAAGGAACCATTTCTTCCACTGAGGACTTTCTATGATCACTGGGTGATCTGGGTCGTACTCCGCCATATCTTCAAGCTGCATGTAGTCTCTAAATGGACGTACGAGGAACCGAAGTACCCTATATAGGACACGAAAGAGTGGGTTCGAGGGTCTTATTGACGTTAAAACATCTCTGACAAGAATAAACGCGCCGATTCCGAGCGGAAGGTAGTATAAAACCAGAGTTACTGCGGGTGGTAGCAATTGGTTCTTGAGCACGGCGGTGTGACTGTTATACATTGATAACGAGGCCTAAATTATATGTAAGGTTAGATCATTATATAGCGAAAACGAACTACGGCGCTTACATTGTGTACCTTTTCAGCAAGGTTGGAAGCGAACATGTCGGGACTGGCGAGGCCTTCCTGCCACCATCTCATAATGTCCAAATTTTTATAACCGCCAGAGTGAGTCAGGGACGCACGTTCAAATCGTCCAATCCTCGTAGGCGATGCCTTCTTCCTTATCGGCATCGGACTTAATAATGCGCGTCTAAGCGAATACAAATCTCGCTCGAAAGCTTAATTCCTGATCATGAACAAAGAGACTTTTTCCCGCATGTATAAGCAGATTTGGGCTAAAGAGGGTTAATAGCACATCGTAGGCGCCGATTCGGTGCTACAAACTAAGGAAGACCTTGCTTTCAGTTACAAATAAGTATAAATGCGTTATGCTACATCAAAATAAAGAACTCTGGTCGTCTCAAATGACGGTCACGGATTCAAGGGACGACCAGGCTATGGCCAGACCGGAGATACAGGGAGAGTTTGCGCAATGAAAAGCGCTGACGAAGCCAACAGAAATTCCATAAAAAACGGGTAATGGAAAACGCCCAACTCGAGAAATGCGTCGCCCGTCAAGTCGAGCGTAATCACAGCTTGCAAGAGATAAAACAAGATGTTTCCGATGGGTGCTGTACGAAGGGGACGCGAGAGTATTCGTAGAGCAGTGTACATCTTGAAAGGAAACGTATCAGTGGGACATCCAAGGTGCACCTCTAATTTGTGATGGACGAACCCAGAAAAATGACGTAGAACCCGCGTAAGTTATGAATTTTGTGTCAGGTTCTTGGAAACCGAAGGCTATGCAGATGAAGAAGTCGAAGCAAGCTACGAAACCCCATGCTATTCCGGCGATTCCGCCAGCCAGCACTAGGAACCATTTCTGCCACTGAGGGACGTACTCCTCTATATCTTCAGGCTGCCTATAGAATAAATCATGGAAAAGGAGAACGGAGACAAGGCCCAGTGGGAGGCGAAATAGCACCCGACTCAAGGCAGGTAGTAGTGAATGGCTCTTAAACAACATAGGAGGGGTGCAATGGTAGTGACCGAGGCTTAAAGCATGCGCAAGGTTAGGCTATTATATGTTAAAAACCACTGCAGCGCTTACCTGCTCAATGAGACCGGGAGGCGGACGCGAATACGGACTTATGGCGGAATCGCCGGGCGGACGAAGTCGCCTGCTCCATAACCACTGGCGTGACTGAAAGAGCTCGTAATCTATCCAGTGTTTGCTTCAATGATGGCCAAGCTCATCTCTGCGGTGATTCGAAGCTCGATTTTGTCCAGTTTTCCCCAAATTTGCTACCGTAATTCGTCTCCAGATGCAGTGTTAGTGTGCGAGAATGAATCATACAAGGGTTAGATTGTAATATGCCGGATCGCCCGCCTCTCATTCCCGCCAATGCCGCCTCTTGCACCAGGGACAGGTTTGACTTACTGCATCAATATTTCGATCGTTTGAGCGTGAATTCTTTCTAAGAAGAACATGATTGAACCCAAATACTGCAAGTGGAAATTGTGGCTGATAGAAAAATTTGGCATGATATGCTTTGCAACTACACCTCTTTCCAATTTCAGTAACATTTTTAACGATTTCTTTCATTGCAGGCTTAATAACCAGGCAGTGAGTGGTTCGCTGCCACCTGACACTAATGAGGGAGAACCTTGGCCCCAACCATTTTTTTCACTTTCTTTACTTGACTCCCCCTTTGCACCGTTGTTTTACGTTTGACTCCAAAAGCAATTTGTAGATGCTCCGAAGCAAGCTTTTACATCTCGCGTTTGTCTGTTTCGCTTGCCTCCCTGTATATCTGTTGTTGGTTGGAGTCACGTCTGGATAAAAAGATCCCTATCAGTAGCATTCAGAACAATATGTCTTACATGCGTTAGTGCTGCCCAATTGCACACCCCGCTATAATGCCGCAGAGGTCTGTCATCTGGACATCGCTATCGATCATGATGGCTAGCACCCTAGCCGCTCGCTGCTCCGTAGCTGCTCCTACTGACGGATCTCTGTTGCTCTCGGTATCTGGTTGCCTCCCTCCCGCATCTCTAATGATCGCTGCCGTTTCCCAACTACTTGGTCCAGTCACCAACGTCGACCCATAACGCGTATATGGTGGATCCAGAAAGATCTTTTCTGATTGCTCATAAAACTATTGCTTGAGAAACAGCACTTTGATCTCACTGCTCGAGTCATCACCAGCGCTTCTGCGTACACCGTCGTCTCGACGATAGTGCCCGGGCCCAGAGAGTCGGGGGTACATTTCAGGGTGAATAATGTCTCCCTCAGCATCTTAAACGTGCCTCTTAACTCTCTGGGCCAGCCTGACATTGTTTGTGGTCAAGAGAGCATCCTTGTACAGTGGATCGTCGCCTGAGCGGTGTGGCTTCCCACCGGACCCGGAACCTGTAGTCATCGTATACTCAACTCAGTCTGGTATTATAATCACCTGGGTTTGTTGCATATGTAATATCTGTTCCGGCTCGTCCTTTTCTTCTACCTCAGGGCACCTCGCTTTCGCGGTGATCCTTGGTACGCGGGATTCTGTTTAACAGCCTACATTTGGGAAGCTATGAGGGAGACTCGAAAGTGGTGCTAGATTGCGTATGAAAATGGGCAGGGAAATGGATGGAATGGCTTCAGACCGCTTCTGGGCCTCCTGTGAGCTTACGTCTGATGTCCTTTGGGAGCCGTTACTCGGTCAATAGGAAAATCAGACTATTTGGAAACAAACCCTTGATCGGTCTGTAAGTTTTTCCAATATTTCACTGCTTGGGTCATTACGAGTGCTTCTGCGTACATTGTCGCCTGACCTCCACATGGTACCAGGACCCAAAGGGCCAGCGTGCATGAGTTCTCCCTTAACATCATATATTACCCTCAGCTCTGCATGAGCTTGACCATGCTGGTGGTCAAAAGACGATTGGACGATAGGCTCGCAGAGCCTACAGAGAGGACATAGGAGGCGCAGCGCCTCAGAGCATGCATGAATCCATTTCATGGGTAGTTATTACAGAGTTATGGTCTCTCACCAATCCGTGGCGTATGGGTCTCACCCGCCATTAGCGCTTCGACCCTACCATCACCAGCCCGAGTGGCTCCAGCTTCGCACCTCGGCATTCCTTCGTTTTGCGTTCCGTTTCTTCTTACCCATCTTCCTACACCCTGATATCGGTGCCTTCACCAGCAGCAGGCTTCGGATGAGGTGCAAGAGTAGGAATATAGCGTAATTCGCAACGCGAAAGGAGGCAGCTATAGACGCTTCAGTGGGTATCGCCTAAAATACGGTTCAAAGGGTTCGCTTAGCGGATCCAAACTGCCTACTTGAGCGCGACAAGATAATAGGACTACAGAAAGCCATCCTTGTCACATAGGGGTTAATGCATTATTCTACAAGAAATTCAATAGATTTGGATCTCACTAGAGGAACGGTCACTGTATCAAAGTAGTATATGAGATGGCCAGACCAGAGATATGGGAAGGGTTCTCGCAACGAAAAGTGCCGATGAAGGATAGAACTTCCATATAAAAAA
>KN824294.1:260683-276294 GCA_000827415.1 Serendipita vermifera MAFF 305830 | reverse complement strand
CAATCCAAACTGCGCCATTTGAGTGCGACAAGAAAATAGGATAGAAAACTATGCCTGCTTACTTATTAATGCATTACTCTACATCAGATTTAAGAGATCTGGCTCTATTTGGGGAACGGTCACTGTTCAGAGTGTGAGATGGCCAGACCAGAGACATGAGGAGGGTTCCCGCAACGAAAAGTGCCAACGATGCCAATAAAAATTCCACAATCGGCCACCGCGGCTTCACCCGTGTGGCTACGCTTGGCAGGAGCTTGGTTATGAGCGCAGTTTATTGCGGAAGCGTTATAGGGTTCGACAGGTGGTGATGAGGCCAATCGTCCTTCTTGTCTCTCGCCACCTCCCTCGCCCTCGCTAAGACTCGCTGTCGCCGCTGCCTTTGCAGCTCACTTTTCTCGCTGATACAAATTTTTGATTTGAGATTCATGATATGCTTGCTCTACATGCGTATGCGACTTTTTTAACAATTGTGATGACGGCCTTTGCCAAGCTACCGTTCAGGTGGCTCGCTCAGCCAGGGCGTAGCCTAAGAATGACCTTTTGGCTCTCTTTTTGAGTCTTGAACTGCTCCGTTGCTTTGCGTTTAGCTTTTTGAAGAGGCTCCAGAGCGAGCTCATACATCTCGCGTTTACCTTTTTGCTTTCCTCCATGCATGTTCTTTGCCTTTGGACCCTCTTCTGGATCAAAAAATCGTCATTATCAATAGCAATCAAGTCAAAAATTCCTTACGTGCGTCAGTGCACCAAAGTCTTCCATTCACACATCGTTGCTATCTATCTCCAGCATCCCTGCCGTTCGCAATTCCGTAGTCGTAGTTACATCTGCTGGGGGTCCTCATCGCCCTCGGTATATCAGGCTCTGTTGCTGCCCTGACGCCGGTGGTTGCTGCCTTCAATTGTCGACCGCGGGCGTCCAATTGTCGGGTTCGTCAGCCTCGAGGTTGATAACGTGCAGACGGTGGATCCGGAGAGACCCGCATTGATTAATCATAAAGTTTTGCCAAGTTTTGCCTGATCAAAAGCAATTTGAGCTCATCCCTTGCGTCATCTCCAGCGCTTCTGCGTACACCTTCGCCTCAACAACGGTGGCCTGGCCCAGAGAGTCGGGTTACATTGTTGGGTGAACAATGTCCCCCTTAGCACTATAGAAATTTGTAACATTCTTTGGGCCAGCCTGACGTTGTTTGTGGCCAAGAGATTATCTCGGAAAGGTGGATGGTTGCTTGGGGAATATACCGTCCCCACCGGACCTGGAACCTGTAGTCAGCGTATAATCCACTCAGTCCGGCTTTGTGATCACCTGGATTCAGCGGATCACACGCAACTGCTCGTTCCCGCTCGTCCTCTTCTAAGGTGGGCAGGGCACCTGTGTCTCTTTCTAGGCGATCCTTAGTGAACATAATTCCGTTTAACAGCAGCTTACATTTGGAAAATTCGGAAAATGACTCAAGAGTGATGCCAGAGTGCGCATGAAAGTAGGCGGAAAACGATGCTCCATGCTGCTGAATAGCTGGTTTTTCTTTAGAGTCTGGCGCTCTGATGTCCTTTGGGAGCCGTTACTCGGCAAATAGGAAATTTGACATGTAAATATCTCATCGTCCCCTTGAACACCTGCGAACTCCTGGTTGGCCTGGAAATTATCTTTCCAGTAACTCCTCCTCAGCATGTTGCGCAGCGCGAGGACGGGACGTGGTTCACGAAACAAAAGAGAGGCAGCACGAGAAGGTTTTAATTAGCATCGTCTAAAATACGATTCAGGTGGTTTACTTAGGCAATCCAAACGGCGCCACTTGAGTGCGACAAGAAAATAGGATAGAAAATCATCCTTATCTTTAGTCTGTGTCAGGGATCGTTCTGGATTAAATCAAGCAGATCTGACTCTATCTCGATGAACGGTCACTGTTTCAAAGTAGTGTATTGGATGGCCAGACTAGCGCATCCATGGCAGGGTGCGATAATTGAAGCCCACGCAAGATAGGCCATTATATATTGAAATAAAGCTCGCCGGGTATCGGCTCACAGAGGCTGTCAGGGAAGGTAAAGACCTCGGGCTGGGCGACCTTGCTGCCACCGTCTCGTAATTTGAAAGACGCCAGCATCTATCCGAGTCGAGCTTATTCAATCTCGATCGATACTACCTAAAATTCAAGATAATATAAATTATATAATACAACGATTTGCTCTCCGGGCTTCGGAAGGCGTGCACGTGCGGTGGAATTCAATCGGGGCACTGACTAAACACCAGCTACTCAGCAGAACTTTCTGGATGAGTCTCCGCAGTAAAATAAGCATCGTAAAGTTCTATAAACTAGAATGCTGTTGATAGGTGTTACGCGTCTCTTCGCAACATTACTTACCTTGGCTCCTGCCACTCCGCACTAGGCCACGCGTATCGCTGCTTTTAAGGAACCTATATAAGGCGCCTACTTCTAGTCATCCCTTCCAAGTTTGACTTTCGTGTTTTCGCGCAAGATCACTAAGAACGACGCTGAAATTCACCCACGGACTATTGTATTACCGCACCAAATCGTATCAAAGAATAGACACACAATAATCATTTCTCATTATGGCAGATAAAAACGCTTTGGTATGTGGTTTAAGTGGCCACCTATGGTCAGCGTTATATTGACACATTGCGGCTATGATTAGTGGGCTCAAGGTCAAGATGAGTCGGTTGAAGTCAATCAACGAGCCCTCATCGACAAAGTTTTGGCCCGTTACTCTGGAGAATTCACAGTTTTTCGCGAACTCCTTCAGAACGCCGACGACGCTGGCGCGACCGGTGTACAGATCCATTTCGAAACCAAGGCATTTGTGGATAAGAGCAAACCTCGGACCGGAAACTCAATAGATGGAGACTCCTCAGCTGTCGTGGCTTCGGGTGTCCCTGATGGAACGGACAAACCAATCCCGAACTTGAAGGACATCGTCATTGCCCAATGGACTTTTAAGAACAACGGAACGGTCTTTAGAGAGGAGGATTGGAATCGCCTGAAGAAGATTGGTTAGTGCGCTTTACTGTCGCCAAGTAGTCTTACTCATCAAAGCCTTATAGCCGAAGGCAACCCCGACGAACAGAAGATTGGCGCCTTTGGTGTCGGATTCTACAGCTTATTCAGTGTTACGGAGGAGCCTTTTGTAACTAGCGGGACAAAATGGATGGGTTTCTATTGGAAGGACGGAAAGGATCAGGTACGTGTAATTGCCCTCATATTTCATATCATTGGCTAATCTTGCGTCACAGCTGTTTGCTAGACGTGGAAGTCTTCCCGAATCGCCAGAGCCACCTTCGCCTTGGACAACGTTTGCGCTTCCACTGCGTGAAACCGGTCCTTTCCCAGGTGCACCGCTCGACATTCTTCGGTTTTTGGCTAGTTCCATCACCTTTATGTCCACTCTGAAAGATGTAGAACTCTACCTCGATGGCACTCGCCTCGGCCACATCTTCAAAGAAGTCGGTTCCCCACAAACCGTTGGTGTTCCCAAATCCTTGGCATCTGGACAGCAACAACAACAAATCATGGGCTCGTTGATGAGCAATGCCGGATCCATGATTGGTGGATGGGGCGACTGGGGAATGAGGACGCCTACGAATAACACTCGGAATCGAGATACAGGGGATAAAGAAGTGAAATGGAGCTGGTTCACCCCTAAAAAGTACTTCAACCTCACCAATGTCACGTCTACTCCTGTACACATCCGTGCCGAGGTCATCCGTTGGGTATACCTCGCCGGCTCAGAAAAGGCCAAGCCAGTCAAAAAAGCGATTCTACCCGCGGCAACCACTACGGGATCTACTGGAGCTCCGACGAACAGCTTCCTTGCATCCCTCATCTCGTCATTTGCGTCGCCCCGTTCGACAACCCCTTCACGGCCATCGCCATTCTCATCTGGACGTGGAACTCCAGCTCCTGCGGCACCCAGAGCAACATCTTCAGTTGAGACTGTGGATGTGAAGAAGTTGGCCGCTGATCAAAGAAAGTCGGTGGAGAGCTCGGTACTCCTCAGTGTGTTCACCGCAGAGGCACGTGTCAAACTGGACGAGAAGATGGAAGTTGAGCTGGAAAGGGCAACCAAGAAGAGGGCTCCCCCATCAGTGAGAGTTGGCCTCATTTATGTAAGTGCTCAGCTGGATGCTCCTATGAACGACAATGCTGACGTGGAGACAGACCGGTAAAGACGAATATGATGCCAGTGAAAAGGAAGACTTGGATGGAGCCGGTGGCTCGAAAGATGTTGGAAGTGTCTTCCTTGGCCTAAGAGCCGATCTTGAAGGGAACAACTCTTCCCGAGTGTATATTGTAAGTCGTCACCAACTTAAATTGCAGGCCATGTTCTCATCCTATGACCATACAGGGTCATGCAACTGGTCAAACCACAGGTATCTCCGGACATATGAGCGCGAGGTTTATTCCCACTGTGGAACGAGAATCCATTGATCTTGTGTACGTAGCTCGCCTTATCCTTATCGCTTGGACTTTCCTGACTCTTCTAACAGGGACCGCAACGTGTCCGTTTGGAATACGGAACTTTTACACATTGGAGGATATCTTTCTCGCGTAGCCTACGAGACCGAACTTTCGGCTATTGCACGGCTCTACGCCGCTGCCCTCCAAACCTCTTCATCGGCGCTTTCAGGCCCAGATGCAAATTTGACCACGTGGCTTCAATCTCGATGCTTGCATGCCTTGAAATTCTTCACATTTAGGCCGTCCACTCCTTCACCCGAGGTCTCCCGTATCATGCAATCAGCCTTTTTTTCGGCATCCGATCTATTCAGTATCTTCTCGTCTTCTGGTGTAAAGTCTGCATCAGAGGTACGAATTCGAAGTCCCGAGATGGAAAAGTTCGTCAAGTCATTGCCCGTGCTTCCCAAGGAGATTCAAGATGGAGCGTCAGACGTAATAGCCCTACTCCAAGGAAGAAACATGATTAGGCAAATCACGTTCGAGGATATCATCGGCGAGATGCGCGGTCGATGTTTCGAAGAAGAGGAGATGATCGAGTGCCTCAAGTGGAGGGTTAACCTTCCCCGGCAGGCAGCCTTTGATGCCCACTTCAAGGAACAATTTGTCGGCGCTGGCGTTTTCCGCATCGCCGGGAAATCTGTTGATGGCAAGGAGACCTCGGAAGGCGAGCGTATTGTCCCTTTGGCAAGCGTTCAAACCTATATCAACCCCGGTGGACTTGTTCCTCCAGATGGCCCTTTCCCACCCACGACCCTTCCTCTCAGATTCTCTACGACAAAGGGCCTAGTTCCAACCGTTTATCCAGAACTATTCGGGTGGACGTCCTTTTCCATTAACGACTGGATCGTGTACCTCACCTCCAAACCGCCTGCAGATTCTCCAGGTGTCGAGTACGACGTAACTGTCTCGCCAATATTCGCTGAGAAAGTGATATCAACTGTCTCGAAAGGGTGGAGCAACATCTCAAAAGCGAATCAAGAAGACATCGTCCAGCGACTATCCCCGTTATCATGTATCCCGACACAACTTGGCTTAAAGGTCCCCAGCGATGCCTACTTTGCGGCTGCACACGTATTCCCGGATCTTCCTATGGTGACGTTCACTTCTCCAGGGTTATTGAGCGGAAGGCTCAAAGCACCGACGGAGAACGTACTCGCCATGCTTGGGGTCAGAAAGCACGTGGATCTTCAGGTCGTATTCAATCGGATGATCAAGACTGGAGATTGGACGATTGCTCAGCTCGTCAAGTATCTCGCTGGTGTTAAGGATACCTTGACGCGATTGGAATTGGAACGGTTAAAGGAGACCGCTGCTTTCTCCAAGGAAGAGGATCCGCAGGCCCAAAAGAATGGCGAGAAGTCGGAAACTGCATCCGTAGTGCCAAAGCGAACTCGTTACAAGATTTCTGCCTTGTATGAGCCTAACGATGCCATGCGGAAGCTAAGACTTCCCATACTAGATTGGGGAAATGATCCAAAGTGGAGGCCGAATTCTGAAGAAGGTGAGAATTACACTAATTCATACGAACTCTGCTGATGGACATGTTTCTACCAGCGAAATTCCTGTTCTCTCTCGGCTTGCAGAAGTATCCATCGTTGCCCGAACTTCTCAAGCTGGCTTCAGGTCCTGATAAAGAGCTCCGAGAACTTGCTCTGAAATATCTTTTCGAGAAGTTCACTACTCAATACCAGGACTACCAGCCAGAGAGCTTCGCCAACGTCGCATTCATTCCGGCAGTGCAGCCAGATGGTACGGAAACTCTCGCCAAGCATGGTCAGGTACAAATTTTCGGAAAATTTTCACGTGTTGGTACTAATGACATGTTCAACTAGGTCTTTTCAGAGCCTGGATGTGCCGTGATGGGATTTGCAGTTGCGAGGAGCGACATCAAAGACGAGGCCCTCACCAAGTTGAAGATTGCTCGTCATCCGTCAGCCACTTCAGCGACAGCGTTACTTCTCCAGAATCCACCGACATCACAGGAGCAAGCTCGACGAACGTTCGAGTATTTGACCAATGTCCTGGGAGACTTTACGACAAAGAATCTGCAGCAATTACGATTGAGCAATATAATTCCAGCAGAGACGCCACGTTCGAAAGGCATCGTGATGGTCAAGCCAGGAGAATGCTACTTCAAGAAAGACGACGGAGAAACTAGCTTCCATTCAAAACTGTTTACGTTTGTCGACTTTGGAAATCGAGCCAACAACTTTTTGGCAGCATGCGGCGTACGTAATGCACCAACCACGGAGGAGGTGGCGAGAATGTTAGTTGCGGATCCTGGTGGATTCTACGCGCTGGCTGGTGGTGCGGAAAGGTATGGTAATAACAATCTGGGAATCGTATTACTAATACAATATCACAACAGATTCAAGGCGGAATTACGACAGATCTCAGCGAGCTTTGCCGAGATATCTGCAACCACGAAGCAAACTATGAGCCGTTCACCCATTCTTCTCGGTTCAAGAATAACGGACGAGAAAGAAGGCACCAAGCAAGGCCAACGACGAGCGTCTGTTGGCGCGGATGACGAAGACGACACGGTTACTGTCTCATATGAGCTTCTTCGACCCGATCAGGTCAGCTTTTTTGCTTTCATCACTACACCTCCTAACGATCAATAGATTGTAATCATTGATGATGTGAACACCTACGCTCAATTCCGTGACGTACTTTACGGAGCTCCCCAGGAAGATATCCTTGAATCGTACGTCATGACCTTGGAAATGCATAACGCTGTTGCTGAATATTCAACTATCAGACTTTATTCTGCCCTTGGATCCCCACGTCTAGGCCAGCTCATCAAAGAAGAGTACAAGCCCGTTGGCGAACTAAAGGACTCCCCGGATGCCGCCAAAGTTCGTAAGCTAGTACTGGAACGACTCCCTCTCTTTTTGCACGAGCGAAATCAGACACGCGTCTTGGTCCGACCTGAATGGATGCAAGCTGGCTCGTGAGTAGCTCTATTTTCTCTTCTTCTCCTTCTGAACTTTTATACGTAGGAACTTTGTCGTTAAAAAGGTTGCGCGTCTGATTCTTCAAAAGACCCTTGTATGGGGCGGCAAGCGAACCGTCAAAGACTCTGAAGCATCCGCCGCTTCCAAGCGTGAGGGAATTAGTCGTTCACTGGTTCTATACATAGCCCACAACATTCCCTTGGATCTTTACGAGTAAGTTTACCAGTCGCGCTATAATCACTCTAACTCGGGTCTAGGGTTGCCAACTCGCTCTGCAAGCAGATGTTCGATACTCCGAAGGTCAACGACAGTCTTCTTTTCAGCACAATTCTCTCTACCGATCTTCCAAGTCTCCGAAGACGTGGTTACAATGGTTCGTTTCTCCTCTTTCTGGCACTCCTTTCACTAATTTCTGTGCATCAGTCGACCGCATTTTGAATCAACAAAAGGCAGAGAGGGAAGCTCGGGAATCGGCCAGACGCGCTGCAGAACGGGAAGCAGCTCAGATTCGACCACCAGGCGCCTTCATTGAGGATACTCCAGCTGAGAATCCCGAAAAGGGTCCTGGAGCACCACCGCCCCTTCCCCCAAATAAACCTGGTTCCGAATTGACACAGAAGCCGGAAGGACCCGGCGGAAGTAGCATTAATGCTCCTCCCGTCCCCGAAAAAAGTGGAAAGAGTCTGCTCAACAGTGTCAAGAACAAGATTGGGGGCAGGAATTCGGGAGAGGACAGCTTGCGGTCTGGGCTGGAACGTTTGATGTCGTCTGGAAATCGCTCCTCTAGTGGTGCACCTGGGTCTGTGGGCTCACGAAAGACACCTATGGGACGGGATGCGGATGCGCAGCCTACCCCAGAGTCGGATATCAGTATGTCTTATATTTTCTTCTACTCGACTCGGTACTGATATTCCTTTGTAAAGATAAAAACGTACAACAGGCTATCGCTGCTTGCCGTCCAGAAGCCAGAAGTCTACTACAGAACAGAGAGCATATGGAGACCATCAAGGAGGCATTAAATGAAGGCTATTGCGACATAACAGGTGCTGCTGTAGACCTTGTTCATATTGGTCAGTGACGGCCAACTACAAGTACGACTGATTACTAACGCGAGTTGATCAGGGAATGTTACCAATGTGCGCATCTACGCAGCCAAAAGTAAGTGCAGACTACTTGTAACAACTTTTGGAGATTGACCTTGCTTGCAATAGATGTCCCAAATGCACAAGAGCTACTACTTCAAACCAAGCTCGACTCTATCAACCGGTTCCTGAGCATTGTGCGGCCACTCAAGCGTGTGTACAAGTTACCAGACGCGTCGCTGCACCTCTTCTACGATCTCGTCGGCCCGTTGATTGCCTTCAATGCAAACGGTTCGCTCTTCTTGAATTTGCGGTATTATGAAGGATGGCGTAAGTAATCGGTTTCTTGCTTTCGTCTTAGATTACTAATAGGGACTTTCAGATGATGCACAAGTGAAGCAGCATGACTTGATGAAAGCAATGATTTCCTGGTTCTTTACGCTTGCGCACGAGATTGCGGTATGTATCCTGAGATCCGAAATTTGGCTTGCCTACTGACACTCCTTATAGCATAACCTGGTGGGACCACATAACGCCGAACACTCATATTACATGAACCAGATATCTTCAACGCATATTCTTAATCTAATTGACGAGCTACAGGCTGTCCAGTTTGGCGTTGGAGCACAATAGATTTGAACGGACAATTCTTCCTGTATTATTTGCTTTTGAACATACTATCTATTGGATACCTTGGCGTTCCTAAGGCGAGTAACCGGAGACACTGCCACTTGAGCCGGTAAAGCTCTCTTGAACCTCCACCACCATATTCTCATTTTTGAATATTAAAACCTAAGAGTCACGTCGCTCGTTTGACTACAGTTATCGTCGTAATGGCCGTCGGAGCGACGCCCAAGATTCGCTTGTCGCTCTCAGAGTGGGGCCAGATGTTTATTGCGTTTGGTGCACTGGGTCGGTTGACTTACTGAGCTACATTGGTTGAAATGCTAACAAATTACCTCTAACAGCCTGGCCGATGATCAAGGCGCTTTTTGGAAACGCGCCGTGGAGAATGTTTGGGTCTGTAGAGGCACGAAGAGACTATTGGCGTAATGTCGCGCTCGTCATGATTCGAACAGGTGGACATTGGTTTAGCATCCGACATTTGCAATTCATGATGCCCAACGACCGCAGTGCATGTCGTCTCTGGGGATGGATGAACTGGACGTCTGTAATTAGTGAACAAGTGGACATGACACATGGTGCTGGAGAGGATAGTGCCGCGAAGACTGAACGAAATCCATCGATACACTGGGTCGGCCAATCTCCACAACCTGTTTCCACTACGGGAAACAATTCGCAAAGGAGTAACGTTAAGGTTGTACTATATATTCATGGTAAGTTGACTCACTTGGGACATCACTGCGTGGAACTGATTTCATTCACAGGGGGAGGCTTTGTATTGCCTCTTTCCAACGGATGTATCACTATGATGCGAACTCTGCTTCGTGAAACAAACGACCCCAGCTACGGTTCACCCGTCTATCTGGCTCTTGCCGAATACAGTGAGTGTTTGCGGAAATGCACCTTTTCAACCTCTCATCTTTTTTATTAGCAATCGCACCATATGCAGAATACCCGACTCAAATTCGCCAATGCATTTCTATCCTCCATCGCCTCTCCTCACGATATGGAGTTGACCCATCGAATCTCGTCCTAGTTGGCGATTCTTGCGGAGGCTCTCTCTGCTTATCCCTCCTCTCACAACTTCTTCACCCGTCACCCAAACTCCCACAACTTCCCTATACAAAGGGTTCCAGTGAACCATTTGCTGGCGTCCTGCTCATGTCTCCCTGGACGAGCCTGGCTACTAGCGCTCCGTCTTATACCTCCAACGCAGGCTCAGACACTCTTCCACCCAACGTGATCCGCCGTTTCCGGGACACCTATCTGCCCAAGTCACCGGACCTCTCACCTACATCCACATCTGGTGCCTACAAAAGAGTAGACCCGATGCAGGTTGCGAGCTTATCTGGTCGCTACTACGACGCGGTGCCGGATCCACCTATCAAAGGTCTTACAGACGGAGCAGGTGCGACACGCCACATGGACTCGTTCGATGCTGGGAACAATAAGAATGACGAATGGTGGAAGGAGATTGGAAGCGTCGCGAAAAGGATCATGATCACTACGGGAGAGTATGAATGTTTCAGAGACGACATTGTCACGTTTTCAAACGACCTGAAGCACGCAAACGATACATCCCATGGCAAGGCGTCAGAAATCGAGTTGTTGAGGGACGAGTCGTTTCATGCGGTCTTAGTCTCCGACTTTGCATTCGGAATTCCTCCATGTACATTGGCTGCGAAGCTCTCCGGATGGTTTTTGAGCGTGTTACGGAACCCTGTAGTGTAATACCCAGTCGGAAATTTATATGGATATTTGTCTTTTGGAAGAGCGCGAGTGGTTGGTGACAATTTTGACGCGTCTGAAGTTCTAATATCGCTCCGGCTGTTGGCTGAATTTGAGAGACATGTATGGAAACCAATGGTCTGGAAGCATCTACATCAACTTCACGGATTTCTACTCTGCGAGCCTTCTATGAGATGCGAGCGTAGCTTGGTAATGGGCGGGAGATGTCTTATAATTCTAGTCATCTTTGTCCTCGTTACATAGTTGAGATCACCTACACAACAGAGTACTTGGAACATCACAGTACAATCACCAGTATGATACGAAGTGGAGAGATAGCCACACAGCTTGGAGCCTACCACCTCAACCCGGTACAAGATTTTAACATCTAAAGCCGACAACACGTACTAAAGCTGTAGGTAAAAACTCACTATAATCTCTACCCGAATCATTGAATGCTTGCAGATGACATCTAGTTCTCTTGGTGACAAGGACCAGGGTCTCCTTGAGTTGGAGCAGCAAATGACCCTAGCTAAGGAGATAGAAGCGCGCATTCAAGATTTGAGATCTCAATTAAACAAGGCAAGAAAGGAATATCGGGAAGTCCAGCATAGGATCTCATCGCTTCGCGCGTCATCTGCCCCAGTTCGTCGACTCCCATGGGATATCCTTGTCACCGTGTTTGAGTATCACCCAGAGGACCAAAAATGCCGTAACTCTACCCTTCTGCGTGTTTGTAAGATGTGGCACGAGATCGCTATGAACACCTCGAGTCTCTGGAACTACATCACCTTGAAGCTGGATCGAGTTGAGACGATTTCCCTTGTCTGGAAGTACGCGAATGCTTGCCTTGAACGGAGCCGAGCCCGTCCTCTGCACATTTGGATCGATGGGAGGACGTTCGGCCCGCCAATATATGGAGTCAGCGACTTTGGGGAAGATTTGGTCCAGAAGCTCTTTAGTAAAATACCTATATCTCGCTACGTCACAGATCCGGACGCCAGAGGGATATGGAGTGACGATTCGCCTAGTTATGACGCACGCATTTACGAATATGGCCTACTTCTAGCACTCGGTGTCCTTCGAGGAGATGAGAATCAATTCGTCGAACGATGGAAGAGCCTTCGTCTAGACACCAATCCCGCACTTGATCATCAAGCTGCCTTTAGATTGTTAGACGGTCTAAGCAATTATGCATGCAATCTCGACACATTGGATTGCAGAAGCGAGAATAAAGACTATTGGGTTTACATCAAACTGTGGGATATTCTAGCAATCGACACGGTCCGAAATTTGACTTTCGATTTTATGGTCGAAGGTCACCAAGATTCATATGGGTACATGAACCACGTGGAGAATCTGGTGATTCTTGGTAGGGGCTCTCCATTATCAGTTATGGTAAATGCCGGCTTTGAATCACTGCAATCGCTTGAACTAGCAGAAGATCTTCGGAGTGGAACAGAATCGATCAATATGCCCAATCTAAAGTTTCTATCCATACAAACCGGTGTCACTCTAAAGGGGCTCATATTGCCGCGACTGACCCATTTATACATTCGGACTCCATCGGCGTTTCCAGCGTGCACACTTACAAGTGTTACCGACTTTCGCTATGTTTGGGGGAAAATCAGCTTGCTCACCGAGTTGAAAGAAGCGTGCAAGATGATGCCGTCTCTCGAACGCTTTCATGTCTTGAGAGCGCTAAGATACCCATATGTAGATGTTGCCGCCTCTCTGGAGGAGAATAGAGGGGAATTGGGTACACTGGCCGTCTGTTTGGAGGACCCGACGCGTAGCCAGTGGCCAGTAGCACTTGAATTCAATTGGCAATAGCTCCCATTCTACGAATTAGCACAATGATGTATATATCGTCCTATGCTCAAGTGATACATAGGCCCATAATTCATCGTCATTTGCAACCTAACAGCGTCCCGCGCAGTAGTCAGGTTCGATTATGGAGCGAGAAGTGGAGCTGAGGCCAAATGTCTAACTTCTTGGAGCCGACCACATTAAGTACAGGGGCGCTTATTACCGATATCAACCGAGAACACGTTCTACAAAAGTAAGAAAATATCGGTATTATTCTCTATGTGGATTTTGACTTGCTTGCTTTCGATCGTAAACGCTGGTGGCGTAGATGACCTCTCCCTTTCTTGGTGACAAGGACAACAATCTCCTCGAGTTGGAGCAGAAAGCAGTTTTACTCAAGGACATAGAAGCGCACATTCAAGATCTGGAAGCTCGATTGGACAGCGCAAGAAAGGAATACGAACAAGTTCAGGGGAGGATCTCATTCCTTCGCGCATCATACGCCCCAATTCGTCGGCTCCCACGGGATATTCTTGTCACCGTATTTGATTATCACCCAGAGGACCAAAAATGCCGCAATTCTGTCCTTCTGTGTGTATGTAAGATGTGGCACGAGATCGTTATGAACACTTCGAATCTCTGGAACCAGATTACCTTGAAACTGGATCAGGTTGAGACTACCTCTGTCGTCTGGAAGTACGCGAACACTTGTCTTGAACGGAGCCGAGCCCGTCCCCTACACATTTGGATCGATGGAAGCACATTCGGCCCGCCAGCATATGAGGTTAGCGACTTTAGGGGATATGCGAGCCAGAGACTGTATGATCACGTGCCTATATCCCCATACGTCTCCCATGATAGCGCAAGAAGGATATGGGAGGATTACGGGTTCGATTATGACACGCGCATTTACGAATACGGCTTACATCTGGCTCTCGGTATCCTTCGAGGGAATAAGAATCAATTTATCGAACGGTGGAGGGGCCTTCGTTTGGATGTTAACCCCACACTTCACCACCGAGCGGCCTTCCGACTGCTGAGCAGTCTAGGCGGCTACGCTTGCAGCCTCAACACGTTGAATTACAGAGGAATGAAACATTATTATGAAGATCCCATTGCCCTCTGGGATATTCCGGCAATCACCACGATTCGAAATTTAACCTTCGATTTCATGGTCGAATCTCATCCAGATTCCCATGAGTACATGAACCACGTGGAAAACCTGACAATCCTTAATTTATATAACGGCTCTGCATTATTATCATATATGGTAGATGCTGGCTTTGAGTCACTAAAATCGCTTGAGCTAGCGGAGGACCTCCAAGCAGGAACGAGATTAATCAATCTACCCAATCTAAAGTTTTTGTCCATACGAACCGGACTAACTCTACAGTGGCTCATATCACCGCGACTGACGCATTTGTATGTTCAGACTCCATCGGCGTTTCCAGTGTGCACACTTACAAGTGTCACCGATTTCCGCTATGTTTGGGGGAAATTTGGCTTGCTCACCGAGTTGAACGAAGCGTGCGGAATGATGCCATCTCTCGAACGCTTTCATATCGGAAGATTGCTAGGATGTTCATATGCAGATGTTGCCACCGCTTTGGAAGAGATTAGAGGGGAAGTGGGTACACTAGCTGTATGCTTGGAGGACGCGACGCACAGCCAGTGGCCAGTAGCATTAGAATTAGATTAGCAATAGATTCCGTTGAATGGATCAGGAGCAATCTATATATGGCCTCCTACACTTAGGAGACACGTAGACCTGTTAGTCATCGTTAATAATTTGGAACCCCACGACGTCATGTACAGGCGCTAGTCAATGCCCCAATGTCCTCCGTACTACTGGTCCCGACTGAATTGGATTACCTTGTGAATTAAACTCGGTCGTTATAGACGACTTCCCAAGCCGTCGTGCCGAGTCAGGACCGCCTCTCGACGGCGCCCGTTTCCAAAGCGCCAGGTTATATATACAGACGTCTTCGTGAGGCGAGCAGATCCCATAGACGCGATGTCGCACATCGTCCAGACCATCCTTTCTTACCTTCCAGGCGCTACCATCTACACCAAGGCGTTGGTGTTGGGACTCTTTGGATATGTTTCATTTACGTCCATCGGCATCGTCAAGAGAGTTGTCAGACCGTATTTCTCCCCTCTGCGGGCAGTTAAAGGCCCAGGCGGGGGGACGTTCTTGCGAGGCCACTTCCCTGAGATTCGCAGCGTCGAGGAAGCGGGATCATGGCACCGCGAACAGATGAATAAATACGGTCATGTTTGGGTACACAAAGCTGGCTTTAACGTGAGCGTTGTCTTGCCTTCGCTCCGATCATAATCGGGCTAATAGTGAGTTTTCCAGCAAGATAGGCTAGTGACCACGGACCTCAAGGCCTTGCATTATGTAATGAACAATTCTATGGCATACCATAAACCTGAAGAGGCGCGCTATATTTTGGGAGAACTGCTTGGAGAAGGTGAGGACGACGACCGCACCACTATTTTCTGACATTGATCCCTATGTGATAGGTCTGCTTTTCTCAGAGGGTATGTGGATAGCTGATCACATATTCTTATTTGATTCTGACTATATCAACAGGAGCTGATCATAAAAGACAGGTTCATTCATATCTTTGTTGCCCTACTCTTGCTGACTTTCGGTCTTATAGCGCCGTATTATGGTATAAATTAGGCGTCCAAGCAAAGGGAGAATCTAACGCGATTTTAGAACCCAGCATTTGGTATTATACACATTCGCGAAATGACAGGGATATTCGTTTCGAAATCATCCGAGGCAAGGACTATATTCCTCAATACTTCCTGTGCTAACGGTTAGGGTAGCTGCGGGATGCATTGGAGGAGCAGATATCACGTACTCAAGACCAATCAGAATCGACAGTCGTGGATATGGTCTCGTATCTGTCATGTACGACACTCGACATCATT
>KN824294.1:173981-257969 GCA_000827415.1 Serendipita vermifera MAFF 305830 | reverse complement strand
GACCAATCAGAATCGACAGTCGTGGATATGGTCTCGTATCTGTCATGTACGACACTCGACATCATTGGGCTCGCCGGGTTCGACTACTCTTTTGATTCGCTCAGCCACCTCGCCAACAACGATCGGAATGGGAGTGAATTAGCATCTGCATTCAACAAACTGCTCGCATCTGCGAAATTCTCGACACTTACAATTCTCAAAGTAGTATTTCCTGTTCTCCGTATGATCACCTTCGACGAACGGTCTCGAACCGTAAACCAAAACAAAGCAGTGATTTCGAGGATTGGAAAGCAGCTAATTGAAGAAAAGAGACGGGCCTTGCAAAGCTCCAATGAGGATGGACGGGCCAAGGATTTGTTGACGCTTCTCATCAAGGCCAACCTGGCAGATGCTAATGAGGGTGGCGATAGGCAACTCTCTGACGAGGAAATGGTCAATCAAATACCGACGTTCCTCATTGCTGGTAAGGGTTCCCCACTAGCCAAATGTCAGTCAGTCGCTAATACAATACATACCTAGGCCACGAAACTACATCTACTGCTACATCTTGGGGTCTTTATTCTCTCGCCATGCATCCAGATGTCCAACAGAAACTGCGAGAAGAACTGCTGGGCCTTCCAACAGAACAACCCACCATGGAAGATCTAAATTCCCTTGCCTATTTGGATATGGTGATCCGCGAGATACTTCGCGTTCACTCTGTCATTGCCGCTACGGCTCGAGTAGCCTCGCATGAGGATATCATTCCGCTCGATACCCCTTTTACCGACAAATACGGCAAGGTTCATGACGGAATCCAGTATGTGCGCTTATCTTACAAGATTTACGTCTAATATCCAATTGCCCTAGTGTGAAGAAAGGGGATACTATTGTGATTCCTGTCAAAGTGGTGAACACACTCGAGTCAATTTGGGGACCTGATGCTCTAGAATTCAAGTATGTGCCCGATTCCTACCTAGGCTCGTCAATTTTGACTTACCCAAACATAGTCCCGACCGCTGGCTCAATCCTCCGAAAGCCACTCAAGGCATCCCCGGCGTATGGGGAAACCAGCTCACTTTCCTTGGAGGCCCTCGCGCTTGTATTGGGTTCCGCTTCGCGATCGTTGAGTGAGTGAACAAGGTCGCCAGTGGCCCATTGGACTTACTCCCAGTGTAGGATGAAGGCTTTGCTGTTCTCTCTCATCAGGTCGTTCGAATTCGAGCTTGCTGTTTCTCCAGATCAGGTCATCCAAAGGGCTAGGTACGCCATCCTCTCTCCCCCTGTGTCGTCCTCACCTCTTCCTCTAGCCTTGTCACGCGCCCCGTTCTGAGATCAGAGCCTGAGAAAGGATTCCAACTTCCTATGCGTATCAGGCGAGTTAGGACGTAAGCAAGGTTGGCGGAGGAAACTAGCCGCCTTCACTCTTGCGCGACGCAGTTGCCAGCTTTGGACATTCTCTCGTTACCTTTGGTCTTATTCATTCCCGATATCAAGTTACGACGTAGTCTTAGTCGAGGTTTCCTACAACGTTGTGGGAACCATATGTGTTTAGTGATCTGTACCCTAGCCGATGATTCTTCTTCTTCCTATGGTCTCGTATGACAGTTAGGGTTTGACGTCCACGAGGAAACCGCTTCTACCCGCCATCTGGTCGGATCTGGCTTGAGTAGGGAAGGACGAGGATGGGTCCAGGTCATAACCATCCGTTGCGTGTGATCTAATAAATCGAGCATGGTGAGGTCATGCTTCTTTGGGATCAGTAACCCATCTCCCCTCCAATTCCGGTCCAATCAAAATTTAGCGTCCATAGCGTTAGGAATGGGGAGATGGAAGGATGGGTTGTCCACTCGGCAGGGATCTCGGCCTTATCCATATGCTACAGTGAAGATCCCCAGAATGAAACGAGGACTAGGCAACTGGCCCTTAGTAGTCAAAGTAAGTCCTGTGTACTCTTATTCTGTCGGCCCACGACCCGACTTGGTCACCAGATTGCTCTTAGGTCACAAGGATCATAATTGCTTGGAGCATGGCATGTATCGTCATGAGCCTATGAGAAGCATACAAAAAGGGCAACGACTGGGTAGATACATTACTAAAGGGAGAGCACGAGGATCAGACATCAAGCGAATCGCACGACGAAACAATCCACTCACGAAAGTAAGAGCCGCTCCTTTTGTCTTCTTGTCACCACCGAGTTCAAAGCTGATCGGGGCGCAATAAGCAAACCGAATAGGGGGTAAAGGTCGAGGTGGAGGACTCACTGCTTGCATCGCTTGAGGGCCATTTGCATCTTGTACTTGCACACGGTGCATTCAAGTCTCAATACGACCTTCTTTGTCGTCTTTGCCTTTTTGTGGAACACGGGCTTTGTCTGACCACCGTACCCAGACTGTTTACGGTCGTAACGACGTTTTCCCTGGGCTGATTTAGAGTCCTTTCCCTTCTTGTATTGTGTCACTTTGTGTGGGCTATATATCAAACAAAAAGGGGAGGTCAGCGAACCCATCTCAAAATGGACGAGAGAACCGCGACGGACGTGTGCTTTTTGCAGGTCTTGCCCTTGCAATCTATGCATAGTTTAGCCTTATAGTTCCGCGAATAATGATATTAAATCGTACATGTTCTTCGTGTCCTGTGCCACAATGGGAATCAGCTTTGGATCGAGACTCGAAACGCAGGCTAGACGCACTTTGGGATATTGACCATCTTATCGAAGTATGTTCTGTCGAGACACCCAGAATCAGTATTTATAGATTATTTTGTCCTAATTTTTGAGGATTTACCAGGTCGGGTAGGTTTCTGAGACGGTGACCAAACAATGGCCAAATAAAATAGTCAACTCCTCTAGTACCGCCATTTGACAAACGTCGTAGATGTTTCAGCTGAAGGCATAATTTCCATACATAATAGCGGACACAAACGGGTTACGAACTATGAGAAGCCGAGATGAGGAATGAAAGTCGTCCACTCCACAGTCATCAACGCACCAGGAGGAAGAGACCGAAGGGAAGTGAAGGCTATCACCAACGTCACGATCCGACTCACAATGTAGAGCACAAACGAAGCTACCACCAAAGGGTAGACAACGCCTACAATGCATACCACTAAAACGGACTTTGTCAGCTCTCTTAGCTTACTCGGCCTACTCGGCTTTCTCTCCATTCTCGGCTGTCTCTTCCTTCTCCCTCTCTGCATCTCTTCCATTCTCATTAGTCCCAAGAAGCAAGCACAAAGGAAGGCAACGATCAAAGGGATTATGATCATGGCGATGCAAGAAATACGCCAGAGAACGAGTTCATCACGGGATGAAAATGCTGATGACCATGCAATGCAGTGAATGGCTCCAAATGCAGAGCCAAGTATTGCCGGTCCCAATGTGGCCGCAAAGAGATGATCGCCCTCCATTCGTCCAGACCAAAACATGGGAATCGAGCACTGTTTGGAGAGTGCGACGTGGTCATCCTGGAGTCCAATGATGTAACAAGATATTATTTTGATCCAACGCTCAATCCAAAAGTTGTCCCGCGGGGACCACGCCCCTTCGTGGCTCGCTGTCGATGTCTTGTAGACTCGAATCGGGCACTCTACATTCCGAGGCTTGTCCCACCAGAATATATATATGAAGAAGTTAAGCATTGCATATGCCAATGTGACGATTTCGAGCTCCGTCAGTGGAAGGTGCTGTGTTCCTCGAGCAATGCACTGAACCACAAACCAGAGTGTCTGCACCAAAACGATGATTTTAGTCAGAGCATCGCTTTTTCCTCTATCTTTGAGTTCGACCTCGGTGGGCGCTATGATTTCGAGGGTTCCGTTTGGAATGTCACCAAACTCGAGGGGACACACCGGGACCTCATCTATTCGCGAGTTTCTTCCGGTTGAAATGACAAATTTGGAGACTTTTCCGCTCCTATGAAGCAAGGGACTGCATGAAGCGTCCTCAGGGAGTCGGAAGAGGTGAAATCCTCCCATAACCATGAAAAATCCATGGGTTCTTGTCCATCCTGGGACTATTTATTTCGTTAGCTACTATTAAACTCTGCAAAAAAGAGGCTTGCCTTCGTCACGGATGTTGCCAGCCTGGATATATTGCCGTACGGCCCATGCGAGCATATACTCCGGAATGAGCAGCGCCCAAATGAATAGTACTAGCTTGTACGTGACAAAATCGTGCAATGGTTCCCGTAAACAACGTTTATACCACTTCTGACCCTTGGTTTCCGGCCGGAAATGAACATTGGGGTGAATGGCTACCCAGGTACACAAGAATATCGTCGATAGACAGCTCCATATGATACTCCAAGAGGACCTTTGGCTGTTCTGGTCATCCCATGAGGCAACGTCCCGTACCTCAATAGACGCCGGGATAGGGCCTGCATCACTGCGAGTGCTTTGGGTGATAGCGTATGCGAGAAATAGAATGAGCATAGTTTTGAGGAAGATGTGGGGACTCGAAGAACAAGGTGCTTTATCTGATCATAATGGAGGACGTCAAAATACCAACCAGCATATTCAATTGTACTAGCCGCGTTGTAACCAGACCAATACGGCGCATCAAACACCAATAACTTACAAAATTAGAGTTCTTGCACGCCAGCAATGCAGCAGGGTTTGGGCGGCTTCACCAAACGCGCGTGGTCAACTGATCGTAGCACACCGGTAATGAGAGATAAACATATCGAGTAAGCGTGCTGATGATGATGTGACATCACGTCAGTCTCGACGACGAACCAGCCGACTGTCACAATCCGACACTGTTTCCCTTCGGGGATAGATACTCACAGTTCTGGAATCCCACTCAATCTATCGAAGAGTGGTATGGAGCCAGGCTTCATACACCAGGCTCTATTCCCTACGTTGAGCATCAACACTTGAGCAGGGGCCTGTATAGGATGGCAATCCACAGCATGACTTACCGTCATGCAACCTAGCTGGACCAGCGTGGCTTGAGGAGTTGGATGAATCCTTTCAGCTTCCTACCTTCTGCCATCAGCAATGGGTTTATCATCGTTTTGCATCGTGCTTCTGTGAGCTTGATTCCTGCTGCGAGTGGCTCGGCAGCTCTACATGTACACCTGATTTCAAGACCCATTCATTACCGGCCTGGTCGAAACTACTCTCTGCCTTTCACCTCCACCTCTGAAGAATCATGACGAGCACCGAAAACAAGGGGGCTAATAGCAAACTCAGATTCTTCTATTATTATCTAAATAACTTCCATAGAGGGGACAAAATAATTACAAACTATGAGGAACCGACATGAGGAATGAAAGTCGTCCACTCTACAGTCGCCAATGCAGCAGGAGGAAGGGATCGAAGGGAAGTGAAGGCTATCACCAACGTTGCGATTCGACTCACAATGTAGAGCACAAACGAAGCCACGATCAAGAGGAAGAAAATGCCTGTAAGGCATGCCTCTGTAATAGACTTTCTCAGCTTACTCAACTTCCTCGGCTCCATTCTCAACGCTCTTCGACTCGCCACTCTCTCCCCTCTCTCCGTCCTCTTTCTTGTCTCTTGATTCCTTCTCTCCATTCTTTCCATTCTCTCCCTTTCCGACATCCCCTCCCTTCTCTCTGTATCCCTTCTGTTCATTTCCCCTATTGCCACGTAGCAAGCACAAAGGAAGGCGACGATAAATGGAATTGTGATCATGGCGGTGCATGAAATACGCCAGAGAACGAGTTCATCACGGGACGAAAATGCGGATGACCATGCAATGCAGTGAATGGCTCCAAATGCGGAGCCAAGTATCGCTGGTCCCAATGTGGCCAGAGCGAGATGATCGCTTTTTATTCGTCCAGACCAAAACATGGGAATCGAGCATTGTTTGGAGAGTTCGGCGTAATCATCTTGGAATCCAATGGTGTAAAACACTATCATTTGCATCCAACGACCGAACCAGCTGGTATCCCACGTCTGCGAGCTTTGTCCTTTGTGGCTCGCTATTGATGTCTTATAGACTCGAATCGGACACTCTACGTTCCGGGGCTTGTCCCACCAGAATATATATATGAAAAAGTTTAGCATTGCGTATGCCAACGTGACGATTTCGAGCTCCGTCAGTGGAAGGTTTTGTATCCCCCTGGTAATGCATTGAACCACAAACCACAGTGTCTGCACCAGCACAATGATCTTCGTTAGAGCGTCGCTTTTGCCTTTGTCTTTAAGTTCGGTTTCGGTGGGCGCCATGATCTCGAGTATGTCGGTCGAAAAGTCTTCGAACTTGAGGGGACACACTGGAACCGCATCTCTTCGAGAGTTCTCTCCGGTTGAAACGACGAAGTCTGAGACTTCCTTGATCTCATAGGGCAACTGAATGTCAGCGGGGAGTTGAAAAAGGTGGAATCCCCCCATGACCATGAAAAATCCATGGGTTCTCGTCCATCCTGGGACTATCAATTTGTTAGTCACCGTTAATGTCCGCCAAAAAGAAGAAGAAGAAGAAGAGGCGTACCTTCGTAACGGATCTTGCCAGCCTGGATATATTGCCGTACGGCCCATGCGAGAATATATTCCGGAATGAGCAGCGCCCAAATGAATAGTACTAACTTGTACGTGACAAATTCGTGCAATGGGTCCCATAAACAACGTTTATACCACTTCTGACCCTGCGTTTCCGGCCGGAAATGAACATTTGGGTGAATGGCTACCCAGGTACACAAGAATATCGTCGAAAGACAGCTCCATATGATACTCCAAGGGGACCTCTGGCTGTTCGGGTCATCCCATGGGGCAACGTTGCGTAACTCAATAGACGCTGGGATTGGGCCTGCATCACTGCGAGTGCTTTGGGTGATAGTGTATGCGAGAAATAGAATGAGCATGATTTGGAGCGAGATGTGGGGGAGTTGAAGAACAGGATATTTTATTGGTCAAAACGGAGCGGTGGACGTCGAAATATTACTTCGCCTATTCAGTCGTACGTGCCAGCAGCCCCGTAACCGGACATGTATGGCGCGTCAAGCAATCACCTTCTATAGCATTGGAACTCTGATTCATTTCAGCACCATCTCTCGTGATGCCATTCCGGCAGAGTACAGCTTGATTTGGAAAGCTTCCCTAAGATTGTGAACATAATGTAGTCAGCGGCGCCAGACTCAGTGCACGTGTAATACCTAGACCTCTGAGAGAAACCACGCTGATTATCAAAGAGAAGGAACCGATATCAAATTCAAAATCCTCCATTACAGTCGCATTTTGTTTGAAGCTACCACTTCTACAGTGGAGATAATTGTACAAGCCTTTAGAAACTTAGATAGGAGGAGATATGGGGAATGAAAGTCGTCCAGTCTACAGTCATGAACGCAGATAGAGGAAGGGATCGAAGGGAAGTGAAAGTTATCACCAACGTTGCGATCCGACCGGCAACGTACAGCCATACCAATAGGAGCAAAAAGGAGACACAGGTATACACGATATAGATCAGCCAACCAGTGTATTTTTTCTCCATTCTGTCAGTTGCCACCCAGGAAGCGCAGGTGACGGCGACTAAAAATGGAGTAGCGATCATGACGGCACAGGAAATACGCCAGAGGATGAGTTCAGCACGAGTCGGAAATTCGGATGACCACGAAATGCAATGAATCGCCCCAAATGCAGCCCCAAGGATCGACGGGCCTAATCCAGGGGGGCCGATATTGCGATTTGCTATCCTCCCCGCCCAAAACTTGGGTGGTAGGCGGGGTTTGGAAATCGTGGCGTTTTCATCCTGCTTTTCAATGATACCCTTCGTCTGTTTATTCCCCCAGCGAGCCGTCCAATAGTCATTCCACTCATCCAGTGTTTCTGCCGACTCTTCATGACTTGCCGTCGATGTCTTGTAGATTCGAATAGGACATTCGACGTTCCGTGGCTTGTCCCACCAAAAACATAAATGAAGAAGTTTAACATTGCATATGCCAATGTGACGACTTCGAGTTCTGTCAGGGGAAGATTTCGTGTTCCTCGGGCAATGCATTGAATGACAAACCACAATGTCTGCACTAGCACGATTATCTTTGTCAAAGCATCGCTTTTGCCTCTATCTTTGAGCTCGGTCTTGGTCGGTGCGATGATCTCGAGTAGGTCCGCCGGAACGTCTTCAAACTTGAGGGGGCATACTGGGACCTCGTCTTTCCGAGCCTGACGTCCGATTGGAATCACGAATGTGGAGGGTTCGAAGGATTCGAGTGACCACGGAATGGATGGAACATCGGCTGGCAGTCGAAAGAGGTGGAAACCTCCCATGATCATAAAGAAGCCGTGTGTTCTCGTTCATTCCGGCACTATTCGCGTCGTTAATCACTGTTTTTGGCTATAAGAAACAGTAGATTCACCTCGCTTGCTAATCTCGCCAGCTTTGATGTATTGCCATACAGCCCATGCAAGAATATACTCTGGAACGAGCAATGCCCACAAAAATAACACCAACTTGTACCTTAAAAACACGTACAACGGATCCCACAGTAACTTTTCGAACCACTTCGGATCCCGTTTTTCCGGTGTGAAATGGAGATTCGGGTGCACGGCTCCCCAGGTACACAGGAATATGGTGGAAAGACAGCTCCAAACTATATTCCATGATGACCTGTGACTGTTCAGGTCATCGCACGAAGCAACGTCCCGTAACGTAGTAGCCGCCGGGACAGTCTGGACCGGCGTCAATGCGGACGCCTTGGATGATAGCGTATGCGAAAAGTAGAATGAGCATATTATCGGGCTTAGGTGAAGGGGATCGAAGAACAAGGTGCTTTATCTGATCAAAACGGAAGATGTCAAAATACCATTCAGCCTATTCAATCGTACTAGCCTATTCATTCGTACCAGCCACGTTGTAGCCAAATCAGTAGACATGTTGAAAAACTATGCCCGACGAGATTATAAGTCCGATTCATTTTGGTACCCACCGCGCTAGACGATCTTCTGGGGCAATGGCTACTAGCTCATCGAGGTCAGCTTTGTCACAAGTGGAATCAATAAAATATCTGGATGATATTAGACATCATCCCTAATGAAATCCAACGTGCAACTATGAATTAATGGGCACCATGCCTCAGATCCGAGAGTGGCGGTTAATGGCTGCGCGAAGCCGCTTTGTGCTGCGACTTGGCTATAAATGTATAAGCAGAGAGATTGAGTGAGGTACGGAGGTAATGCGTCTTCTCTCGCTCTGAAGGTGGACAGGAAAGAGGCAGCTAGGTAGCGGCGGATGGGCGGGATGTCGAGAAAACATGCTCGTGCCTGAGCTTGAGCCCTTGGTTAGGGTGCTTGCATGGGGGTTGGAGGAGGAGAAAGACGAGTTTCTGCGCGTGATAAGTGCAGCACTGCCGACCAGATTTTGCGATTAGACGAGGCTGAAGTTGAGTTTGGGTGGCACGCGAAGACCTTTGGACGGCTATCCTAATCTATTTTGACTGTGTAAATACTTTTTTACCATGAAGGATAGTGCTTCTTTACTTGATTTTGGCTCAGCATCTCTACACCTGATACCATGACACATCCCACCACCGGCCTGGTCGAAACTAGTCCCTGCCTTTCGCCTTGACCCCTGAAGAATCGCCAAGAGCGCGAAACGGAAGGAATTAATAGAAAATCCAGACTCTTCTACTATTTTCGAACAATATAACTTCCATAATGGGGACAAACGAGTTACAAACTATGAGGAACCGAGATGAGGAATGAAAGTCGTCCACTCCACAGTCATCAACGCAGCAGGAGAAAGAGATCGGAGAGAGGTGAATGCTATCACCAACGTTATGATTCGACTCATAATGTAGAGCACAAACGAAGCTATCACCAAAAGGAAGAGAATGCTTATATAGCATGCCGCTATAATGGACTTGCTTAGCTTTCTCAGCCTACTCGGCTCAGGTCGGTTTATCTTCGTTGTCTTCATTGCTCCCGCTTTCTCTTTCTCCATTCTCGGCTTTCTATCTCTTCTCTCGCTCATTCTAAACATTCCCGCTAATGCCACGTAGCAAGCACAAAAGAGGGCAACGATAAATGGGACTGTGATCATGGCAATGCAAGAAATACGCCAGAGAACGAGTTCATCACTGGATGGAAATTTGGATGACCATGCAATGCAGTGAATGGCCCCAAATGCAGACCCAAGTATCGCTGGTCCCAGTGTGGCAGAAAAGAGATGACCCTCTTTCATTTGTCCAGACCAAAACATGGGGGTCGAGCATTGTTTGGAGAGTGTGGCGTATCTATCCTGTAATCCAATGGTGTAAGCAGAAATCATTTTCATCCAACGCCAGACCCAGTTGCCACTCCACTCTAGTCTCCGCTTTTCGTGACTCGCTGTTGATGTCTTGTAAACTCGAATCGGACACTCTACATTCTGAGGCTTGTCCCACCAGAATATATATATGAAAAAGTTTAGCATTGCATATGCCAACGTGACGACTTCGAGCTCCGTCAGTGGAAGGTGTTGTGTTCCCCTGGTAATGCATTGAATCACAAACCACAGTGTCTGCATCAGCACAATGATTTTAGTCAGAGAATCGCTTTTGTCTTTATCTTTTAGCTCGATCTCGGTGGGCGCCATGATCTCGAGTATGTCGGTCGGAAAGTCTTCAAACTTGAGGGGACACACTGGAACCGCATCTCTTCGCGAGTGTTCTCCAGTTGAAACGACGAAACCTGAGACTTCCTTGGTCTCATAAGGCAACCGAGTGTCAGCGGGGAGTCGAAAAAGGTGGAATCCCCCCATAACCATAAAAAACCCGTGGGTTCTCGTCCATCCTGGGACTATTAACTTCGTTATCCACCGTTAAAATCTGCAATAAAGAGGCTTACCTCCGTCACGGATCTTGCCAGCCTGGATATATTGCCGTACAGCCCATGCGAGAATATACTCTGGAATGAGCAGCGCCCAAATGAATAGTACTAGCCTATACGTGACAAATTCGTGGAATGGGTCCCATAAATAACGTTTATACCACTTCTGACCCTGCGTTTCCGGCCGGAAATGAACATTGGGGTGAATGGCTACCCAGGTACACAAGAATATCGTCGACAGACAGCTCCATATGATACTCCAAGAGGACCTCTGGCTGTTCGGGTCATCCCATGAGGCAACGTCGCGTAACTCAATAGACGCCGGGATAGGGCCTGCATCACTGCGAGTGCTTTGGGTGATAGTGTATGCGAGGAATAGAATGAGCATAATTTCGAGCGAGATATGGGGGAATCGAAGAAGAGGGTATTTAGCTGGGTCAAAACGGAGCGGTGGACGTCGATGTATTACTAGCCTATTCAGTCCTACGTGCCAGCAGCTCCGTAACCGGACATGTATGGCGCGTCAATCAATCACCTCGGATCCTATGTCATTGGAGCCCTGATTTATTTCGGTAACATCTCTCGTGATGCCATTCCGGCGGAGTACAGCTTGATTCGGAAAACTTCCCTAACTCTGTGAACATGTTGTGGTTACCGGTCCCAAATACCAGCCCAAACATGATGCAGCATGATTTGAGTTGCTAAATTAAATGAGATAAACCTATCGAGTAAGATTTCTGATGAATATGTGGCCCTATATTAATATCGTTGACAAACCAGCCCGCCGCCACATGCATAGTCCAACACTATTCCCTTCAGGGATGGATTCGGGTATTTCTGGTATCACGCTCAATCTACCGAGGAGTGGTGCAAAGATGAACGTCATACACCAGACTCTATTCCTTGTATTGGATATCAGCACTTGACCAGGGCCTCCTTACAAGATGGCGGTCTACAGCTGAACTATCGTAAAATTAGAGTAGGCAGGAGTGATTTAAGGGGCAGTATTCCTAAACCTTTGGACGGTCCTAATTTATTCTGAATGTATAAATGCATTTTATCCCATGAACGGTATCCTCTCTCCGTTAGTTTTGGCTCCGCAGCCCTACACCCTGCTTTTCTGTCGCCCTGGATGATATTAATTGTCAAAACTACATTCCGTCACGTCTTCGAGTGTACTATACCAGGCCTCCGAAGAATCACGACAAGTGTCAAATGGAAGGAGTTGATAACAAATTCAGAAGCCTTTATTATTTAAACAATTATTCTGGTTGAACAATATAACTTCAATAGTGGAGACAAATTGGGTACAAGCTATTAGAAAGCTAGATGTGAGGAATGAAAGTGGTCCACTCTACAGTCACAAACGCAGCCGGAGGAAGAGATCGAAGGGAAGAGAAAGCTATCACCAGTGTTGCCACACGACCCGCAATATAGAGCAGCGCAGAGGGAACCAAAAGGACGATACAGAGCTTTGCAATGTATCCCAGTAAATCAATATAATTTCCCTCCGTTTTCGATCTCTTGCCTGTCGCCCAGTGAGCGCAAACGAAGGCTACCATAAACGGAACGGCAATCATGGCGACGCAAGAAATACGCCAGAGAATGATCTCGGCGCGAGATGGGAACTCCGACGACCATGCAATACAATGAATGGCTCCGAATGCAGAGCCAAGAATTGATGGTCCTAACCCGGCCTCACCAATATCGGCTATTCTTCCTGTCCAAACCATGGGGACCGGTTCGTAGAGCCTGCTGTAGTGATTCAGCTCCTCAGTCACAGCTTCGTCTCCGGACTCTTTGGAAGTTGCCGTTAATGTCTTGTAAACTCGAATCGGACACCCCACATTCTGTGGTTTGTCCCACTAAAACACATAAATGAAGAAGTTTACCATTGCATATGCCAACGTCACAACTTCGAGCTCCGTTAGGGGAAGGCGTTGTGTTCCTCGAGCAATGCGCGCATTGAATGACAAACCACAGTGTCTGCGCCAGCACGATGATTTTTGTCAGAGCATCGCTTTTGCTCTTGTCTCTCAGTTCGGCTTCCGTTGGGGAAATGATCTCGAGTGTGTTGATCGGAAGTCCTCAAATTTGAGGGGGCATACCGGAATATCGTCTCTCCGTAGGTGCCTCCCTATCGGAACAACAAAACCAGACAATTTTGAGGATTCGAGGGGCAAGGGAATGCAAGGGGTGTTGGCAGGGAGCCTGAAGAGATGGAATCCACCCATAATCAGGAAGAAGCCATGGGTTCTCGTCCATTCTGGAACTATTCATATCGTTATTTACTGTTAATTCAGGCCTAAAGAAAGGGGGGCTTACCTCGCTTACTGATAATGCCGGCCTGGACGTATTGCCGTACGGCCCATGCAAGAATGTACTCCGGGACCAGCAATGCCCACAGAAATAAAACCAAATTGTGTGTGAAAGATTCGTGCAATGGGTTCCATAACCAGTTTTCATGCCAGTTCTGATTCGGCTTCTCCGGCCTGAAATGGACATTCGGGTGAACGGCCACCCATGTGCACAGAAATATAGTACAAAGACAGCTCCATACAATGCTCCAAATAGACCTTTGACTATTCAAGCCATCGCACGAAGCAATATCTCGTAACTCAATAGACACCGACGGGATGGGGCCAGCTTCACTGTAGACGCTTTGTGTGAGGGCATAGGTGAGAAGCAGAATGAGCATAGTTTCTACTTTGATCTGGGGAAGTCGAAGACGAGATACTTTATTTGTTTAAAGCAGAGGAGGTTATAATAGAGTAACACGCAGCCTATTCATTTACACTAGCGGTACTGGAGCCAAGCCGGTGCCGTGCGTCAAGAAATCCCGGTCTAAGAGTCGAGGTCCTTATTAATTTTGGTACCCACCATGTTAAATGACTGTCTGAGACGATGACTGCTGGCGCTTCGATGTCGACTTTGTTGCGAGTGAAATAGATAAGAAATCATATCGCGTGTAGTTACGAATGAGAGAAAACTCTCGAATGTGATTTAATAGGCAGGCTGACTCTGATTCAAAGAGTGACGGCCGAAGGGTGCATAGAGTGGAGAGCCAGTCTTTGTTTCGACCTTATGCAGATGTGTGAAATGTGCTTGAGGGGATTACTGGAGCAATGCGTCTACTCTCGCTGTAGGTGTGGCCAGGTAAGAGCGATATTGATGGGATGGCAGAGGATTCGTTTTACACCCCTGGGCCTGAGCCATTGGTGAAAGTACGGATACAGGGTGTGATGCGTGGGGAGACGAGCTTTGCGCGCCTCAAAAGGCTGCTAGACCGGTTTTGCGAGTGGACGAAGTTGAGGTTGAGTTTGAGAGGCTCTTGCGCGAAACATTTGGGTGTCTATATAAATTTATTCTGACAGGCTAAGCATATTTACTGACATGAACAGCGATGTGGCTTCATTTGGCTGGCTCAGATGACAGCCGGCACCCTGCACCTATGTCACGATATTATTGGAAACTCTCCACCTTTCGCGTGATCGCGTGCAATGGTCAGACCTCCAAAGAATCACAAAGGGCGTCAAACAGAGGGAGTTAATCCTCTATTAAACAACTATTCTGCCGGAACGATATAACCTCCACAGTGGAGACGAATTGGGTACAAGCCATTAGAAAGCTAGATATGAGGGATGAAAGTAGTCCAGTCTACAGTCATAAACGTAGCAGGAGGAAGAGATCGAAGGGAAATGAAGGCGATTACCAAAGTTGCCATCCGACCCGCAATGTAGAGCCACGCAGATAGTACAAAAAGAATGACAAAGGTATACGCAATGTATTCTAGCCACTCAATATACTCGCTCTTCACTCTCTGTTCTGCGGCCCAGTAGGCGCAAATGATGGCGACGATAAATGGAACAGCAACCATGGCCGCACAGGAAACACGCCAGAGAAGGAGCTCAGCACGAGATGGGAATTCGGATGACCATGAAATATAATGAATGGCTCCAAATGCGGCACCAAGTATTGATGGTCCTATTCCGGCCGGCCCGAGATCGCGAGTTGCTATTCTTCCTGACCAAAACATGGGGATCGAGTGCTGTTCAGAGAGTGTGACGAAGTCGTCTTGTCCTCCAACGGTGTAATTAACTATAAAACCTACCCAACGTCCACCCCAACTGTCATCCCAGTCTTCTGGTTTATCTCCTGACTCTTCATGACTCGCCACAGATGTCTTATAGACTCGAATCGGATACTCGACATTCCGTGGCTTGTCCCACCAAAATCCATAAATAAAAAAGTTTAGCATTGCATATGCCAACGTCACAACTTCGAGCTCCGTCAAGGGAAGGTGCTGTATCCCCCGGGCAATGCATTGAATGACAAACCACAGTGTCTGCACTAACACGATAATTTTTGTTAGAGCGTCGCTTTTTCCCCTATCTTTGAGTTCGGCTTCTTTCGGTGCAATAATCTCGAGGATGTCGACTGGAAAGTCCTCAAATTTGAGAGGGCATACAGGAGTTTCGTCTCCTTGTGTGTAATACCCTGTTGGAACGACGAAGCCGGACGATTCCAAGGACTTGAGGCTCAGCGGAGTGGATGGGGCATCGGCAGGCAGTCTGAATAGGTGGAATCCCCCCATTATCATGTAGAATCCATGTGTTCTCGTCCATGAGGGAACTATCTTTATTGTTAGTCAAAGTCGACCAAAAGGGTAGAAAGGCACCTTTCTTGCTGATCACGCCAGCTTGGAAGTACTGTCGTACGGCCCACGCAAGAATATACTCTGGAACAAGCAAGGCCCACAGAAATAGCACCAACTTGTACGTAAAGAAGTCGTGTAACGGATCCCACAACCAGTTTTTAAGCCAACGCTGATTTCGTTTTTCCAGCCTAAAGTGGACATTCGGATGAACTGCGACCCACGTGCAGAGAAATATAGTCGAAAGACAACTCCATACAATACTCCAGATGGACCTCTGGCTTTTTAGCCCATCGCACGAGGCAACGTCGCGTAACTGGATAGACGGCGGGATAGGTCCAGCGTCACTGTAGACACTTTCCGCGATAGCGTATGCGAGAAGTAAGATGAGCATAGTGTCAAATTAGATGTGGGAGAGTCAAAGGATCAATATCTAGCCTCATCAGATCAAAAGTCATCGGAGGACGTCAAAGTATCAACCGGCTGATTAGCCAGCCTCATTGCATTGGCCATTGACATTCTCTACCAGATAAATCCGGAATACTAATCAGAATAGAATCCGAGTAGTTACTACGGAAATTACACGTCCTTTACATTGACTTTGGTAATGTAGGGTGGAGTCAATGTTCACCTTTCTCCTCTTCACTCGAACGGAAAATGCGATCAAAGGAACGCGAGCCAAGACCAAAGCGAGTGAATTTAAGCTGATGAACATGAACAGCCGACTCGCATGGCAAGGTCCTCTCCTCATCAATGGTATAGACCAGAGGACTTGGCGACAAGTGTAAGGAAGGGGAGAGTGGTTCGAAGTGAAAAGTCCTGTGACAAGGGAAAAGAGAAGCGTGGGGATGGACTTGTAAAGTTGGTGGCGTGGGCCGCCGCACTTAGGTAGTAGAGCCTTACAGGCGTCTGTATTTATCGACGCTCTCGTTATTGCAAGTACGCACCATATTTCATTTGAAACTACATGTTGGAGATACAGGGTATGAGTAACCTAGATATGAGGAATGAAAATAGTCCAATCTACCGTCATAAATGCAGCAGAAGGAAGAGATCGGAGGGAAGTGAAAGCTATAAGCAACGTCGCAATTCGGCTCGCAATGTAAAGCGCGGACGCAGATAGTACCAAAAGGAAGAAAATAATACGTGCGATGTATACAAGCCACTCATGATATCTTCTAGATGTTCTCGGCATTCTCCTATATACCGCCCAGTAAGCACAAATGATGGCGACTATGAATGGAATTGCGACCATGGCGATGCAAGAAATACGCCAGAGAACGAGTTCAGCATGGGAAGAAAATGCGGCAGTCCAAGCAATACAATGAATGGCTCCAAATGCAAAGCCAAGAATCGCTGGTCCCAATGCGGCTAAGCCAAGATTGTGGTTGTCTACCCTTCCTGACCAAAACATGGGGATTGAGCCATGCTCGGCGAGTGTGACGAAATGATCCTGTATTCCGACGGTGTAAAAATTTATCCTTTGCATCCAACGCATGGACCAGCCATCATCCCATTTATCCACTCCCAGTCTCAACTTTTTGTGACCTGCCGTCCATATTTTATAGACTCGAATTGGACATTCGACGTGCTTGGGCTTGTTCCACCAAACCATATATAGACGAAAAAGTTTAACATTGCATATGCCAGCGTGACAACTTCAAGCTCCGTAAGGGGAAGTTGTTGCGTTCCTCGAGCGATGCACTGAATGACGAACCAGAGCGTTTGCACCAGTACGATAATTTTTGTCAGAACATCGCTTTTGCCTCGATCTATAAGTTCGGTCTCGGGAGGGGCAATTATTTCGAGTATGTCGGCAGGAAAATCCTCAAACTTGAGGGGACATATAGGAACTTCATCCTCTACCGAGTGATGCCCAGTTGAAATAACAAATTCGGGTGATTCCAGCCCCATACGTGGCAACTGAATGGATGGTGCGTTGGCTGGCAATCGAAAGAGGTGGAATCCTCCCATAATCATGAAGAAGCCATGCGTTCTCGTCCATTCTGGGACTATTCATATCGTCGATTGCCATCAGTTACTGTGAATGAGGGAGAAGGAGGGGCTTACCTTGTTTACTTATAATACCAGCTTGTATATATTGCCGTACGGCCCATGCGAGAATATATTCCGGAACCAATAATGCCCCAGAAATAGTGGCAGCTTGTAAGTGACAAATTCTTGCAATGGTTCCCATACCCACTTCTCTAACCAATGCTGAACTTGCTTTTCCGGTCTAAAATGGATATTCGGGTGAACGGCTACCCATGTGCACAAGAATATGGTCGAAAGACAACTCCATACAATATTCCAGATGGATCTCTGACTATTTGAGCCATCGCACGATGCAATGTCGCGTAATTCGATAGACGCTGGGATAGGGCCCGCGTCAATTCGGACGCGTTGCGTGATGGCGTAGGCGAGAAGTAGAATAAACATGCTGCTAAATTTCGATGGAGGAGAGTTCAAGAATAATACGCCTTATCGATCATAGTCGAAGATGGCCAAATACCACCCACCCGGTCCGGCCAATTCACTGCTGCTGGCCACATTGTAACCACGAAGCTATACAACGCGTCTGAATATTCCATTCATCAAAAGCTATAATTCTTATATCGGTACTGATTTATCCCTGCGCCTCTTCATCCCCCCCATAAGCGTTACTCTTATGCTTTGGCACGAACGTCCATTCAGCCGGCGCAGGACCCAAGAACATTTCCGATATCTTCACCCACGTCCGACTATCCGCGCTAGCCAACAATGTTTCTACCAGTAGTCAGATCACAGCAATCACACGTAGTAGTGCATAGCCCACCCAGTTCATCTCGTCCTCGGAAAGCTGGTGCACGATCATTCAGCTTTGCAGGGAGGACCTCAAGTAGCCCGATGGGAATGTATCGGTGCAAAAATGAGAGCGCCTCGCATAGGTATCGTCGAGTCGTGTTTATGCCTGCTGTATCTGATCCGAAATGGCTGGGCATGGCTCAGTCCATCGTTGTGTAAACATTGTTGAAGGTGGCTCACCAAAGTCCGAACTCGGCGTACTTGTAAGCGAATTAGCAGGATATAACGGCAAATAGGAGAGGGGGTGCGTACCTTGCGGATAAGGTCCAGTCGTTCACGTGAGCTAATGTCCCAGTCTCTCCGTTCCTTGATTTCCGTACTACCGGTGCATAAGACCACCGCCGGAAGAATGGATATCCAGGATCCACTCACAATAGCCACGGTTTGATCAACGCACCGCGTCCAATCATGATACCATCCACACCAGTGGCATTAACCGTCTCCCAATACTCGACGCCCGAGAAACAATCTCCGTTCCCCCAAAATGGCATGGGATCAAACCCATTATTCCCACTTGAGCCAGACTCTCTCATGGAAACTTCCGCGTCCATCCCCACAGCCGAGTCTTGTAATCGTGCTTCGTGTACACGCAGAGTTTTCACGCATTGTTGGATGTATGACCAGTCGGCTAAGCGAGTGTACCGTTGTTGTCGTGTGCGACCGTGGAGCTACAAATAAGTGAGTAAGAAACGGGGTCGGGAAGGAGGCTGGTGATTTACCGTGACCGAACTGATGCCCCAATCGTATAAGCGTGGCATGAGTTTGTGCGCCGTAGGCATTCCGTCTCGTACTCCCGTGCGCATCTTGAGCGTCACAGGTACGTCTTTCAGCGCGTAATTCATCCCCATTAGACACTTTCCAAGTTTCCCGGCCATATTTAGGACTAGAGTAAGGGTGTAAGTGGCACTATTCCCAATCACATGAGCAACTTACGTGCGCTGCCACTACCAGTTTGATATACAAGATCGATGGGACAACCAGCGTTGAGGTCTACAAAGTCGAGATCAGGGCACTCGTCTCCGATAACTTCAGCGCAGTTTGCCGTCTGTAGATCCATCAGCTATGTTATATATCTGTAAACTGCGAGGAAGCCGACCTGAGTAGGGTGGTTGCCTGCCATTTGGACTCCGAATATGCGTTCAGATGGGTGCCGTCGTACGAGAGACCACTCTTCCTTCGAGCCTTGAAGGAATGAGTGTGCGAGTCCCATTTCTCCACAAGTAATATCGGCCCCGAAATCGACACAGAGACGTCGAAAAGGCTATAGAAGGTGATTAGAATGGCCATGGGGTGTGCGGAGATATACCTACTAGATTCCCTACTGTAGTCAACGGAGCCAAATCTGCAATAATGTTAGATTTCCGTTGTGATTTGTGAAATGAACATGCTTACAGGTCAGGCCTTGCCAGTGTAACCGCCTTTTCTCTAGGCGCTCGACTATCCTTGGCTGATTTGTAGATGTAGATTTCGATGTGCCGTTCTCTACACTCGGTTCTTCTTCACCATCTTCGATGGGAAGCTCCGTAGGAGCTAGTGAAGAACCACCTATTGGCGCGAATGCCATAGAATGGCCCTCGTTAGCCTTGAGGATTTGCGCAAATTCTTTTGCTCGTGTAAATGGAAACTAAAAAGGATAGAAGTTAGGCTGTATAGCTCAAAGAGTAGGCCCGCTGACCTCCCATTTCCGCAATCGCTTCATGAGATCAGAAGATACATTATTGAGCTCTACCACCGTTTCTTTTACGCGTTCTGCCTTTTCTTCGTTTCGTCGAACGGCCACTGAAGTACCTTCGCCATCGAGGTGGGCACCAAGAAAACGACACTTGAATCCAACTCGACAGTATCCATACTCGTCAAAGTATGGGCATCTAGGAGTCCTTTCTGCGTCCGATGCTTCGACGAATGGAGGTACGGTGAGGAGTCCAGTGGGAATGTGCAAATCTGGCGGCTTCATGGCGAGGTAGGCCGGTATGTCGTGCGAAAACTTGCATCTAGAAGGGAGGTTAAGATATGATATTGGGTTTTCGTCACTCACTTTTCACCGAGCTCGCACCCTCTCCCACAAGCGATCCTCCAGCAAATATCTTGTTCATCGTGAACTTTTTGAAACCGTCTACTCTTGTTCATTCCCTTCTTCTCTTTTCTCTCAACCGCACTTCGCTCCTTTGCGAGTGCTTTTCGTTGTGCTCCCGAGAGCTTGACCCGTTTTGCAGGTGGCTCTCCGCCGTCGTCGACAGCAGCGCCATCTACTCCTACGTCGGTTGCCTCTACTTCCGAATGGAGACGGGTTGTCCCCGCTAGAGGGCCTTCTGGAACGACCATAGGTGCCGTCGACGTCTCATCCTTGTCGCGAGTGAGATCGATAAGATATCTAGGAGAAATGTCAGATGTATTTCCGAGAAAACTAAGTAGTTGAGCACTCAACTGGGACTTGATAGGCGCGGTGCCTTTGATTCGGGGAGTGACGGTCGAAGCCATGAAGTGCCGTCTGCGTCGCCGCTGGACTGAGTTCCGCCTTTCGCCTAGACTTCTGAAGAATCACGATGGAAGGAAATGTCGGAATTCCTTGAATTCGATAGGATTGTGAGATGGAAATAGGTAAATCCGAGAATCACGAGCCAACGCCCTCAATTCAGTCTTGATTATGTGTGGCCACCCATAAAGCGCCAAAGTCGGCATGCGCAAGTTTCGCTTGGAACTCAAACTTCCCCACATCCCATCAATCTGGGTCAATTACTCTCCACAAATTACTTGTCGAGTCTACTCGCAGCTTGGATTTCTCCTCTCACAAGACGTTTACAGGACAGCGCCACAGCAGAGCCATCATCTGACCTCACATCGTCGTCGTCGTCACCTTCGACAACTGCCGTTGGTTCTTCGTCACCGTACATTATGACTCACACACACAAGCCCAAAATACTCGACACCGACGCTCAAGCGTCTCTCCCAAAGCTTCCCGTTCCGGATCTAGAGGACACTTGCAGGCGGTACTTGGCCGCGCTTAAGGAACTTCAGGATCCAGATGAACATGCTGCCACTCAGAGGGCCGTAGACGAATTCCTAAAAGGGGACGGGCCCAGGATTCAGGCGAAGCTTAGAGACTGGGCTGCGGCGAAGGACAGGTACGTGATCGGCATTTGGCGGAAGAGTTGTACTGATTTATAATATAGTTATATTGAAGAGTTTTGGTATGTAGTATGTGTAATCATGCACAGCCCGAACTAACCTTGGCCCCAGGTACGAATCATACCTCTCCCACTCGGACCCTGTAGTTCTCGCCTTGAATCCTTTCTTTGTACTTGAGTAAGTTTTATAGCTGGATTTATACCTTTGAAACTCACCTTCACGCTCCAGAGACGACCCGACACCTTCCCGAGGCACCCAACTTCCCCGCGCCGCAAGTCTCATCATCTCATCCCTCGGTTTCGTACATGATCTACGAGAAGGACTCCTCAAACCCGACTCTGTCCGTGGCAAGCCTCTCGACATGGACCAATACACCCGCCTCTTTGGTACCGCCCGTGTCCCTACCGCTCGCGGATGCAGAATGGACGTCGCAGAGGGTTCCAGACATATTGTCGTTATTCGCAGGGGACAGTTTTGTGAGTGAATACCTCAGAGTGAACGATCTAGGCTAAATATATCGCCAGACTATTTCGACGTCTTGGATTCGGAGAATAGACCTGTATTGACGGAAAGAGAGATTTTGCGTAATTTGGAGGCTATTTGTGCTGATGCGGAAACTGTGCCACTCAACGAGGTCGCAAGCTCCAGTATGGGTGTCCTGACCACGGAGAACAGAAAGGTAAGCAGACTTGGCATGCTCTCCCAAACCAGTCTCATGTGCTACAGGTCTGGAATCGTATGCGCAACCTGTTATGCAACAATGATAGCAATAAAGAGTGCTTGCAGGTACGAGAGCCACGAAACAAGAGTTACGAAACATTATGACTTACCGTATACCAGGTCGTAGATGATGCACTTTTTGTGGTTTGCTTGGACGACGTCTCCCCCGAAAACGTCGGCGAGCTCTGTAGCAACTTCCTTTGCGGAACCTACCAGCTCAGCAACGGTGTTCAAGTTGGCACATGCACAAACAGGTGGTACGACAAGGTGAGGACTATTTGGTCTTTTCATGAAGGTTTCTAATCATAGCGCCCCACCCACCCAGCTCCAAATCATCGTCTGCGCAAACGGCACGGCCGGTATCAACTTTGAACACACTGGCGTAGACGGACACACCGTCCTCCGCTTCGCAGCAGACGTATTCACAGAAGGCCTAATGCTCATGGCACGTTCTATCAACCCGGCCGCACCGACGCTCTTCCACGCCAAACTCAGCCCACACGCGAAGAGCTACAAACCATCCAAGCACGCACCAACCAACGGCTCAAAATCACACGGAGAACTGCAAAGGAAAGAGGACATTGACACGAACCCTAAAAAACTCGAGTGGCAACTTATCCCCGAGCTTCGTGCCGGTATTCGGTTCGCCGAACGGAGGATTAGTGACTTGATTTGTCAGAATGATTGTCAAGAGTTGGAGTTTAAGGGGTATGGAAAGGAGTTTATTACTAGGCACGGGTTCAGTCCCGACGCCTATGTCCAAATGGCCTTCCAGGCTGCCTACTTCGGGTACGTGGTTTCGTGCAACTGACAGTGAATTTGGTACTGATATCGAAAACCTGTAGCCTTTACGGGAGAACAGAGTGCACGTACGAGCCCGCTATGACCAAGGCCTTCCTTCATGGCAGAACCGAGGCTATTCGTACCGTCCAAACACCAAGTGTCACCTTTACAAAGGTCAGAGCCCTGGCTTTCGGCTAACTATCTGCAGCTAACGTCCCCAAAGACCTTCTTCTCGGAAGCCTCTGTAGATCAGAAGATTGATGCCTTGCGCAAAGCCTGTACGCATCATGTCAAGCTGACCAGAGAATGCAGCAGTGGCCAAGGCCAGGACAGGTATGAAATACTCGCTTCAATCGGCGTAGCCACACACTCACCATCCTCACCAGGCACCTCTACGCAATCTACTGCCTCCTACAGCGCGAGATCAACGAGTCGTCGCAAAGCCCATCTCCAGCTGGAACACCTGACCCTAACGGAAAGACCCAAGCAACGGCAAATAGCTATACCCAGGATGGAGCAGCCAACGCCAATGGAGAACTCACCGTGGATCCTGCAGCCTTCCCCAAATCGCTCCCATCCATTTTCACCGATCACGGATGGTCAATTCTTAACACTTCAATTATGTCCACGTCTAATTGTGGTAACCCTGCCTTGAGACTGTTTGGATTTGGACCCGTGGCGGCTGATGGATACGGAATTGGATACATTATCAAGGACGATGGAATCTCTGTGTACGTACCCGTGACAAAAGAACCGAAAGAGTTTCTAACATAACGACAGCGTGGCTTCGTCTAAGCACTTACAGACGCGCCGTTTCCTCGATACGCTCAAGCAGTACTTCATTGACGCGCAGAGGATGATCATCCAACTGCACAGGCAGGCCAACGAGCGGCCGAAGCCTCTTGAGCCGACTAGCACCCACGCCCGCAAGAGCAGCCGCGGTACAAAGGACCATATGAAGGCACTTGAAGAAAGCAAAGCGAAGATTATAGTCAAGCGTGCCGGAAGTCAGGTGCTGATCGCCCCTCAAGACGATGCAGATGGTATCGAGGGCGAAGAGGTCGATTTGGATCTGCTGAGTACGTCCCGTCGCAACTTATCTCATCGATATGATTCTAACGGATGGTGCTATTAGCTTCTGGTTACTCATTCTTCGACTCTGTGAGTTTTGCCGCCCTGCAATTTGAGACAAGGTTTGCTGACTTCTTATGACAGGGTGACGTAGAAAGTTTGAATCCCCAAAGGCGTCGTCCTACCGTCGGTAAGATACTCAAACCTGCACCCTCTGTCATTTAGACCCTTACCATTCATGTAGGACGCACCCTTCGACTGGCCGAGTATTGAATTTCAGGATATGATACGGAAACGAACCGTCGCCGTACAGATACGGAGAGCTGTGTATGTACATTTGTATGGTAAATATAAGATTCATCGGACATATTGTGAGGAACCGACAATGCAAGTACGGATGCTCGGCGGTGAAGATATATGGTGAATTTAGGGTTCACCGGATAAATTTACGGATCTAAAACTTAGAGGAAACAGACAAAGTAGGCCACGCAATGCTCAAACTCATGCGAACATATGTTTCTCGAACCAGAATGCAGTGGATAACATTCGGTAGAAAAAAGTATATCAGAAAGCATATAAAGCATTTCTTTGAATGCTCTGTAGGCAGCCATGGAGTTTACTCCCCAACGCGCCAGCCAGACTTGGTAGCGGCAATGCCGAGGCTTTCGGCAAGTGGCTTAACCAAGTTGGCATCAGATGCGAGTCTCTTCCCCCCTTCCCTATCCTCCTCTTCCCCATCCTCCTTCTTCTCCACGTCTCCTTGTCCAGAGTTCTGAACTAGGGTCAGCAGTAGTCGGAGTTGTTACTGGAGCAACGTACCCCAATGATAGCACATGTCTTGTAATTCCCTTGGCTCATTGAAATGTCCGTGCTTTGAGCTCCCTTTGACACATTCAATAAGTCACTCCACCGCCAGCCGAAAAAAAACCCACTTTGAGCCTCTCACTTTGAGCCTCCCTCGTCCTCTTCAATCCAGGGCCACTCTCCCTTCCGTTCTTATGGATATCAGCTACATGGCTACTGAAAGCCACGTGAAACATACTCTATGAATCCCAACCTGTCCGAACGTCTGTAACTAGGTTTAACGATGATTCGAAGGACATAAATCCAAGCGTACCTCGATACTAGTAGAATCGAGCGTTTCCGTGCTTTCGTGAATCTGCTTGAAAGAGCCACCGGGCTTCTTAAGAGACGTCAGGAATAGCTCGGACGGAGCACTGTAACTCACTACCAGAGACCTTGCAGGGATTTGGCTCTTGGTGTAGTAACCATAAACCCTACCCCCCTTCTCGACACCAGTGAACCCCTGAAGACGTATGAGTTCTTGTGCAACGACTTTTGATAGTCCCTCTTACCTTGCTGGGGATCTTCTTTCCATTCGAATCCGCCTTTCTCGTAACGCCCTCGTTACCCCTGTGACCTTCGAGTATTTGGAGGGCACGGGCACGATGCGTCAATAGTGGCAACTCCTTTTTGGTGGCGCCGAGTGCTTTCATGGCCAAGGCTGCGTGTTCATCTACTGCAGGGGTCTCGGCTTCATCGGTGTCGTAGCCATCGTCCTCGAAGTGAAGTTTCGTTTCGTGATGGCCATGGTATGCTCCAGGACGTGTGGCGTTGTTGACATCTAGATTCGACTCGCGGGACAGCCCCAAAGAGTTCCCAAAGGAGTTGGTTGCGGTGGAGCTGACTCCTCTGACTGCTTGGTCCGGATTGCGAGTTTGACCCGTTGCCTTGATATCTCGCGCACGATTCGTCAACACTGGCAACTCCTTTTTGGTGACGCCGAGTGCTTTCATGGCCGAGGCCGCATGCTGGTCTACAGCAGGTGTTTCGGCTTCATCTGTATCGGAGCCATCGTCCTCGAAATGAAGTTTCATTTCGCCATGGCTATGGTATGCTCCAGGGCGTGTCGCGTTGTTGACGTCGAGATCCAAATCGCGGGTTTGCCAAGATGGCTCCAAAGGATTCCCAAAGGTGTTGGTTGCGGCAGAGTTGACTCTCCTAACTGCTTGGCCCACATTGCGAATTCTGTTGCTGGCGCGAGAGGGACTTGGAGGGTCATGACGGCGAAGAAGAAGCGTCGTAGGAGAGGACGGTTCGAAGAGGGATGGCGAATCGTTGGTATTTATATCGAAGTGAGGTGGGCGATGACGCTCGTCAGGAATTCCCTGGTACAATGAATCAAATCTTGGATGAGCTCGGTATCGCGATCTTACCACGTTATCCGTGTTTCCTTTCGTCGGCTCGCAAAAGGCTCCAGTCTTGGGATCCCACAGGAGGTCCCACACTGACTTGTGGACTACCTCGGCCTCCTTTTTCAGGGCCACGAGAGCCTCCTTGTATGACCCTTTACGGTTGATAGATGGGGCCTGCTTCTTGATTGGAATTTCTTCGAAAGCGGGACCCAGTACGGGGACGACCTTGGGCTCCGCTGGGAGGAACTCGGGTTCGCCTGATACGGCATTCTCGCAATAGAGACATCCTCCGTGGTCAAATGAGTCGTGGTCGTTGGGATCTGATTCGCTTTTGACGTGTTTGTGGTCCCTTTGAGTGGGACTAATGACGGCACTCGACTTAACTGGGAGGTTATGCTCTGCGTGAAAGTAGAGGAGCATTGTCGTTGGCGAAAAGGGACCGTTGAAGAAGGGTACGTCTGGGACTTTGGGAGTCGACTGATTGCTGTCGGCGCTGGGTGGCGTGACAGTAGATCCTGCACCGCAGGAGGAAGCAGTCGTCTTGGGCAGGACGGTCCCTTCTCCGGCTGGAAAGAGGGACAATTCAAGGACACCATCCAATTTGATTTTGTTCTCGTCGTACTTGAGGTCGACACTGGGGCTCAAGTGCAAACTCTCCGAGGATTGGCCCCTTTTGTCAAAGTCAGCGAGGGCTACGGATTATACTATCCAAGGCAGATACTTACGCCTCATGGACATCTTTCAAAGATTCAATGGTTTTGGTGGATCGATCCAGGCCCTTCGATGCCTGTCCGCGAAGGGGGTCCGTCCCATTCTGCAGATGGGTCGCGAGGCATGCAGAGTCGCCAATAGAGACGATTTTCTCGACCTTTTCAATGATATTAATACCTGTATCCAATTTTAGCGTAGTCTGGGGCTCGTTATCTGCTCTGTGAAGGCGGGGCTTACGGGGGCCTGCCCGAATAGGGCTGGCAAGGTGCTCTGATGGGTAATCAAGCATGTGTTTATAACTTTGATCCTCCATAAGATTGTGTTCAACGCTTTTTGATGGTTATATGCGCGTTAGATGGCCGAAGGTATGCCAAAAGTTGCGTCTCTCACTAGAATCGGTGCCACAGTCGATAGTTCCAGCGGTACTGAGTAGTATACGATATAATAGAATAATGTTATTGTCGATATATTATCGAATAAGATATTCGCGAGAGATTGCTTGTCGTAGTTGGGTGCAACTATGGACCTCACCACCGACGACCAGTGCGCCCCCAGATATCCCAAATCCCACTATTTTAATGACGTCATGCACTTAATTACTCGTGGATAATGTGCTTAAACTATTCAAACAGTAACATTTAAAAAGAGATGATGGCGAGCATATCAGCGGACGACCTGGTGGGGAAAGAAACACAGTCAAGGTCAGTTTTTGTGTCTCTAAAGGTGTTTTAGAGCGTTGTGATTCATTAACGCTGATTATCTTTGTCCCTAAACTCCGAATGCCCCGAATGGTGGCTCCAGGACTTGTAGCCCTTAAACGTCGCTATCAACGACCAGGATGCGGCCTTTACGGATGTGAATCAAGGCTTATTTCATTCTCTGAGGTCAAATGTATTCTTCCGCGGCTCTGTTGGCTTATGCCCCGCTCACCTGCACCGCTGCACCTATAAGGAGCTCAAGTCATGCAAATCGTGGTACTATTACGAACTCTTATACAAGATATGGGACATTAACTCCAGTACTATGGGCCCCCATACTTGGCGATGGCCAGTTGTGACCTCCCGCTCCTACCGGGACAACGATCAAGGCAAGTATTCGATCTTATCTTCATTGAAATATAACTTAAAGCGGATAATAAGCTCCTAGGAGAAGTATTGTCTCCTTTCTGTTGCATCGCGGAACCGTTACGGCCACGGCGCACATCATAGTCACGAACACGCTCGATACATTAACCAACATGATTATTCAGACTCCTTGATACTCGTTCCATGAGTAATACTCACGCATGGGACGATCTGCACAGACCGGCGTTGCTTCGGCGATGAATAGACGCCGTCGATGGCTCTCCATGCTAAGCCTCGGGACTCCCTGGTTAGCCTCCTTTTGACCACAAATGCTATCTTATCTAATTATTTGGCGGATTTTTCGTCGATTGGCTCCGTTAAATCGAGAAGAAAGACACGCCTCCTAGTGTTTAGAACCCCCCTAGTACATTTTAGCAGTGCGCTTGGTGAGTATCAGTGAGTTATCCATTGGGAAAAACTTAGCTAATTCAATTTCGACTATTCCAGGAGTGACTCAGGATGCATGGCACATGGGAGTGGGGTCAACTTCGCGCACTAAGCGAAAGCACACGTCCTTTTAGAATAATGATAGGCTTTTATAACAAGTGACGGAATGGACAAAACAATACGACCGATACATCTATGGAAATATAAGAGGCGATGACAAATGCAAGATTAGAATGAGATGTAAGAGAGAGAGATATGGAGAGATGACATGTTGAAGCATACAAAATAGGCATGAAATGGGAGAGTCATAAGAAGAGGTGCGTGAACAGGGAGGACTGCTAAGATTGGTAAAGTAGAAGCTCAGATGCCATTTCTCCGGATGAAAATGGGGAATTGCTGTGCAGGGTTGATCTCTGGAAACTCTGCGACTACTGTGGCGAGTGATGGGTAGGCGATGGGCACGCAGCACTTTGGCATCGAGATGGTGTACAGAGATGGTAACGAGTATTCTCCGATCATTCTCAGCTGTACGACGAATCTCGGATTGAATAGTGGACTGTTTATGTTCGTGTACGCTACGATTCTTCTGGGTGGTCGGATGATAATCTTCTCGACGGACGGGAAAAAGGTCTTGTTGCGGCTGAATATAGCCAGAGGATGTTCCCCGTTCAGGAGGAGTATTCGAAGAGCTGGGAGTTCCATAAATGCCAGCATGTCAGGAGAAAAATATCCCGCCACATGCAAGGTCTCCAGATGTTCAAATCTGGAGCGTGGCTCGCGATCCATCCAACCTTTCCACAGAGGAAATTTGGAACTGCTGGGGTTCAAAAATCCGCCAGGGGAATCTTCTTCGAGGGAGTAACGAAAGTCGCAGCTGTTCTCGAGTTTCAGATGTCGAAGGCTTGTCTGTGCGAGTACGGGGAGAGCAGCCTCCCAGTTTCCATCCACGGCGACGTGAAGATACTGTAGGCAGTTCGGGACAATCTTCATCTGTCGGAGATCGACGCAAGATGCACAGAGGTGCTGGAGCTGTGGCCCGAGGGTAAAGAGCGTGGTGTCATCGATGCCCATCTGCATCGTGTTCCTCTCGATGATCAAGTATCTGAGATTAGGAGCCTGAGATCCAGCAAAGCGATCTGTAATCTTTTTGGCATAGTCGTCGTCGCCGAATGGCAAGAACACGACAAGGGTATCCCAGCGTGAAGCGACAGAGTCTGCCTGACCTCTGATGTAGTCGACGCATACCAGGGTGCTCTCGATAATGAGCTCCGGGTCCTCTGGTGGTGATACGTACTCTGCCACATCATAGGCGAAAAGGGATGAAAAGTTGAGAGTGATGTCCAAAGGCACGCCTCGACTGCGCACAAGAGCCGCGGCGACATATTGTGCGAATGCGGAGATGCGTGCTGGATTTCTTCCATCTCCGAAATTGACGTGGATCACGCTCCAGAGGAGGGCATCCGTCATGATGATGAGATTCCAGCGTTGGCACACGAGCATGAATGAGAGGCAGTAGAAGGGCGATTCTGGTAAGACCATACGGAAGATGCTACTGAGAATCTCGCTTGGAAGTCTATTGATCCAGTCTGGGGAAGGTGTGGCTGGTACGGTGCTAGTGGGGAAACCATAGTCGGCATGGCTGGTGATAGGAAACGAGGGGACAAATGGATCAGAACTCGAGATATGAAGACTGTTATCCAAATCAGCTGCAAGGTGATCGTCTGGGAGAGCGAGAGGGCGACTAGGGCCATGGCTGGGATCGTGGCTGGCGTTCCCTATGTACGAGGTGAGCCCTGAGAGGCTACAGAATATAAGAAAGAAGGGACATACCAGATAATGAGAGGGATTCACGTGTATTTTGAGAGGCCATGTTGGACAAAGGCGAGGGATATCAGAGTGGTCGGGAGGAAAGATGTGAGCGAGAGGCGAGCAGCCTTTAAAGGCCCGCGAACCACAGCCACCACCTTGATTCTATTCGAGGCCTTTGTATCAACGAGAGTGCCGTTCGTGAGCACTAAGCCACGACGAGGAGCTTGGGCCTTGAGGAATCCTGTAGACACATCGCTGTTAGGCTTGGTGTCCTCTATCGTGATTTCAAATGAAAATAGAATCCTTATTGATGAGAAAACAGTCGAACCAGAGCCAACGAAGGCATACCTTTGATATCCTCGCTCGCCTCGCAAGCTATTCCCAGCATTCAGCACAGCCCATAATCGAACGATCAGATCGAATCAAGTTTCATTCCAATGTGTTATTGCCGCGATAGTCCTGAATAGCTCCTTGGAGGCAAGCATTAGTGGTTGGTGGCCGCGGGTCCCGGGCATGTCAAGGACCGGGGATGGGAATACGGATTCTATACTATATTATTAATAAAAGGGTAATTAAAATGAATTAAAGTTGAAAATGGCCTGCTTTACTTACCGTGTTGTCGAGAAGCTGCTCGAGAGAACCCAAGGTAGGCAACTTGTCGCACGTCCAAGTTGGAAGCGACATTGATGTTTAGATATGAGTTTCCTGCCGCCCTTATGCAATGGTAGAATAAAATCTGCGCAGAGTAGGAGAGACCATGTTAGTGATTCCCAACAGCTCAAGCACTCGTCTGATTGGTCAATGCATATATTCAGGGAACAAAACTTCCCCACATAATGAAGGATCTTCCAAACCGTTCATTAAGCCAGAGGATTACACGAAACAAAAACCGAGCGTATAATATACACACCATAACATAACACAACGACGATTTCCGTGTACTATTGACCCCGATAGGGTTCATATGCTGGAGGAGCAGGTGTGGGTGCGGTCATACCTGCCCGCGCCTCATCCTCTTTCCCATTCCTACGCGAGTAATGCGCCTTTTCCTCGGCAGCACTTGGGAAGAACATCCCACCGGGTGGCCCGTGTGGTGGAGGTGCGGGAGAACTCGAGCCGCTGGCGATACCGCTAACGGAGGGGCCAGGCGAGGACGAGTGGGGGATCGCCCAAGGTGCGTATCCCGTTCCACCCGAGTAATTCGATGTTGCGCCGGGCGTGCTCGACGGTGGTGGTGGTGAAGGTGTACCCGAGTACATGGGTCCGCCACCTGCAGTGGTGCCTGTCAAGTTCGTCGACGAGTTCCATTGCCCTCCGTTGTTTGCGGCACTGGGCATGAAACCGGCCATACCATTGTCAGGTGGTGGAGGAGCATAGTTGTAGTAGCTCTGTCGTTCCTGTGGATTGCCGCCGACTGGGTTGGACGTAAGAGGCGCGGTGCTGTTCGTTCCGCTGCCAGTACCGCTCCAGCCAGCAGAGCTCGGAGGGGCGGGATATGCGGCGGAGGTGAAATTTGGACCGGTTCCACTGCCATTATTCATCATGGCGAATCCTCCTGGTCCAGCTTGCTTCATCATGGGTGGAGTGACGCCCTGGCCTGGGTCGTAAGGAGTTGGCATAGCACCTGGAGGGAATCCCATGGTGTTGGTGTTTGGATTGTTGAGGTTTTGCTGCTGTTGTTTCTGCAATCGTTGATTGCGCTTGCGACGCCATAAGAACCATGCCAAGACAATGAGCAATATACCGCCAAGGACGCCACCGACAATGCCACCGATAAGTGCTCCAGAGGGACCAGACGAGGGTGGGTTGTTATTGTTATTGTTGTTATTGTTATTGTTGTCATTCCGATAGCCTATCGATAGGATGGGTCAGTGGGGACGCTTTATTCAGAGGCGGAAGAGACGTACAAGAGTCTCGTTTTTGTAATTGATTTCTGTCGAATAGGAATGGATTTGATGGTGGTGTTGAAGCGAGCTCAGTTACGTTTAGATGCGGGTTTGCCTGTCTCCCAGGTGCATCAGCCAGCTATTCGACCTTTCTTCCAAATCCTAACCTTTAATAACTGCAATAATGGTTCTGCAGCTACGTGCACAAACCAAGGTGTGTCGACCGACGAGAGGCTGAGAAGATCATTCGCCATTCTCGACAGACGCTTGCTTCGGATCTTCTCGTTCAAGTGAAATAAAAATGGAAAATCAGAAAATAAAGGGAAAATCCGAGCGAGATGGCGGTTTTTAAGGAAAATCGAATAAAATGAGCGGGATAGTGGAGGAGTGAGCTTGTGTGAAATAAATTGGTAGCGAACTCGGCTCGGGCTTTGCTTGACAGGCAGGCGCTTAAGGTCATCCTTGGATACAGCTCGTTCTCACCACAAAACACCAAAGAAATTATGCATATTTCTTATGCAGTTTGGACTATAGTTGCTTGTTTGTCTTTCTTTCCTCGCGTTTTCCCCATTTTTTTTCTGATTTTTTTGATCGTCTAGTCGTCGTGGGAGAGGCATATGGAATGAAGCAGGAGGACCTTCATAACTTGTTAAAGCGTCAGAACCTGGAAACATTGCAGGTTAGTCATCTATCGAGAGGTTCAGCGAGTACTCAACTGACAGAGTTGGAACTGTAGCAATGCACCAACACCTGTAACTCGTTTTCCACCCAGTCGAACCAGTGTAGCTCTTTGATATCAAACACGAGCGCATACAGCCAATGTTTCTGCTCTGGTTCTGTCGCCCAAACCGTCGTCGACTGTGTCAATTGTGGGATAGTGGTATCATCCTCACAGTCAGATGTTGACTTGGTCCAATACGTTTACAACAGTTCGTACTCTCTTATTTCATACATGCAATTCTGACGAGTCGTCCATAGCATACACGAATGCTTGTAATATGCTCGGCAGCCCGGTCGCAATAGCCATCACGACCCAACCAGCCGTCACTTTCCCCTGCACCTTGAATTTATCTTCAAATCCAAGTGGTGTCACTCCCAACACCAACACCCCCAACACGAACACCGCCCTGTTCAGCACCACGTCGGGGTCTGCAACGCGCACATCGACGGGAGTAACCTCTACTCCCACGGGTATAACGTTACCTACAAACCTTTCCATCGACCCTGCGCAAGCCTCCTTATTGTCGAGTCTACTTGGCGCAATCTCGGCCGTCTAACCGCCCACAGGCACCTCCCTCATCTTATAACTGGCTATGTTATGGATTCACTAGGGCCCATGGGTGGCCCTCATATATGTAATTTACTCCTTCACGATCGTCTTGAAATTACATGCAGGTTTTCCTCTTGTAAACCCAAATACCGTATACATTTCCGCTGAAATCACCAGAAGTGGCTTAGTCTTTCCGTTAGTGCTTGTGCTGGCTGTGTAGCGACTCGGCTTCGGGCTTGGACCCTCATTGACCGGCGCTTATTGCTCACTTGGATACGGACTTGCCAGAACTTGTTCTTCTCAAAATCCTTCAAAATAATCATGTACATCTCATCTGCAATTTGGACAATAGTTGCTTGTTTGTCCTCCTTTCTCCGCTTTTTCTCGATTTTTTTTCTGAATTTCTTTCCAACAGTCGCCATCGGAGAAACATACGGAATGAAGCAGGAGGATCTTCACAACTTAATAAAGCGTCAGAGTTCAACAACATATCAGGTCCGTCGTCTATCGAAGAACTCGGCGAGCATTTTACTGACGGGGTTTGGAATTACAGCAATGTACCAACACCTGTAACTCGTATTCGACCCTATCGAGTCAATGTAGCTCCTTGATAGCTACAAGCATGACTGCGTACAGCACATGCTTTTGCTCCGGTGCCGTCGCTTCCGCCGTCGTTGAGTGTATCAACTGTGGAATAGGAATAGCGGCCTCGCAATCGGACATTGACTTGGTTGCGTACGTTGTAAACAGTTCGTATCCTCTCTTATTCTACTCTGATGTGCATTCTGACGTGTTCGCGCTAGCGTATTCGAACGCCTGTAATACGCTTGGCACCCCTATCACGATAGCTATCACTACCCAACCAGCCGTCAACTTCCCCTGCTCTTTGAATTTCTCTACAGGAAATGGTGTCGCTCCCACAACGGCCCCTCCTTTAATTACTATACCGACACTCACGTCGGCGACCCCAACACCCACTGTTACAACCGCTACTCCCACGGGCATAGCAATACCTACAGACTTTTCCATCGACCCTTCCCAATTGTCCTTATTGTCAAGTCTGCTGGGCGGAATTTCGGCTGCCGTCTAACTGCCCATTGATATCCTCTCGTCTTACAGCACGCTATGTTATGGATTCACTAGTATCAGGGCCTTGGTGACCTTCTCTATATGTAATTTACTCCTTCACGATTACTTTGAAAATACATGCAGGGTTTCCTCTTGTAAAACCCGAATAATGCTACAAGTACTGTAAAAAACACTGGTCAAGGAGTCGACCAAGGATCATCAGCTCTCCTTTTCCGGGTCTTGCTACTGCCCACGGTTGCCATTGACCGTCTCCTATCGGCCCGTAGCAAATCCAGATCATCCTCCGACGAGACGGTCAACGCCTTGGCCCTCTCCCTTTCTCTTTCGTGTGTCCGTCGTACTAATCTATCAACCAGTGCCGACGCCACCTTGGCGGACACCACGGTCCGGAGCACTGGGGGAGGCAAATGGATGCTTGTACTGGAGTGCCCCGTCGGTCTTCTTTTTGGATGGACAGGATGGGGCGGCTGTTGGACGACCCGCGGCTTTAATGAGACGAAAGCATCGGAGTCATCCTCCATTTCCTCTTCGTCATCAGCGGTTCGAGAATCCGACTGCTCTTCTTCCGTAGTGACTTCGTCGTCTTCTTCGTTATTGTCTTGCTCGCCTGCACTATCCTCGCCGTCGACGCTGGCGCTCCACTCTGTCGCTACTTCGCTCTCGCTCTCTTCAGTTTCGGTACACTCTTCGCTTTCACCACCCTTCTTCCACCCACCACCCGTCTTTCTTCTCTTTGACCCGTTGGTTTTGCTGGGACGCTGGCCGAGCCGGGAACGCTTCAATAACCCAGAGGGAGGTGGTGCTAAACGGAGACGCATGTCGTCTCCACGTGAGATTATTTCATCCTGGCAGCGTTTCAATGCGTCCGCGAGTGCGATGAGTCCATGCGCGCGTAGAGTGCTTGCGCAGTTTTTCAAGTAAGACTCTGGATTGGGGGATGGTTGTGCACCAGAGGACGTTGGGTGTGCAGTATAAAGTGCCTTGACGAGCGCAGTGTATTCACCCTCGTCAAAACCACCAAGGTGGCTTAACCTTTCCGTTATGTCGGACGCGTCTAGCCCCGTCGATCCTTGATCATGCAGGACGAGGGCAGACACGTCCAGGGCGAGAGATAGCCCTAATATCCGCTCCTTTCCATGCATTTTCCCGACGTGATGTGTTGTCCATGCCAAATGGCCGACTTCACGCACCATCTCGGTTGATTGCGCGTTGGAGCCCGAATTGGCGAGCAGTGCAAGTACCTCGTACGTCTTGCTTTCTACGAGGGAGACGAGCTTTTTCGTATCCGCTATAGATGGTTCCTCATTGTCAGTCGGATCTGGCTCTGGAGAACAGGCAGCGAGTGTCCTCGCCATGCAATCGGCCACTCTGGTCAACAAAATAATGTCGCCGTCAAGGTTTCGTATGAGATGCTGTATACAACGGAAACTCCATATTGCTGGTAGGTTGGGATATGCTTCGATGATAGGCAGTAGGATCGCAAAGAACTCGGCAGGTGGAAAGGAGTGGACCCCGGTGAGTGTGTTATAAAGATCGGTCAGGTCTCTGCCTGTCATGTTTGCTGCAGGGCAGTCGGCGACAGAGTTGTCGGGGGTGAAATAATAGAGGAGAATGTATTCGAGTAGAATGTATGACTGGTAGACGTCAGAAGATGTCTTTGCCGCCACTTGTTCACTACGCACCTCTTCTAAGAGCCCAGCTTGTATTGTGATTGTGAGGAGGCCTGTCCAGAGCCCGAGGATGAAAAATGGGATCTTGAGCTCTACAAGTTGGACAGCATGTGCTATGAGGGCATGCCTAGGCAGGGTCAGTCACGCGGCATTTGAACACAGAGCGCACTCACTTGCGAGAATTGACGGATAGTCCACCATACCAGAGCCCGATGCAGTCGTCCACGCCTTCTGCCTCGAGCTCCTCCTTGTCTCGCAACGTCTCCTCTGCAACCTGACGCCCAATCATCTGACAAACGAGCGCCTGTAAGCTCGGTACGCGTTCGTCTGCATCTCTTGGGAGTGGGATACCCCTTATGAGGTTTCGAAACGCGTCTTCCACGCCGATTAAAGGCTCGTGAAACGAGTACAACGTCGAGAGTCCTTTACTCTTCTCCAATGCGTATGCTCTACCTGCTTGACGCGAGTTCATGCCCGTCATGGCCCGTATTCGATGTCTTTTTGCATAGGTGACCCCTGGCTGACGCGCTTTTGGTGCATATTTGTCCGCTGCTATTTTGCGTTCGAGTGTTTTTGCGAGAACGTTGAGTTTTGTTTCGAATGGTCTTAGAATAACATGGATTCTAGAGATTGTGAGATTGTCGTTTGCAAGTGAAGTTGATGTTGATGTTCGCTGTTTTCCCATTTATAGTAATAATAAAAACTGGATGTTGCATGAGACACCGGAGTTTGAATCGAAGCGGTGACAGGCCAAGTGGCGTTGCGTCGATCTTGGACCCAACTCCGACCTTCCCTCCTTCAAGTTGGGATGGCCATGACTTCGAGGAAGATGTTGCTGGTACCGCTGCCATTGACGCTTCAGCACTTTCTGAGGGTGAAGTACTAGCTGCTTGATACATCTCCGAATTCTAATACCTTTACAGTTTACTTCGGATCACATTCCAACCCTGACGCTGTTGGCCTTTGTCGCCATTCAATTCATACTCAATATGCTACATTATATCCCAGCCAAATACTGGCAAAACTGGGTAGACCGAACTCGCAATGTCCTCAAGACGTTGCTCGACGTGAGTGACGCAGTTACTCTGAGGCATGCATAACACGTTGTACTCATGCCATCCTCTCATGTATCCACTTTTGCCAAATAGCGAGACTACCGCCGTGACAAATATCAAATAGAGCTTCTCCGGCAACGTCTTGCCGAAGCTGACCGGAGGAACGCCGCCACCACCCAAGAACTCGACCTCAGCCAAGATAACTGCCGGGTGCTCCGGGAACGTCTCGTCCGACATTCTACGGAATGTGATGCTCACAAGACACTTCATGAGAGCGAGATGGCACGTCTTACGAAGCAGCTCGAGTCGCAAGGAAAACTGCTGGTCGAGACCGAGGCGCTGTTGGAGGCACTGAGGGCTGGTGATTCCACGAGGCTCGCGAGGCATCATAGCAGCGGCAGCGTGGACCACCAGGAAAAGAGTGCGCATGTGGACAAGATCAGGCAGCTCGAGGAGCAGGTTGCCACTCTCACCAAGGAACGCCGAGATATCGTGGGCGATATTCAGAAGCTTCAGGGTGCACACCAAACCGTGCAGGACCAGTGCAGCAAGATCTTGCACGTGAATTCGCAACTTCAAACCGAGAATGAGGGTCTTGTTAAGCGACTCGAGGCGATGGAGGCGATGGAGAGACGGCTCACGGAATCGAGGAATGAGGCTCTTACCCGCTTGAATCAGTCACTACAGAACTCTACCGCCTCCCAGTCTGCGTTCGATCATCAGAAAGAAGAACTTCTCCGAAGGGTCGAGGACGCCGAGGCATCGAAGAATCTGGTGCAGCTTCTCTTGCAGGAAAAGGAACAACAACTTGCTGGTATCCAGTCCCAACCTATCGATCATTCGGATGCATACACACAGTTACAAGAACGTATCAAGCTTTTGGAAGGTACGCTGCTCCTGCTATCTGTGATAATTGTGAACTAACAGTTGTCCCAGAAAATCACAATGCCGCAGAAAAATAAGCTACCCAGACCCAAGCAGACCAAAAGGAGGCCATCGAAAAGTCCCAATCCAAGGTTGCGGAACTAGAGGCCTCGCTGGCGGAGAAGATGAAGGCGTACGACGAGCTCGCACGCCAAATCGGAAGCAAGGATGAGGAAATCAATCGTCTCTCCGAGATCATCGAGCATGGTGACTTGCGTCCACACAAGTTGAAGAAGCCACGTAGCTCGATGCCACCCACACCTCCAGCCACAATTTCCCATGGACATTCTGGCAGTATCAGCTCCCGTTTCGGCTTTGATCGCGAACGTAAACGTACCGTTTCCTCGGGTTCTCATCACCATCATCATGGTGATAGTCCGACGACTAGCCCCGCTCATCGTGCACAGGCGGCACTTCCCGCCGCCGAGCCATATAATGTGTCTACTACCGGAACTGTATCAGGCTCTGTGGCTGAGTCAGACAAGGCCGCGGATACGTCGATGGCTTCGTCCGCCACTTCTAACATGCTCGCGCCACCTGAGCATAGCAAACATTCACACCCTCGCCGAAGGAGTATCGGTGGAACTAGACAACGTCTGTCGTCTATTCTTGGCATTCATATCGGTGGAGATAAAGACAAGTCGGAGAAGAAGGAAGAAAAGGCAAAGGAGGAGCATTGAGTGACAGCGTTGATACCCTCAACGTCACTTTAATTATCGTGTAACTCATGCTGGTCTGTTTCTTGTGTCTTTCCTGTTGTGACCTTTGGTTCTTGGGGTTTTTCCGTTCTCCGGTTTTTTTTGTTTGTTTTTGTTGGTTGTTTTCGTTTTGTTCCGGTTTGCGGTTTTTTCTTTTTGCGGATTTTTTTTGTTGCCCTTGATTGGCGGTTTCTTTTTTGTTGCCTTATTTTTCCGGCCCTTGACCCGGCCCTTGTTTTTCCAAGGACGGGGACCGTTGTCCAAATTTTGTCGCATTGCGGGAAACTTTTTCGTTCGGCGGGTCGTGTTTACCCTTGTTGTTTTTCGGTTGGTTCAGGGGGCACTTTTTCTTTTTTTCTTTTTTCATTTTTTGTTTTTGCGGGTTTTAGGGACAACCCAAGTTTAGTGGTGGACCGAGTATGCCACGGAAAGGAAATATGCCCGTAAAATCGCGTATTCCGCAAGTAAAACGGGTCGTGGCCGTTTCGAGTGCCAAAGGAGGAGTTGGCAAAAGTACAGTTGCAGGTGCGGTTTCCATAAATGCATTTCAACGCTGTTCACTAACCGACCTTGTTAGCAAACCTTGCAATGGCGTTGTCAATGCTTCCTTCAAGACCGAAAATTGGGTTATTGGATTTGGACATTTTCGGCCCTTCGATACCTCGTATAATGGGACTCAACGACGCGCCGGAACCAGAAATCAACAAGTGTGAGTGCTCGTTTCGCGCGTTTTTTAACTCTGAATCTGATTCAGGACGACGTATCGTTTCTGCTATGGACACTCGCAGTTGACCACCTCATCCCGTTACAAAACCATGGTATCCAATGCATGTCCATGGGCTTTCTCCTCTCGCGCGATCCCAAATTTGAACGAAAGGACCCGGCGACGGAGACATCTCCGACATGGCGGTCTGATACCAGGGAGTCTGCACCGATCGTTTGGAGGGGTTTGATGGTACAGAAGGCCACTCAGCAGCTGTTGTTTGAAGTTGACTGGAGTGGTGGAGGGGCTGTGAGTGGTGGTATTGATGTCTTGGTCGTAGACATGCCACCTGGGACTGGAGATGTAGCACTCACGTTGGGACAGCTCGTGGTTGTTGATGGTGAGATGATGTGATCCGTTTGTGGGGGCGGTCAATACTAATACATGCTTGTAGGAGCGATCATCGTTTCCACTGCCCAGGACGTTGCCCTTGCAGACGTGAAGAAAGGAGTTGCAATGTTCCAGAAGGTCAAGGTTCCGGTGAGTATGTAACTCGGATTTAGAATTGCCCTCGTGACACCTTTCCTGAAGATGCTGGGCATGCTCTTGAACATGTCCCACTATGTCTGTCCATCGTGTACGACCAAACACGATCTATTCGGGTCTTCGGCTTCCATAGAGAATGCCGCACAGGAAATGGGCCTTCAAGTCCTGGGCAAGCTTCCGCTCGTTTCTCAGTTGAGCAGCAGTGCGGACAGGGGTGTCCCACTCGCGTTGAATACGGCATATGACCCCGAAAAGGATCAGGGTGTTGCGGAGATTAAGAATACCATGACAGAGCTCGCGAATCTCGTCATGAAACGGATACAATAACGCATTGGGTGAGTAATCGTGATCGCCCGGTATTTCCAAACTGACGGAAGTGAAGGTAGATAGTCTCTAGTATGCGACGTATATTTAATGATAATTTACCAAATACATCGCCTTCGTACACTGTGTAAAAGATGGCGTAAAAACGAGCCGTGCAAGCCGTCCCAAGAAAAAACACCAAGAAATACAGTACTGAAAAGGGAAGATGGAAGGTTCTCCAAGAAGCGAAAAAATCCAAGAAAAGAACCGTTCAGAAGCCGGGCAGTAGATCACGACAACCAGCCGCGGCCCTGATTTTGACGCGCATCTTCCACTCTCTAAGGTCGAGGGTGTTGTTCTTGTCGGTCTCTGCGGCGTAACCCATCCACAACCATGCTCGATACCACAGTGGACGGTGAGTTTGGACGTTGATGCGTGCGGGTACGGAGGGACGGGGTTGGAGGATGGTAGGGAGCATGCTTATAATGTACTGCAGCTGTTCTCGCGTCTTTCCACATTCAATCTGGGTGGTCCTGTCAGGCGGTATGTATAGAATGAAAGGTACGGCTTACGCGGTGCTGTGGCCAGTCCGTGGCTAGACAGGCCTCACTGCAGTAATACACGCCACGACGATAAGGGATGGCGCGACAAGAGGTGCACACCTGTTTTTCCACTTAGAGGTAATGCACTTCCTTGCGTGGGCAAACTCACTTTGAAACGGGCATAAAAGGCGGCTTCGTAAAGAACGTAGGTGTGACGTGGGCTGGAACAGGAGTGGGCGATCTAGGGAGATAACCGTTAGGGAGGATTCATGAAGATGTTCGTCGGGGACTGCTTACCTCGGAATCGTTGAGGAGGACACGAACGAGGCAAGCACCCTTGTGCTCGATACTCTTGCAACGGACATTTGGGATGATCGAAAGGACTTTGAGCTTGACAAGTTGATCGAGAAGCGTTGGGATGGGAGGAGCGGTATTGGCCTTGAATCCTTCCTCAGAAGTGTCCTTTCCTTTGCTTCCTTTCGCCTTCTGTTCGGTGCCCCCTGTTTCCTTTTCACCCTCGTCGCTCGCCTCCTTGCTCGTACCTGCTGGAGGAGTGGTGACTGGCCTTCTCTCAGCAAAGAAGAAGGTGCCTCGAGCAGTGTCTTCAAACACAGTCGGACTGAGGAGTTCCATCATTTCATTCCCAATAAGTTTCCCTTCTTCATCGTATCGTCTAAGCGTTGGATCCGCGGGTACGAGACCGTATTCGACCTGAGCCGTAATGTGTGCCACACGCTCGACGAGGACCATCATCTGCCTCTTCCCAGACGGAGAGATGATCTCAAAGGAGCGTGGAGAGACGTATTTGTGACGATGATACTGCTGCTGTTCGGGTTGCTTTCGATCTGCGGGATGAGGGACATTCTGGTACCGTCCGTAGTTTGCTCTGCTGGTACGATGTGGTGGTGGAGGGGCGGGCCTTATGGAGGAATAAATGATAGTGGTATCGAAATAACGTCGTTGATGATTGATAATCAGAGGAGGAGAGTGCGTTATCGATTTAGGAGTCGGATAGGCGGAACTGCCTGAAAAGACACGCCAACCAAGTTTTTGTTGAGGTGTTTCGGATTGCATGATGCACTTCTGGATCCTGAAATGAACGAAGTAGAACCAGATCGAACAATAGATAAGGCAGTCACTGCCAAAGGGCGATAAACCAAAAGATGGTGGTGGCGGACGAGATACAAGGACGCCATCGTGCCACTTCGAGTTCGAAGTCGTTCACTAGAAATTAGAAGACTCTACAAAATATTTCTCGGCGTCCCAGTTCGACGTGAAGCTTTGTGGATTCACGCTGGCTGTGTTCTGCCATGCTCTCCTGTCAATCGATACTCCCCAGATCTCGATCTCAATCTTGGACAGATAAATTATAAATTGGATTGTATAATTATTTTGGATGGATATTCATGAATTTGGATCTCAACCATAATGATTGCGATAGTCTAGTCGCGGACGGAAGGAGGAACAGTAATTTAGCTTCGAAGTTCATTTTTATAAGCGAGTTTATGTAAACGCCCCGCATGCAATTGGCCGGCATGATCGCCGATCGAATCTTGAGCCCCGCGACGTCACCAGTTGAGGACGATGAGGTCACCTCTAGCCAATCGAGACGATGGGATTGGGAAGATGTCAAAAGGGTGGGTGATCACTGGATAGACCACAGGATCACCCTATAAACAGCCAAATGTTTGCCCGTGCAGGTCTCCTCCCAAGAACGCTCGCTCGTCCCCTCTACACACAAGCATCCTATCGCTTTTCCACCAGTTCAAGAATCATGACGCACAGCAGCTTGACAGAGGCCATCAAAGAGGACCACCAAGAGGTTTGTCGGTCATCTTTGGTAAGTTCTCGTTACTGACGGCTTGTAGATGTATGAGTACTATGACGAGTACAAGCGTGCCAAAGAGAGTGCCGACGTTGACTCTCAGGCTCGCTGGGCACGCCAACTCACTTGGGAGGTTGCTCGTCATGCCGTCGGCGAGGAGATTGTGGTGTACCCTTTGATGGAGAAGCATATGGGTGAACAGGGAAAGAAACTAGCAGATGAGGATCGTGACCAACACCAGGTGTGTGTTTAGACAACTGCTATGATTCCACTAACCCAACTCTCCTAGCACGTCAAAGAGCTGCTTTACCACCTCGAATCACTCACCGCGGGTCAACCTGAGTATCATCAGACGTTGGAAAAGGTGATGGCACATCTCAAGCCACACAATGACAGCGAAGAGCAGAATGATTTGCCGGCCCTGGAGCCTCTGATTGGTGCCGAAGGAAGTAAAGCTGCCGCCGCGCAGTTTAGCAGGACCAAGAAGTTTGCGCCCACCAGGTGAGTGAATTGCGCTGTAGGAACGCGATTTTCTCTTACTTTCTATCTACAATAGAGCACACCCTTCGGCACCCAACAAACCACCGTTTGAGACCTTGGTCGGACTCTTGGCAGCGCCACTAGACAAGCTCCTAGACGCATTTGCAAAGTTTCCTACAGAGGAAATGAAGGAAGAAGCAGAAAAACATCAGCATTGACAGTCATAGACCAGTCTGAATATTCATCTTGAACCCTTGCATCCTTTTGACTGCGAGACGTTGCATGCTTGCTCTGAACAAGTAGTGCGCCGCCCGAGGCATCAGGTAGTTATGAAAGGCTATTGAAACAGAGGCCTGCTTTACGCTCAAACAACTGAGTTCATGATCGTGGGTCAGCTTTGAATCCCAGCTAAGATCTGGGTGGCAACACGAACTTTTCGACCCAGCCAAAAGGCTCTAAAACGAAATAACCTTTCCGAAACAGGATATTAATGACGATTCTGAGATATAGAGACAATATTTATCTCTAATGCCATCAGGTGCTTTTGGTGCCATTACCTGCTATGGCAAGTGGCAACTTTTGCACCTTTTGGTCCTCAATCTTGCGCTTGTACTGGAGATTTCTGGGTGGATTCATGTCAGTCGTCATTATAGTGAAGTTTCTCGAACCCAGCCCCACCTCCCTCTATCGAGATTTCTCGAATTCTCCGTCGATCTAAAGGCAATGGTCACGACATCAGTCAATTATTCCAATTTGGGAAACTCGAATCAGAGAGCGCTGATTTGAAATATAAAGTGTACATGTGTTGATATCGGATGGCTCCTCTCTGATTCCGCGCCATCCTTGGAACCAATCAAAGAGAGGATATAAGTAATATTCTCCCGAGAAGCATGGAATGAATCCAAAACTTTAGAGGGCTGGTTGACAAATCTATTCTAACTTTGCGTCAATGATGAGGTCAGTACGACCGCGAGAACGAGCAATCACTGACGCCCGGCCCCGGTTGGCGGTTTTTTGAAGGCCTTGCGGTTGGCGGGTTGGCTCCTCTATCCTCATAAATACCACCATGTTCAGCCGTACTGTAACCAGGAGCCTTGCTCGTCCCCGTTTTCCCATTCGAGTCCCAATATCTACAACCCCAATAGCCATGACATACTCTACAGTCACCGAAGCTATCACCACAGATCACCGTGAGGTGTGTAGTGCCCACATCCCGAGTACCTTTGCGCTGACTATTTTTGTCGGTTGATATAGATACTCGGGTATTATGATGAGTACATACGAGCCAAGGAGGCAGGAGATGCCGATGCCCAGGCTCGTTGGGTACGTCAATTCACCTGGGAGTTGGCTCGTCACTCTGCGGGAGAGGAAATAGTGGTGTATCCCTTGTTTGAGAAATACCTTGGAGCAAAAGGTAAACAGATGGCCGATGAAGATCGTGCAGAGCACCTGGTATGTACTTGTCCTCGACAGTATGTGTGACCGTGTTCACGTCGTATATGCCCTTAGAAAGTCAAGGAACTGCTTTATCAACTCGAGAATTTCGATGCGGGTACTGCGACATATCACGACACCCTGTCCAAACTGATGACCAACCTCAAGCCACACATTGAGGGCGAGGAGGCAAACGACTTACCCGCTCTGGAGCCCCATCTTGGGGCGGACGGTAGTAAGAAGGCTGCTGCATCATTTAAGAGAACCAAGAAGCTTGTTCCAACCAGGTGGGTCACGGTATTACTTTAGTAACTTTACCTCTTTCTCACACGATATTCGTCGTAGGCCTCATCCCAGCGCGCCTGACAAGCCTCCATTCGAGACACTGGCTGGGCTCCTAGCAGCTCCAATGGATAAAATAAAGGATATATTCGCCAAATTCCCAACCGATGAGATGGAAGAAGAAGCGGCCACGCGTGGGCATTAGCTTACTCGTCGTCTATTGTCGATGTATTCCAAACTAGTTATTTGTATATCTACGGTAAAACATGCACCGTTTATCGACGAGCTTTGCTCTCCAAACTGTGGCCAGGTGCTCCAAGTGGTATAAGTCAGGTTACCCTTTCCCATCTCAATCACTCAAATGGCTACGGGCCTCATCTCGAATCTCCCAAATGAAATTTTATCCATCGTGTTTCGCTATGCGACATTGGATGATTTCTCCACCGAAACCACCTATGATGACCCCTGCGTCTTAGCGACGTACCGTTTTACAGAGTACGAGCGTTCTCAAGAGGCGGTCAAAACAAAGTCCTCGATTTCAAAAGTATGCAAGCACTGGAACGACGTAAATTCACGCTTCCTATGTGAGTACGTATACCTCACAAACGCCAGACGCCGAGAGGTGCTCGACGGATTGGCCAGGTGCCTAGGTAGGCTCGAATCCGGGATAAGAGGAACGGCACGAGGAAGATGGACGAAGCGAGTGGATATTTGTCTCGGCACATTCGGGGAGGATTGGCACACGCAATACAGCGACGAGGATGGCGCAGAGCTCTACGGATGGCAGGACGTTCTCTCTCTTACACCCAATGTAAGCATTGTCAGCTTGTTTGAGGGTCCAAGGGATTGCCCTTGCGATTGGTCCACCGAGGTCTTCTTTTCTCTATCAAAACTCTCAAGCCTTCGACGCGTGGAGTGGGACGGCACGATGAGCGATATGGCTGATTTGCAGCAGTTATCTGTGCTCTGCCAATCCCTTACTCACGTAGCGTTCACCCTTACCGCCTCGAGAAGTGGTGACTCGGACGCTTCCACCGACGCATTTAAGATCCATTTTCCGCAAGTACAGACGCTTATGCTCAAGTGGGACCAAACAGAAGATCCCACGACTTTTTATCCTCCCTTTCAACCATGGCAATTGCCCAATTTGAAGCACCTTACATACTACTTGCGAGAGGTCCCATCCTTTTATTTAGCCAGGAATCTCATACAGGGTGTTGGGGATCATTTGCGATCTTTAGAGCTCCCTGTTCTTGGTCGTAATAACATGGTTTTTTTGCCTCAGGAATTCTTCACCCTTGTTCCTGTACTCGAGGTACTCATATTGGACGTTTTCAAAACTAGCTTGCCCTCGCCAGGGCTGGCCACCCATTCATGCCTCCGCCTACTGGGACTCAGACTTCGGATGGGTTGTTCATTATATGATATAGGTCTCTTGGAAGCACTCCATGAGACTTTCCGCCTTTCCGCATTCCCAGCTTTGGAGAAGGCGAGGATTGTCCACCCTCTGAACTTTATGGATTATGCACATTACATGACTGATCCCTTATTGACGTGTTGGACTTCAATGACGGAAGACGAAGAATGGATACCAATTGTAACTTTTGATGATTCCCCTGTCCCAATTTCAGCCATTCGCCGCACATCCGTCTCGCTTGATTTGTAGCTATTTCTTTCCATATATCCGTCTTGTAATGAACAATAAAATCGGAGCATGAACCCTTGGCCGGCAGGTGGTAATCGTATCTAGGAACCAAACTCTTCATAACCGCACCCAAATTCCACCACTAGCCCATCTTCCACCTCTTTTGAATTGTGAGTCACCATTGCATAAGCCTGATCCCTGATTTATTCCGGTGCTAGGCGTGCAATGTCACGAATCCTCTCGATCTCCACACTAAACGATTTCGGTCCAGACATCCCAGAGCATATTGCGAAAGATCTCAAGGATCTCCACGAATTCAATTCGACCATTGATGAATTGGAGGCTTCACTGCGATGTGCCCGTAGCAAGCGTAAGGGAATGCGCGTGCGGCTTGCAGCCTATCAGGTCTCCCGCGCACCTATCTTCTGGATTCCAAGAGAAATACTGTCACAAATATTCCAATATCATCCGGAAGATATTAATCGCAATCATATCCTCATGCTAGTGTGCAAAGAATGGAGCCAGGTATTAGACGAAGAGCCCGTTCTATGGAGAAACATAGTTCTCACCCTGGAGTCAACTAAAACTATCCCACGTTACTGGTCATTTGCTTTAGAGTGCCTGAACCGCAGCCGTACCGCCTTGTTGGACATATACATTGACGCGAGCAATCTAGATATCGTAGATTTCCCTAAATTGGTCGAAAGATATTCGAAAAACTTTAGGAAAGCTCATCTGCCGGATCGTGGTGATCGCTTCTGGCGACTAATCAATACTCGTAGCACTTCTCAGGTCTCGGAGGAGAAGAGATGTGAGGCTGCCATCCAAATGACATTCAACATCCTTCGAGGTTTTGAAAATGAAGCGATCTCTCGCTGGCGGTTATTTCGCCTGGACACAGCATACCGTTTAAATACATCGTCGGTTATTATGTTATGGAACAGCATTGACCATGCGACAGAGAACTTAATCACACTCGCGTTCAAGGCTGTTGATACCCTGCAAGAGAATTTACGTGACAGAACGACCTTGAAAGGGTTTCCTTCCCTGCCTGCACTCAAAAATCTCGAAATAAATCTTGGCGTTCCATTTGATACGATAAAATTCCAGTCAAATATGCTGCAACGGTTATCTCTGATGGACCAAGCATCCAGCCGACACTTCGTCCTCTCCGTAGGACATCGTTATACCCACCTTCACACCTTGGAGTTATACTTTCCGCATGTCTGGGGGCTTCCTGAGTCCATGCAACCGGTGAATCTCTTATCCCTTCATATATTGATAATATGGGGACACATGCATGCACCACTTACTACACAATTAAACGCTCCAAACTTGCGTCGGCTCTGTATAATGTCTTCCCCACAAACGTGCTACAACGCCTCTCCTTTATTCTCTTCAAGCATCACCGACCTCTACTGGGATGCTGTAATTCTGCCCGACCATGTTTCCTGGGCGGCTTTGAAGTTTTTGTTAACCCACCTTTCCGGTCTTTGTCGAATTCGTCTGCGAAGACAGCCTGAATGGGGAATATCGTTAGAGTTGCGTCTTATAGACGAGATGCGAGTAACCGGTGTACCATTGGCACGTTTAAAGCACCTCCATCTCGTTTCGGGTCAAAATTCATTCTTTACCAACAAGGACTTACAGGTCGTAGATGTCTCGCCGCCGCCATGGTTGGCATTTCTCAAAGGTGAAAATACTGTCTGAGATATTAAGAATTAAACATCTATCACGAAACTCCTCATCTAACAAAACTTCCTTTCACCACAACGGCCCACGCATTTCTCGTTGAATGCATTGTAAGATACCTGGCCTGGGATGATCACCTACTTCTTTGTTCCCGCAGAGTCCCGAGCGATCCTTTGTACATTGATCTTTACGTGAATGGAATAGAATGCCTACTTGGTCCAAAAAGCAAGAGCCTTGTGTTCTTAAGCAAGTTTGGCGACCATCATTATGCGTTCAAAGTCTGACAGTGAGACAGACTTGTCCGGAGATGTGGAAAACTCGGTAAGCATCTCCATCACCTGTAGGGAAGGACAATCGGTAATACATTCCACGCTACCATGACGCTTACCTCTTCTGCAGTTATTGTCTCTTTGACAAGTGGGGAAACCCTTACTATATCCTTGATCATGATGCGTTGCGAGTCTAGATCTTTATCCTCCACATCGGGAAAGAAAAGCGCAAATGCTTCCCGGCATGCGGCTTTTTGTCGTCTTGTCATAGATTTCGGAACTTCTTCTTCATCTTCGGAATATATTTTTGATCGTTTCTTGCCTTTCGATGCGCGAGTGGGGGCTTCCGCTTTGCCTTTACCCTTTTTAGGGGTAACCTTTTTAGAGGGTTGAACGTAGTCATCCGAATCACCATCTTCATCTCCTGATCCTTCCTCATCCACCCAATCATGTTCCTCGGGGTCCCGATAGCCGTCGGAATCGTCGGCGCTGCTCTGCTCCTGTGGCTGACTGCCGTCCCGCATGAGCTCGTCTTCGGAGGAGGCATCTGGTGGGTCTTGTTGGGAGAGGAGGATAGAGCAAACTGATATCCAGTCCTTCCTACTCACGCCCTCGTTTCCGTCACTGCTTCCATTCCACCCTCCAGCCGCATTGCGGAATATGGCCAAGACCTCTTCGTCTGCTGGAGGAAGGTCTAATATTTGTAGAGCGGTCGGTATTTTTGCGAGGGGGATGTGGGTCGCGGCACTTTGCTCCTGTAATTGGCTCGGTTTGTCATCCTCTACGATGAACCCACCAGCTGGTGGAGAAGAGGGTATAAAGCCTCCTCCTCCGGCTGATATCATGGGTTCATCTCTTGTTGTAAGAGCGGCGTCCCCTCTTCTGCGCCTGACGGTGGGAGGTGCAATCACCTCGTCATTAGAGCGTGTATGAGTCTGAGATCCCGTGACAATATCAAACGCTCGATTTATCTTGTTTAGGATATGTTGTGGCACATCAGCCTCGTCACCACTCATAATTTGGTTTGCGTTCAAGAAACGATCAATCTTGGCTCTTGGTCACCAACACCCACATCCGTCAAACGCGCCACTTTTGCAATAAGAAAACCTCTAATTTTAAATGGCATCGGAAAATCGCATTTTCGGGGATCAGGCGATGGCCCTCGTCAACGAAGCCCGACGCTCAAACGCAGCGGGTACTCTGATCAAATATAACGACCCGCTTGTTCGTGCAGTCTGTCGTGAGATGCGCATGCTTGATACAGATCTCTCTCGCGTGACCGCCGAATATGAGATCGAAGGTTCTGAGGTTCCAGATGGTATCATGGCAGCGGCATCCTTCTATCACGTCGCTTTGCGCAGGAACAAACGATGCGTTTTAGCCTATCAAAATAATAGATTGGAGAAATTACGTGAACTATACTGGAACGCAGCTGGGTCTCTCGCCCATTTGCTGGGAGACCAGGAACTTCGAAGCAAGCTTAGCCCTCACGAGGTCGACTTTCTCAGAAGCTACAACGAAATAGTGCAAGAATACCGCGTAGACTTTGAAGACGTTTTGGACGTGGTCGGCGACGTAAGAAATCCTCCAAAGGAATTGAACGTCGTCGTAAGAGTCGTTCGAGACTGCGGCACGATACAAACGGAACTCGGTCCCATCGATTTCCAAAGAGGCCAGCGGTTCATGGTCAGGAGATCCGATATCGAGCAACTAATTACGCAAGGGTTCCTCGAGGTTGTTGGGTATGTTCAGTATTCATAGGTCGAACTGAAATCTCACGCGCGTACACACAGGAAATAGAAATTTCATGCCGTTTCATCAGCCCGACACTTTCGTGAGATCCAAAACAAAAACAAAAAACACGCGCGTTCAATGACCATCTTCCGATTGGTCCGTCGCCGCTACATCTTATTTGAAACCCTCCATACCTTTGGCTATCTCCAATATAGGGAATCAGTCATCTCTTCACAGTTGTCAACACCGCGCCAAATGAGGAGCTGTGATATGCCTCCAGCATCATGCTTCTTATTACATTCGAAAAGGCGGTTTAGACTGGTTATGTCTTACCCGGCACCAATTTATAGCATCATTCCGATATCTCCCGAGGTCATGTCGCTTCTGGCTTAGCTGCCCCGGTTTTATGAACCATGTGGGGCGTGGGGGTTCTCAAATGAGTAGTGCGAAGGGTCGATGTGCCTTAACGCCAGCCCAATGGGAGCCAACCACTCCTCTCGCCTCGTCGCCATCTGAGCGCAAATAGCTGCAAGAAGTCGGGTCCAATATTTTTATCATCAAATATATACTCCTTACGCAACCGGGTGCTTTGCTGTGGCATGAGCATAACCAGCGCAAAACCGTTTCGGCAGTCACGCCTTGCCAATCCATCTCCTCATCAGTTAGGCTTCTTGCTGTCGGGTGATCCAGGATATAACCAATATACGATATCTAATTAGGAAGTTCTCTCGCAAGATACCTTGATCCACCGGTCTCTGGCTTTCAGCGAAACACAGAACCAGTATCACACGCCCACTATTTCTGCCGCTTTGGCTATACTACTGGTCATATGTCCAATAGACTCAGCGGTTGTCACGTCCTCACGCTCACTCATTCTCGCGCCCATGGCGTCCTCGCACTCGCAATATAAGAGGGAGGCGAGAAATGCAATCCGCACAACTATTCCGCAGAACCATTTCCAGACCAATGCCCTCCTTTTCAAAGATGCTCTCTGCATCGTCTTCTGTCCTTTTACTGTTCAGCTATGCATTCTCTACGCTAGCCACTCCCGTCATGCAACGACCCTCACAGTTTAGCAACATAACCGGTCCACAAGGAGATCAAAGGTACCATTACGACGGGAGCGTTGATTCTTTCAACACCTTCAGCGCTGCAAGTGGTGGTAAAGTCAATATTGGCTATTTTGGTTAGTAATTCACAGTCAACTTGACACCTTTCATAATGCTAACTTCCGTATTTTATGTACAGTCAACTGGCAAGTCACCATCGTATTTCAAAATCTTGTTCTAGGAATTCTGACGCGATAACAGGGGGATTTATGGCCGCAATTTCCAACCTCAAGATATCGCGACCAGCACACTCACTCACATTCTCTATTCGTTCGCCGACTGCGATGCCTCATCCGGTGCTGTCAAGTTGACCGATACTTACGCTGATCAAGAGAAGCATTGTAAGTAGATGCGAAAGGATATTCCAAGTTATCTAACATTTGGCTACAGACGCAACTGACAGCTGGAGCGAATCTGGCACCAATCTGTACGGGGCGATGAAACAATTGTATTTGCTCAAGCAAGCGAATCGGTTCGTCTTCTCTGAACTAGTAAAGAGCCTGTTTTTGACTCTAAATCCTTCGTTAGGTCGCTTAAAACGCTTCTCTCCGTCGGAGGCTGGACCTATTCTCAATCTGGTCACTTTAACTTCGTCACCAACGCTGGAGCTCGTGCCACCTTCATTTCTACAGCCATAACCTTATTGGAGGACAATGGATTTGACGGCATGTGAGTTATGAGGTTCCATAAGTGCATAGTTTCTCAACTAAGCCGAATGTAGTGATATCGACTTTGAATATCCCTCGTCCACTGATCAAGGAAACGGCTTGGCTTCGTTGCTCAGCGAACTCCGATCTGCCCTAAATGCGCACGCTGCTTCCAAAGGTGACACTACTCCCTACTTAGTCACCGCGGCAGTAGGTGCGGGACCGGTTGGATACAACTATCTGAACATTCCTCAAATGAACTCGGCTCTCTCCTTCTTCAACTTGATGGCATATGACTATGCGGGCTCATGGAGCACCGTAAGCGATGACCAGGCCAACGTTTACGGAGGTGCCATCACGGGCTTTAGTACAGACAAGGCTTTAACATACTATCTTGAGCATGGCGCGAGTGCTTCGAAGATTAGTATGGGTGTGCCACTGTACGGTCGTGCGTTTACACAAACTACTGGCATCCGTCAGCCATTCAACGGAATCGGGTCGGGGTCGTTTGAAAACGGTATCTGGGATTACAAGGATCTCCCAAGGTACATATTTTCATTAATCAACCTTCCCCCCTCTGCTTATCAATCTCGTTTACAGGCCCGGATCTACGGTGACCGAAGATACCAACAATATTGCCTCGTACTGTTATGATGCTTCTTCTCAAACTCTCGTATCATATGACACGCCAAACATTGCGGTGAAGAAGGCAGCGTATATCAACAGTAAAGGTCTAGCAGGCGGTACGTTTATCGATTGATTTTGATATCGTCTGCTAATCCTATTCAATAGGAATGTACTGGGAGCTATCTAATGATAAGAAAGGCGCCGATTCGCTTGTCGCTACTGTCGCTAGGGAATTGGGCAGCCTCGATAGTACGCTAAACCACCTCAACTATCCCGGTTCAAAGTGGGATAATATACGAAGTGGTATGGGCGGTTCACCTGTGACTACCGCTGCTCCTACCACAACGTCTAGCACGTCTGCTCCCACCGGCGCAGGATGCTCAGGTGTTTCAGCGTGGAGCGCATCTGCTGTGTATACGGCAGGAATGCAAGTCACTTATGGTGCGCCACATAGTACGTGATACATGGCCAAATCACTGATATTGTATAGGTGGATATTTATGGACGGCAAAGTGGTGGACGCAAGGGGAAACGCCGAAGGTCCAAGACTCCTATCCATGGACCCAGGTGCGAGCCTGCTGATCAACAGCAGATATGGGATTACTGTCGGCCAATTTCGCAAGTACTGCGAAGAAAGCGCTGTCTAGTTGTTCACTTGCGTATATACCACTTCCGGGCATGAACTTGAGACATTGAATACAGGGTCCCGAAAACCGGCCAACTTCACTTGCCACATGATCTACGCCTAATGCTGAAGCTTCCAGGCGACAGTGACTCATCATTTCACTCTCTAACGAAAAACGACCTCATCGAGTCCATAAAATAGTCCCATACTCAAGCGGACAAGTGGTTGAACAGCTCCTGGTTTAACTTGTTATAAGTACGTAGGGCTCTTTTCTATGATCGGCCGTATCACACCAAGGCTATATAATTGAACCTCTTTTGCTTGAGTTAAGGTGTCATGCCCGGCTGGATTTGGAAGAACCTTCGGGCGCGAACGGACATCGTCCTCGAACCTATATTCGATTTCATTGAGCAACAGCTGAGCAATGAATACATGCACGGACATATCCCCCGTCTGCTATAGGTATCTATGTCCAAGGACTTCTCAAATGGGCGTCAACATAGTCCCCGATATTTTACCATCACGGTGACCAAACGCGACAAAATAAGCAAGCCTAAATCCGTATCCCCGATTTCTTCTCAATGTTGGAAGAACTTCCGTGGAACCGGGGGTATGCTCCGACTCGCGGCCTAAATTCCGCTTCGTCACTCTGGCCTTCTCGTCAAGAGTACCAAGGAGATTGCAAGAGGCTGTTCCAGTTAAGCATTCTAAGCTTGTCAATTGCAGACCTTCTGCGGCAAAACCGCCGTTCTCACATGTCTTGCTTCCCTCGTATTGCTTTATTCTAATTCCGTTGGATTCACCACACTCCCGTCTACATTCTCCCAATATAAGAAGAGACACAATTATCACTCCCACCAAAACCGTTTCAACCCATCACTTTCCTTTCTTTAATGACATCTGCGTCATACTCTGTCGTTTTTTCTGCTTATCTATGTGCTCTCTGCACTGGCTACTCCTGCCATGCGCCGCCCTCCACGATTCGACAATATCACTGGCCCACACTGCAATCCACGATACCATTATCACGGTGGACTTAATCCTTCTAGTGTTAGCATCGCCAACGGTAAAGTTAGTATGGGCTATTTTAGTCAGTCGCCTTTCCTAAAAGCCACGCTCTTCTCACAATACTAACTCTGCTGCCTATGTCTAGCCAACTGGTGGGTAATTATCATAACCAAGTAGCCCACAGAACCTGAATGTGGTGGTAGGGGTATATATGAGCCCAATTTTCAGCCCCAAGACATCATCGCCAGTACGCTTACACATATTATTTACGCATTTTCCGACTTCAATGCCACGTCTGGTGCCGTCATGTTGACTGGCACCTACGCTGATCAAGAGAAGCGATGTAAGTGCGCGAGATGGCATGCCATGCTTGCTCTCAAGCTAAATTTTAGATCCGATGGATACTATGGATGAGCCTGGCAATAATCTGTATGGGGAAATGAAGCAATTATACCTACTTAAACGTTCAAACCGGTACATGCATTCAATAGCAATCTATGGTGTCTATTTCCTGCTGACCTTACCATAGATCGCTAAAGACCCTTCTATCTGTCGGAGGGTGGACGTATTCGCAGGATGGTCACTTTAACTTTATCACCGACCCAGAAGCCCGTACTACTTTTATTGCTACTGCCATTACTCTATTGGAAGACAACGGATTCGATGGAATGTAAGGAATTATACCCTCTTGTGGATACGAACTTACTTACATCCAATGCAGTGATATTGATTTTGAGTACCCTGCATCGGCCGAACAAGGAAATGGTTTAGCCTCGTTGCTCAGCGAACTCCGAAGTGCTCTAGACGCACACGCAACCTACAAAGGCGATATGACCCCTTACCTCGTTACTGCGGCTGTTGGAGCTGGTCCGGAGGGATACGATTACCTAGATATTCCTCGAATGAATTCGGCTCTTTCCTTCATCAACCTAATGGCGTATGGCTATGCAGGTCCATGGAGCGATGTCAGCGATGATCAAGCCAACGTCTATGGGGGTACCGTCTCAGGATTTAGCACCGATAAGACTTTGACGCACTATCTTGAGCATGGGGCAAGTCCTTCAAAAATTAGTATGGGAGTGCCGCTCTACGGTCGTGCATTTACAAACACCACTGGCATTCGCCAGCCCTTCAATGGCACCGGTCCGGGATCTTTTGAAGAGGGTGTCTGGGATTACAGAGATCTCCCAAGGTATTTGCTACCTTCGCGTACACCTGGCGGACTCACCACCAACGTTTTCTCACAGACCTGGGTCTACGGTGACAGAAGATAGATACAACATCTCCTCGTATTGCTACGATGGATCTACCCACACTCTCGTATCGTATGATACACCGAGTATTGTGGCCAAAAAGGCGGCCTATATGAAAAAGAAAGGTTTAGCAGGGGGCAAGTTTTTCGATTTCCATTGGAATGCCTACTCATTCACATTTGTAGCAATGTTTTGGGACTTATCCGATGATAAGACTGGTCCTGACTCGCTTGTGGCAACAGTCACCAAAGGGCTAGGCCGTCTCGATAGTACTCGCAACCATCTCAGGTATCCAGGTTCAAAGTGGGACAACATGCGCAACGAGATGCGTGGGTTTCCCGTGAATACAACGGCCCCTATGCCGACCCCTACGGCATGATCGACACAAGAGGTCTCGACAATTTCTGCGTGCCGTGTACACAAAGCCGTGTGCTGGGAGGTGTTTAATGTAAGGACAGATATTATATATATATAGATCTGAAATTCGGTTAATTTATGGAGAACGTCTATGGAAGCCAGATTGAGTTGGCGCAGAGTAATATAGGACTTGACTTCTCGCTTCAATCCGCCGCTGTTTTCGTGACCATAATCCACATCACAAAATAGAACCTGTTCAATATAACCGGAATCCCAATGGATGTTGGTATTATCACACAAAGTAGCGTGAGAAACGGTGTTAGCCGCTCTCTTGTACCGAATTGCTCAAAGGTACCATCAAAAACCCAAATGTTTATAAACCTTTGTCAATAAACCCGGCGTCAGTTTGTTCGTTTTTCAACCTATCTACCAGATTGGCGTCACCCTCAGGCCAGCTCGCCTTTGATAACAGCACCATGGTATTCAGAAAGAATCTCAGGCTTCTCAGCTTCGGTACGAATCATTGCCACAGTCCAAAATCTTGCTCATCCTACCCGTATTAGACGCCTGTGACCGAGGAAGTATCTCCCAGCTAGAGACGATGCGAGACGTGATGCATTACATCAAAACTACAAGGTTTCCCAACGAACCAGAAAAACTAATACTTCCGAGTGACTATTTTGATCTAATAGCTGGCTGTGGTCTTGGTGGGTACGTATTCCTCTCCACCGCCTATTCAGAAAACTAACTGACAAGAAAATCTCAAGTCTTATTTCCATTTTCCTCGGAAAACTACGAATGTCGATTGATGAGGCGATCTCAGAGCTTTCTGAGATACTAAATATTTCCTCAAACATCAACGCCTCTCCTGAAGATCAAACATCACACTTGAGGAAGTACTTAGAGGGCTTGCTGAGAAATCGAGGCCACCCTATCGACTGGAAGCTAGAGACAGACGAAGAAACAGAATGTGGAACGTACGTCTCGTCCCCTAAATATCTTCTCGCCTTATAAATGTTCTTTAGCTTTATTGTGGCCAATTGGAACACAAGTCTGCTGGAAATTTCATCTCTACGTAGCTATGGAGTCGAAAGCCATCCAACCTCGCAGGTCACTGTTGTTGATGCGGCCCTGGCGACATGCTTACAGACGTCGCCGATGAATCCCGTTAGACATGTCATTTGGGAGGCATTCATTTGCTATGGGGAGGATACGAGCATCGCTTGTCTCCTTAGTATTGGTTCTGGCAAACATTCACCTGTCTCTTTATCTCATCCTACAGACCAACCCATAGCGTCTAGTTTCATCAGTGAGGTCGAACGGATGTCCAAGCAAATCCAAAAGCAGCTAGATACAACCACCACTTATTATCGCTTGCCATTCCACTGCTCTCCAGACGGTGAAAACGTTGATTTGATTGGTGACATCAGAATAAAGGGGTTGGTGAAGGCGCTGATGGCGAAAGAAGGTGAAATTATGCTGGAAGAACTGAGTAAGTTGCCCGTATTCGACCAAACCTGTTGATTAACACCTACCCTTGACGCAAGTTTGCCGAATGAGGGAACCCTATAGGGTGCTTCCAACTCTTTCACCCTCCTACATCCCTCGTGAAAGCTTAGAGGACCAATTATCTGCGGCGATACTCGAAGAAGGGCCGGGAAGGCGTGTTATTGTCGTCACTGGACAACCTGGATCAGGAAAATCGGAACTAGTAAAGCATTTTGTATCCGGCCTTAGGCCTGATGATCTCACTGGGTAAGCGAGACATGTTTGCGCATACCTGCTTCTGATTGTTCCCAGTTTCAAGCACGTATTTTGGATCAATGGATCTTCTGAAACAACCATTAGAAGTGATATTGTCCGCCAAACCAGGGAGGTAGCACTGGTGGACGAACCTCAAACATACGACGACGCGAAGAAGTATTTGAAAACAACGCAAGGCTGGCTTCTCATTTATAATAATGCAAATGATGCCACATTGAATACCTCCCTTTTCTTCCCGGAAGGAGACTTCGGAACTATTATCATCACCTCGTCAAACGAAGCGTTTGGTCTTCTCGCTTCCGAACCCCATTTTCATCTCAAGTTGGAAGTTATGTCCGGCAATGAAGCTATGCAGCTGCTTGTAGGACCTGCGCAGCAGGCGTCCCTACCAGTGGAAAAAGGAGGAATGGCGGCGGCCCTCGCACATAAACTAGGGTTTCTGCCCATCGCTTTGGCGCAAGCCGGTCACTACATGCATAAAACGGGGTGCAATAGTGCTGAATATTTTACGTTGCTTGAACAGGACGTACTCAACTCAAGGGAAGCCAGTCTCATATCGTTTACGTGTGCTATCGGCTTCAAAAGACTTTCGGAAGGGAGCCAAACGCTTCTTCAACTACTTTCAACTCTTGGCCCCAACTTTCCACTAGCGGCCATTCCATATGCCGCCAAAAAGCTCTTTCGAAGTGACGCCTTCACCCTAGTCGAGCAAAGTCCCCAGATCGGGGCCGCTATCCAGTTCCTTGAACAGGTTTTCCTCTCTGATGGTAGCCAATTCGAGGAGAGGTTGGAGGAGATGACTAGCACCCTGCACGATTACTGCTTTATTTCGCTCAAACCAACATTGGAAACATCACTTGTCTCCGTTCATCCATTGGTCCGGACTTGGGCACTCTCTAGTATTCCCGATGAGAAGCGAGAGATACTAAGAGATGCCGCTGGTTGTCTTTTAGCTTGCAACTCCGGATCTTCCTTCCTCAAGCAGTACTTCCTTGGTCACGTTGATGCGTTGATGCGGATTTGCAATCCCGGAACCCTTGATTTAAACCAACGTGCCGTGTTTGGAAAGCTCCTACGTGAATCGGCCATGAACGAGGACGCCCGGGCTATTTGGCAGGACATATATGTATCCCTGAAAGAAAAATACGGAGCAACCGGTGTGCACGTAGCCACGGCGGCAATTGAGCTTGCGGCTACCTACGATGACGACACTTTATCTCAAATGGAGCAATTTGAGACCGAAGCAACTCTCATTCGTGAGACTTTGCTTGGTCCACACCATCCAGATACGCTACACGCAAAGCAAGAACTAGCAGGAACCTTTTATCGGCAGAAGAGATACGAAGAAAATGTAGAGCTAAGGGACTATGTGCTCCAAGTCCTCTTATCACAGCACTCCGCCGGTCATCCTGACGTGATGGAAAGGATATCCTCGCTAGCGCTTGCATGCGTGCTCAAAGAAGCGCATGATCACAGCGCAAACCGACATGACGAGCGGACTATAGATATTCTCTTGGAATTACTAGAACACCAGAAGGATTACTATGGGAGAGCACACCGAAAAGTCCATATGACAATGGAGTTGCTGTCCTCGGCATATTCGATTCGGGACATGCACAGCGCTGAGGAAGAAGTCCAAATCGAATTATGGGATCTACTGCAACGAGGACGAAGTAAAGCGGATACCCATATGTGCACGATGAAAATCGGCGAGAGTTTAGACGCACAACGAAAGTATTCCCGAGCTGAACCCCTTTTCAAGCAAGCATCAGAGGGGCTGAAGATAGAGTTGGGGGAGTTGCATAACCAAACGTCGAAAGCCAGGTTGTCCCTGACCAAAATTTATTGTCACTGGAACTCCTTTAAAGAAGCGCAATCCCAGCTCACAGAATTGTGGGAGGCTCGCAAACCCGTGTTTGGTGAGAGCGATCCACTAAACATAGAGTGCATGGTGCAACTGGGATCCGTATACTTCAAGCAAAGCAAACATTCCGATGCTGAAAGGCTGCTTATCCAGGCTCTGGAAATACAAAAGGGTTGCCTGCAAGATGAAGAGACATTCTGGAGGAAAATCAGAACGATGATGGAATTGGCGGATGTTTACGCTGCTCAACGGCGGTATGACGATGAAGCGAATATTGAGGTGCAAATGCTTAATGAGTTAGAAACACGGTTGGGGAGCGCAAACATGGCCACATTGGCTTCCATGTCCTCTTTGGCAACGACATACACAAACCAAGGCCGACTTATTGAAGCCGAGAAGCTCCGGATCAAGGAAATCGAAGGCCGAAGAGCTTCGCATAATCCTCCTGATCAACTCATGTTCATGGCACTGAACGAACTTGCTGCAATATACCTGTCTCAGGGTCGAACTTCCGAGGCGGAACCCCCCTTGCTGAAGGTGGTCGAAGAGGAGAGGGATGTCACAAGCCAGGGCGCTATGGCTGCTATGCACAATCTCGCCACAATATATCGATCCCAGAAACGATTTGACGAAGCCAACAAAATACTGGAAACCGCCTTTGATCGAAACAAAGCACGTTTAGCGAAGGTGATGCCGGAAATTGTCATCGCAATGAGAGAGTTGGCCAGAGACTACGAACACGTTGGACGGTATTCCAAAGCCACTCCGATTTGGATAAAAATAGTTCAAATAAAAAGGGAGAAAACGGGAAATATGTCTCTCGATACCATGAGCTCCATGTGCAGGCTGGGCTCAAGCTATATTCGCCAAGGCAATGACGCCGAAGCCATTCCTGTATATGTGGAAGCATTGAAAGGTCTAAAGGTTTATGCAGATGCTGGTAAAGATCATGGTCTCACAGCGACTGTTACGAAAAGTCTTTCCAGGGCTTATTTCAGACAGGGTCAATACCAGGAGTCCTTGCCGCTTCAACTCCAAGTTTTGGCACAAAGCAAGAAGTCACTAGGCTCAGAGACTGTTGAAGTGGCCCGGATTTCTCGTGACGTTGCGTCTGTTTTCTACAAACTAAAACGTATGGAAGAGGCAGAGAAGTTTGCCATGGAGGCGGCTGCAGTGTTCTTGAGGCTTTCGGGGGTGGCGAGCGAAGATTATCAGCACGCGATTGGGCTGATAGAGATGATCAGGCAGCCAACCCTCTCTTCTACTTTGAAGTGGATAAAGGGTTTGTTCTAGTTCCATTAAGTTATGTATGCGGAAATGTTATAGACTCTTCCTTTTGAGGGCTGGCAGCCTTCTTGATGCCAGACGTCGCATACGCACAGCATCCTGCGCTATCATATGATCTAAATGAACTATAAATAGAGGTATCCTCCAGTGAAACGGGTGGTTAGAGTCGTTCTCTGCCTCAAGGCTGGTGGGTAAGCGGGCCGAGGTGGGTAAGGATGAGCCTATTCTTTAGAGTTGGTTCACCTTCCCAAATTAACTCCTGACAAACTCGACGGCTCCCATGGGTTTAGTCTCAGCTGGCAGATAGATCGAACGTGGTGCGGACGGCGCACAGCTTTTGGAGTAGACGCCCTGCCAGTAATTCCCGCCTTTGCAGCACGCGACGCACACAAAGAGCGACATCAACTTTGATGTATTTTTCCCCGCTTTGAATCCGCCTTTGTTTCAAAGGTTTATAAGAAAATCGATCTTGCCGGTTTCTGGCACCCGAGAGCCCGAGTACCTCTTTACATCCTCCCATATCACCACAATGAGGTTCATTCCTCTGGACTTTATGCTGCTATTATGCATATCTCTATTTACACCGGCAATTGCAACACCATCTCCGCCCACATTTCCACTCATCACATCACTCAAGGACTGGAGTTTCCGCAATATCTCGTCTTGGTCTGGAGGAGGTGGTGATAAGAGAAACATCACCGATGATTCCGGTCATCCCTTTGCGGGCCGTGAATTTGGTGGAGCGGAGCGGAATACCTTGAGGGGTAGTCGTGCGTTTGGCAGTGGTTATCCATACGGGAACACCACATCGTCGACCACCGTCGCAGGCCGACCGTTTCCTTTCGGAACTTGGCCTCTTTGGTGGGGCCAAAACTTTATGGGGTCGGACGAATACGGGCCTCACCTTGATCCCATCCGGCCGGGAGGACTGTTTGTGGTGCAGCCTGTGACTAGTATGACAAAAGAATGGAGTACTCTTACCAGCGAAGAGACATACTGGATCGTGACGGATCGTGACACCAATCTAGCAATAATGACTAGTATCGTGACATGGTGTCGTGCCACGCCAATGTGGCCCACCATCTTCGACCCGGAGACGAGTCCAGTTAAACTCGAAAACGTCTTTCAATACTATCGGGCGAGCAGCTTTGCGCTCGCCTTCAAGGGGTATAATAACACCTTTGCGCGCGAACCAAACACCGGGGCGACTATCGAACAAAGTACTCCCTTACCAGATGTGCTCAAGACCTCCCAGTTTCTTCAATGCGTGGATGGAGTAATTATGGACGCCCTACCAATTGTTGACGGCCCTCCCGCAGATGACGGGGACAACCTGGGGGAAATCCTGGGTATCGTATTTGGAATATTCGGGATACCCATCCTAGTGTTTCTATGGTGGTTCACTGCTTGTCTGTGGGGTATTTGTTGTGGCCGTTGAGGGAGTATGTGCACATGTATACGACATCGTTACGCCATCCATCTATATAGAACTGTTCGATATATATCCTCTTTTAGTTATAAGCGAGCTGTACGGTCCTTTAGGAGCGCCGTATTCCTGAAATGGGTTTGCAGTGTTTGCAGCTGACCTCTGCGAGTCATTGAGTCGTGACGCATCTGGCCGCTTCTCCGGACAATTTTTTTTGAAAGGCATCTTTAACAAGCAACCCCTCCGGTATTCACGCACTCGATTTCGTCCACTTTGGTTCCACTTGGAGCCTCGTGCATGCCACTTGCCGGCTTGACTAGGTTACACACCCCAAAGCTGCACCTTCTATGCACGTTTTTAGCTTTCAGAGGTAAAATTTACTAGTTGCCGGTCTCTTTTCACATTCGTCACGGGTGATCCTTCACCGCACGTTCGGAGCTTGGCATTTGCGCTTGAGCCCCTCAAATGACCAGCCCCAAATGTCACTGAATATTCGGAAGAACACTCGTGATGTACTATAACCTTGCGAGAATGGCAACATAGATTCGTCATGGGCCGGGTCCCAATTCACTCCACCGGCCCTGTGAATGCCTTGAATGCCTCGCTGTGTAGTATATATAAACTGGGCCTGCAAACGTCGAACGATTCTCTCACCTCAACTCTCACACTCACCCCATCTTTCTCCTTTTTTTCCCCAATCAACGAGGCTCGTAGGATGAATCCCCTACATTTGGAACCATTTCATCGCCCGACCTTATTCGAAAGGCAGCAAGTGCTTGCCCAAGTAGAAGGAAATAACAACTCTATTCAAGATATTGACGCGGAAATTCGCGCTTTAATCCAGCGACGACAAAAATTTCAACAGGACAATGCCTTTTGCCAATCTGTCCTCGCTCCCGTTCGACGTCTGACGTTCGATGTCCTCGCCCATCTTTTCGACCACTATGTTCACAGCTACGAAGGTGACCCATGGATAGTCGCCCATGTCAATAGAACGTGGCGTTCCGCCGCCTTCGTAACACCATCGTTATGGACGGGCATTCATCTCGAACTGGACCCTGTCGCTCCAACCATTCCACACAGTCGAAGGTTGGGTGGTAGAGAATACTGTGCAAGCGTCCGCCAGCTCGAACTCGCCCTTTACCGGCCCTCGAACAACCTCCTCCACATTAAGCTCGCATCGCCGCCCACCTTGCCGCACGTGGTTCGTGCTCATATTCCTTCCATGCTCCATCTCGTCTCCCAGCGCATGGACCGCTGGGCGTCGTTGGACATTGATGGCGCCATTTCCCACCTCCCCGGCCTGAACACCCAGCCATTTGACAATCTCGAGAAACTTGTCATGCGCACCCGAGACACGTCGCTGCTTTCACTGATAAACAAGACGGCCACTCGTTTACGGTCGCTTACCACGACCCAGCTCGGATTGGAAAACTTTGAGGATGCAGAGTGGTGGCCCACCTTGCGCGATTTGGATGTCACCATCCCAATAGATCAGTCTTTAAGACCTCAGACACAGATTTTGACGCGGGTCCTCACACGTGCCGTTTCGCTGGAATCCCTCGTCTTGGATTTCCACCAAATACAGCCGGGATGTACCGCCCTTGCTGTATTGCCAAACTTGCGCAGACTCGCGCTCTTTGATATACCCCAGCTTCTTCCCTTTGAATGTCCAAATCTGACCCACCTCCAAATATCCGTTGGAAAGCGAAGGCCGATCACCTCGCCCGCGCCTTTACCCACCCCCTCTACCCCAATTTACCTCCCACATCTCACCCATCTTACGTTCCAGCACCCGAATCTGGCAGCCCTCTCTGCCATTATCGCTCCTGATCTCGTCGAGTTGGTGATCAGCCCACAAGTGCGCATCATTGCGCCACAGGTCAACGACAATGCTCTACGCTCCATCTGGAACGCAGAACGACGACAAAAGGGCACCATGCTCTCTCCTCGCGTCCTCCACCTCGAAGACTTGCACGTCTCGGCAGAGACCGTTCAAAACGTGTTGGAGCTTCTGGACGACCTTCAGGAATTGAGCATCAAGTGGGTCAGGACGGATCACGCCTCGATGTTCAACTCGTTGTCTGCCTCTACTGCAAGGGAACGCAGCGCAAAGCATCCCGCAGGTGGCAGTCGTCCGCTTATCTGCCCGAACCTCTCTAAACTCTATTTCTACGATTCGAGCACATTACGTTCGGAAGATACGCTGTCGATGCAGTATTCTCTCCAAGAAGTTGTGCGAGTTCGACGAGAGCTCGGGCATCCACTCAAATCCGTCATCTGCAGATGGCCCAATGGTAATGAGATGGAGGGGATTCGGATATAAAAGTAGTAAAATTAACTAGTGTCCTCGGTTTATATACGTAATCACTAATTGAATCCTTTTCGAGATCAATGAGTCGATTGTTAGAACAGTGTGAAATTTCTCCGCGACGAAAAGTGAATCACTTCTTCCAGAAGGTGTACCAGTTTTTCTTGTCTGTATTGGTCGAACCCCTGGAGGACTGTCCGCCGAGAAGAGGAGTGTTCTCTTGTGCGGCAGTTGCGGCGGCATGGACAGCGTTTGAAATTGTGGCGACGGGAGCATTGACTGCGTTTGTTACAGTATTCGCGGTGCGGTGAACGCCGTCAATAAGCTGTGTGTGGAGTGGTCTTCCAAAGTCGTCGATATCCAGGCGTTTCTGGCGGACTTTCCAGCAGATGCACATGACGAGCAAACTGCCCTGCATGACACCGGCTGTTGCGTACGTGATCCAGCTGGTCCAGTTCGTGCCGGGTCGAATGGCAATAGAAGTGACCATGAGGATGGCACCGGGAGTCTGGATGCACATCATTGGGATGCTCAACGCACCGACCGTCTTTGCCTTCCAGGTTGTCCAGAGCTGGGGCGCATACTGAACGACTGCCAAGACTGTGGAGAGCAAGCCGAGGAAAGTAGCCCAAAGCAAAATGCGCTGCGTGGGATATGGTGCGGGGTAGGATGGTGGCGGGTTTGGGTCGGGAGAGGGGATCGGGTACGGTTTAGAGGGCGTTGTGGCCGAGTGTTCTGTGAGAATGAGGAAAAAGGTGACGAATGTGATGAACAAGAAATGGACAAGGGTGGTGATGCCGGCAATGGATGCCAAGCGCCATTCGGTAGACGGGACGTTTTGTCTGGTGACCATAGAGTGATCCCAGGGAACTGTATGTGACGTAATATCGACATATTTACGATGTGGGGGGAAGTATACTAGGTAAAGGACGAGACTGGGTGACTACGTCAGTGCGTGCTTGGAGGTATTCAACGATGCGTACATGGTCGTAAAGAAGAACCATTGAAGACCAACAATCCAAACGGCTCCGAGCGATTCGATGCATTGGCCGGGGTTGAGGTACTTGCAACATGCGATGATGACCCATTGGAGCGTGATGCTATATGCCACGTTAGCGTCTGAATGAGCGTAAGCAGAGAATACATACACATTAAGCATACCACTAGCGGCGCTTGTACTTCCCAACAAGAGGTAGAGCGGATTCAATCCTTCCGACGTTCCGGAGTGAATAATCTTGTAGTGCTAGAATCTCTTCAATACGTTTGTTCATACATAATATGTCTGCGACTACCTGAGGAAGATATGAAAGCACGAGGCCTATGCAGAGGCCCAAAGTGAGCCATGCCGCAAAGTTGTCGTGTTGCTGTTATCATCAGCTAGACGTCTTTGAGAATGTGAACGATATTCCTCACGTAATGACAGAATTCTGGGGGATAGATTGCCTTGTTGGCCATCTTGTGGTCGGCTCTAAAACTTGAACCTGTTCGCCACCGGCAATGGCAAGCCTTGTTGCCATCTTGGATTTAAAGGGTAAACCGCTCATTCAACGGTCGTATCGTGATGATGTCCCACCGTCCTACATTGAACGATTCCTGCCACTCATCCTCGAATTCGAAGAGGAAGAGACTCCAGTGACACCCTGTTTTACACATCAAGGCATCAATTATCTTCACATCCGTCACTCCAATCTTTATCTCCTCGCCCTCAGCAAAGGAAACAGCAATGCCGCAGAGATCATCCTCTTCTTGCAGCGGCTATGTAGTGTCCTCATCGAATATTTCAAAGAGCTCGAAGAGGAGAGTATCAGAGACAACTTTGTCATCATTTACGAACTTCTCGACGAAGTAATGGACTTTGGTTACCCGCAGACCACGGAATCAAAGATTCTTCAAGAGTACGTATAACCGTCGTGGCATCCCCGCCAATCTTATCTGACAATGGCCAGGTATATTACGCAAGAATCACATAAACTCGATGCTGTAACTGCCCCTCCCGCCGTCACGAATGCCGTGTCGTGGCGTTCGGATGGCATACGGTATCGCAAAAACGAAGTCTTTCTCGATGTCGTCGAATCTGTCAACCTACTCGTCAATGCCAGTGGCAACGTCATCCGTTCGGAGATCTTGGGTGCTGTCAAGATGAAATGCTACCTCTCAGGCATGCCCGAACTCAGGTTGGGGTTAAACGACAAGGTCATGTTCGAGAGTACAGGGAGGGCCTCCCGTGGCAAGGCAATCGAGATGGAAGACGTCAAGTTTCATCAGTGTGTTCGTCTCTCTCGCTTTGAGAATGACAGAACTATTTCGTTTATTCCTCCTGGTTGGTCTATTCTCTGCTCACATACAAAAACTAACGACTCTTTTGTAGACGGTGAATTCGAACTCATGTCGTATCGCCTATCGACCCCCGTCAAGCCTCTGATATGGGTGGAAGCCAGCGTAGAGAACCATCGAGGGACCAGGGTAGAATACATGGTCAAGGTGAAGGCCCAGTTCAAGCGAAGAAGTAATGCGAACAACGTCGAAATATACGTACCCGTCCCAGATGATGCCGATACTCCAAAATTCCGTGTATGTCGGGTTTTGCCTTGGTTGGGCTACCATGCTGATTCATCGTAGGCCGCAACAGGAACCGCACAATACGTCCCCGATAAATCTGCATTTGTTTGGAAGATCAAGCAACTAGGAGGCTCACGGGAGTTCCTCATGAGAGCGCAGTTTGGCCTACCCAGTGTTCGTAATAGTAAGTATTCGAGAATTTGCTTGCTCCATATTCTGACCCCGCGCACAGCCGAAGAGGTGGAACGACGAGCACCTATATCGGTCAAGTTTGAAATTCCCTATTTCACCGTGAGCGGCATCCAAGTACGATACCTGAAAATCGTGGAGAAGAGTGGGTACCAGGCGTTACCATGGGTGAGATATATTACCCAGCACGGAGATGACTACAGGTTTGTCATATGATTTAGTGGCTCCGACCAATGGCTGACCTTTCTATACCAGCCTTCGCACAGTTGTCGAAAAAGGAAGTGCTCCTGGCAATGTACCGATATGACGAATTTATGCAACGTGATATCCAACCAAAAAAAAAAACCCTTCTATTGAACAATGTACAGCAATAAGAGATACGAGTTCTACTCGTACTTCTTCATAAACTCCCGGTGGAACTTCTCGAGTTTGTCGACATATGCCTCAACACCAGCGCAGAGGCAAGTCAGTCTGAAATGGGCCTGACCATCCTTTTGTCCAAAGCCATCGCCGCTAACGACGCAAATGCCGGTTTGATCCAGCAAAGCGATGGCGTAAAAGTTGTCCGGTGTCCTTCCGGCTTCTTTAGCGGCGGCGAGTGCCTTTTCTGGGAGATGAAGGCGAGGGAAGAGATAGAGGGCGCCTGGCGATGGAGCACACGACATGCCTGGAAGAGAGTTGAGTCTCTGTGCCATGAATAAGGTGCGTTCGGCGAGAGCCTTGTGGATGGTGTCCGTCTCCTTCTTCCAGAGTCCATAGCTCTCCTCTCCTTCGACAGGTGGGCGGACCATGCAGTCGACACCAATCTGGCCACCGACCGCGGGGCAGAGACCGACGCTGACCATCTTGTAGAGGAGGGCCACCGTCTCATCAGGAACGTTGACGCACTCAAAGTAACCACCTCTTCGGCCGCATTCGCCAGTGACACCCTTTGAGATGGAGTGGAACGAGATGAGTGCGACGTTCGATTGAAGGTCGCAGACGACTTTTTTGAACGACGTGAATTTGGCGTCGTCGGTGTGAATGTTGGACTGGTACACCTCGTCGGCCAACAGGACAATGTCATACTTTTCACATAGCTTCACGAGGGACGCTTGTTCCTCGTACGTAAGGACGGAGCCGACTGGGTTCCCTGGGTTGATGATGGCGAGTGCCTTGGGCTTGACGCCCTCGTCGATTGCCTTCTTGACCGCTCTCTCGACCTCTTCAGTACTGGTGCCCCATCCACGCTCGGTTTCTTCGAGGTAATAAGGGAGGGGAATTCCACCGTATTGGGCCAGAGTGGCCGTATACAGGGGATATTGGGGAATGGGGATCAGGATGCCAGATTTGTCGTCCGAAATGAGAAAGTTGATCAAAAGGTTTACACCGGCAGAAGCACCAGCTGTAAGGAAGATGTGGTTAGGGTCGGAAGGGTATCCATCGCGTTCTGTCAATGTCTATTAGACAACGACATCTCTCGATATTAAATACATACGTTCAATAAACTTTGCGACGTTCTTGCGGATAAAGGGTACGCCTTGGGAGTGAGTGTATGCACCAATGGATCCGATTTCGGTATACAATTCCTTTGCGCGTGCGATTGCGTCTGAAGGAAAGATATTCTTGCCACTTTCCATCAAAGGAGGGTACTCGAGTAACGACGCGACCTATGATCCGGCCCAGGTTGAGCAAACCGTTGGCAACAATTACAGTAGACCAAATGAGCTCACCTGTCTTCCAAACGTTAATGGAGGCTGATCGAGACCCTTTTGTTGAGGGTTTCCAATGTTGGCCGTGATGACCTTGTCGAAAGGGAGGCCATGGTCGGAATTCTTGAGCATATCTCTGTATTTCTCAGACTTGATTGCCAGTTCGCCTCTGACGGCATACTGGACGTTCTTGATGCGTGGGTTGAGCGTCGAGGGAGCAAACGAAGACATTGTTCTATACGACTTGAAGGTGATACTGCGTAGTGGGGGACGCATTGTACGATGACTTGAGCCCCTTTTATCTCTTTTCCCAGCAAAACAAACGAAGCCGTAACTGCTTAGCAAAAAACTACTCGCGGCAATCGAAACCAAAATCCAAAAATGCCTAAATTCGATCGGTCTCACGTCGCGAGACGGGTCGGCCGATTGAAGTCGACGCGACTCGTGCACCGGCAGTGGATAAGTTTTGAGATTATTTCACAAGGAACACTTCGATTGGAACTCTATGAACCGACTCGTAGCGGTACAACCAGTCCACAGTTCTTAGCGCCTTCGGATGCTGCTACTCGAAGCCAGCGCCCCGTTCGAGGCTCCTGTCCAATAGCCGCGACCACTAACACCATCCTCGATCCTTTGCCGCTATCTATGCCGTTTGTCTGGCGAGTCTGCGCATCCGGCTCTCCGTCATGTTCCTCTTCCGCAGCCACTTTCATCCAAGCTGCATCTGTAATCGGCCCGGATGGTGTCTGTACCAGTTGCAACGAATTGACGATGCCGTTGATTGGGATCATCATGTCCATCGGCTCAAACGACTTGAGTCCCCGATCCAATCGCCACAGCCGGATGTAGCCGTCCCATGAGCCTGGCCAATGATCTATTAGTGAGAAGCTTTCCTAATTTAGCCGAAAACTTACCTGACACGAAGAGGTCAGAATACGGGAGGGTAGCAATCGCCGTCACCCATCGCGGGTTCGACACTCTCCCTTCCGTTTCGGAATGATGCTCAGCAAGTCCGTGGGCCAACTGGTATTTGAATATCGGCTTCTTCTTAGCGGTTGACCAGAGAGAGATTGTCCTAGCATTCGCCGTCAGGTTGCATTCGCCGTCAGAAGCGCACGTTTGACGCACCCACTGTCACCTCCACTGAGGAACGTTGTTTCGTCTACCATGGCGACACATTCCATGCTACCTTCCACAAAGTTTTGCTTGCCTTTCCGCCGTTTCGTGTCTTCCTCCATGAGATCATCCCCGTCCGCATCCAATGCGCCCTCGAGAACTTCTCGTAGTACACTTTTAGTACCTCCCCTGAAAACAATTTGTGTTTCGTCTGCAACCTTCCAAAAACGAACAGTTTTGTCTCGACTTCCCGCTGTTAATGCCGTCTCCCCTCTGAGTGCATCAATATCAGCTATTCGATCCTGATGTCCAAACAATTGCTCGACAAAACCCAGTACGGATATGTCAAAGAGCCTGACGGATCTATCGTGTGACGCAGAGTACAACTGGCTGCTCCCTTTCCTGAACGCGAGAGCCTATAGATCCGGGTTAGAAGAAAAACCCACTAACATGTTCTACTCACAGATATGGAGTCTTTATGGCCCCGGAATCCTTTTAGCCATGCCCCTTTTTCGACATCCCAGACTCCAACTCGTCGATCTTTTCCGCCGGTGGCAAGGTATTTGCCATCACTACTGAGTGAAAGGGCCCATAACTCATCAGAATGTCCGTCAATATCCTCTTGCCTCGCCCGTTGTTTGCCCTTTCCTTTAGGGGCAACCTTGGCAAATGTCGTCTTTTGCTTTCCCGTACGTAGATCCCAATGTATTACGGACCCATCCTTTGAACAGGTGAAAAGATGGTGTCCATTCTCCGATGCCGCTGCTCCAGTGACAGAAAGTCGATGGCCACGCGTTATGAGGCGCGAATTTGAAGAGCCAGCATAGCTAATCTAATAGGAATGTAAGATACTTTCGTCATGCATGACAGAGGGACGTGCCTTTTCTGCGATAAATAGATGCACCTTCCCGGAGTGTTGCAACTTTGTGATACATTTAGATCGTGACATAGATAATAAGCAAAGAAGTATACTCACGACGTCTTGCTGTAATCGAGAGGATATGATCTCCCTGTCCAGGTCGGCAGCATCGAACTCTCCTTCAGCTAATTATCCAAGTATCAGTGTTTATCGCGTTAAATTACAATGATCACGTACCCAGTGTCGTTTTTACACTGTCCAGATAAAGTTTTGCAAGCCTCAGCCTCTTTTCTGCCGCGGTCTCGTTTGCATCCTCTTCGCCACTGAGGCCAGGATCCACTTCATCCGCCCTCAAGTCTTCATCATCTATCACGCTGCCTTCAGAGCCACCAGATGATAATTCTTCATCTTTTCGGCGCTTTTGTGTCCGCGACGTTGATGGTAGAGGCTGTTTCAACCTTTTTGCGGATTTGCCTGAAGAAGGAACTATCGAAGAACTAGAACGTTTTCTCTTCTTGGAATTTGCAAAGAATGCATCTGGCATTCTTAGGTTTGACCGGTATGAATGGGGGTGGTGAAAGTTTGGTCGAGATCGAGCAACAATTCAAACGAGGATATAGCAAAAATCTAAACTACTGTGCATTGTGATACAAATAAACAAGAAAACAAGATTATCTCTTCAATCCCAGTGCGAACGCCATGGTCGTCGAGAGACCTGCCGATGCATCCTCTGCATACGGCCTGTGAGCGGAACGACTTGGGCCGCTCTGTGCGGCTGCAGCGCCACGAGATGCGGAAAACGTTGCAAGCTCGGCCAAATGGATTGAATCGAAATCAGCTTGCAACTGTCGTAACTCTGCCACCGATTCAGACTCGGAATCGGATGATAACTCGATGATCTCCGGTGGTCGGGTCGAGAATGCTTGCTTGCGAACTGGCTTGACTGGTTTGACTGGTGCAGGACATGGTAGTGAAGCTGGAGGATTGACGTCCTCTTCTTCCACGGCTTTGCTGGCTGTCGCTTCTTTCGCCGCCATTACAACTTCTCCGGCTAGATTGACATTCATAGTATATGCTTGTGGTTCCAATGTTCGCTTATGGTCTTCGGCGAGCTCCAAGAAATAGTGATAAAGTATGATCGAACAATGCGCGTCGTTTGCAGCGTCTTGGAGATTGTTTCAATAATAGGAAGACCAAATATTTTCTCATACTTACACTTTAACTGCTGTTCAGTGAGTAAAGCTTCCCAGTTACTGGTGCGAGCATCGTTCTTAAGGAGATTCTTGCCTAGATAGGCCGCCACCAGCTTCGGGAGAGAGACCAACGTTTTCGCTGAGACTTTTCCACCACATTTTAATGTGGCGTCTGCCTGGCGGGATAGCCAGGAGAGTTCCACGATATTTTGAACCTTTATTTTGTGGTCTGTAAACATCTTTTTGGCATCCCCTTTGCTCGTTGTTAGACAATAGAACTGGAGGCATATGAATAAATACTAACCGCGTATGTTCACACCAGTCTTGACAATGGTGGCATCCTCCAGAATCTCCTTGAGCTTTTGGGAAAGGCTACGTGGATGCTCAGAAGACTGACGAGAAATAAAGATAGCTTCTCACCTTTCATGGCACTTGTCTGTATGATGAGGATTTTCTTTCGATCTGCAATCTGAACGACTGCTACTGGTCTCTGTGGCGCTCCTTTGCGATGCATAACTCTCCATTCGATATCGAACCCGAGAGGACCAACCATACCACCGAGCTCCCTTTCAGCATCTACAATTGTACGGGCGTACTTTCTAGTGGGCGTTGGCTTGTAAGAGCAATAGTCGTAAACAGGGAGCTCAGGTGGTGGGTCAACCGCCTCTGTATCGTCTTTCAGATCTTCTACTGGGGTATCTTTTTGTACTGGAGCAGATGATTTGATGGCCTTTGTAGGCTTTATTGCGTCTGGAGGAGTGGCGGTTGATGTGGCAATGGTATGATGTTGCGCGGCACGATCAATCGTGTTAGGTGCCTTTATTGACTTGGATGTATATTTGGATGCACGAGGAGGTCCTTTAGACAACTGGAGAGCATTTGGAACCGAAACAGTCGAACTAGGCGCGCCGGTTGGTTGCTTGAAGAAGAAGCTCTGTAAACTAGTTATCGTTCAGAAATGAAGAAAACTACGCGAATAAGGTGTCAACGAACGATTTGAGCTCTGCGTTTTCAACGGCGAGACTTGATTTTTGTGGGGGGACGTGAACGACGCGAGTAGACTTTGAAATTCTTGAAGGAGACGCAGAAACAACGGGTCCAAAACGCGAAGCGGGCTCTTTGAAAGCTCCTTGCATCCGAGGGTACATCCAACTCTGGAACTGGACAGCCACTCGACTTCTTCATCACCACCACCACCACTACCACCATGTTCGCAGAAGAATTCAAAGCACTTCGACGAATGGGCTTTCGTCAGGTAAATACCTAATGGTTATATTAGAAAACCTCAAGCTCATCATCGATGACAGGCCCTCCTTCCGGCGCTGGACGGTGTCTCCAATGGGACTTTGCATGATGCGTCCGGGCGCTCTCGATGGAATGAGTCAGTTGCCTCGCTTTCTGTGCACTGATGTTCTCTCAACGACATGCCTGTTGGTTACATTTCTTGGCCTGGCGTACTGGGTTGTCTTCGGCATCCCATCCCCCATTAAGTGTCGTCTTTGAAGGAGTTCTACCCGCCCTTTGGCGTAGGAAGTTGAGCATTGCGGTTAAAAACGCCGCGGCGGTGCCAAAATATTGTAGAAATTCGTAGATAAATGATGTACAACATACCTAGCAAATATACGGGGGTCTTTCTCTACAAGCACGATGACGAAAGTAGCTAACACGTTTTACAGGCAAAGCCCTCTCTACTGCTTTCCTTTCAGTCGGAGTAGGTCGGGGATACTGTGCATTTGTGATACAAAATCAACACGAAAACAAGATTATTTCTTCAATCCCAGAGCGAACGCCATGTGGGCTCACGCCATGTGGTCAAGAGATTTGTTGACGCATTCCCTGCATACGGCCTGGATCGACTCAGGGCGTTCGGTGTGGCTGCAGCGCCACGAGATGCAGAAAACGTTGCAAGCTCGGCCAAATGTAACTGTGCCACCGATTCAGACTCGGACTCGGTGATCTCCGGTGGTCGGGTTGAGAATGCTTGCTTGCGAACTGGTCTAACTGGTTTGACTGGTGCAGGACGTGGCAGTGGAGCTGGAAGATCGACGTTCGCTTCTTCCACGGCTTTGCTGGCTGTCACCTCTTTCGTCGCCGTTGCCACTTCTTTCGTCGCCATTGCCACTTCTTTCGCCGCCATTACAACTTCTCCAGCTAGATTGACATTCATGGTATATGCTTGTGGTTCCAATGTTCGTTGGTCGCCTTCGGCAAGCTCCAAGAAATAGTGATATAGTATGATCGAACAATGCGCGTCGTTTGCAGCGTCTTGGAGATTGTTTCAGTGACAGGAACGCCAAACGTTTTCTCATACTTACACTTTAACTGCTGTTCAGTGAGTAAAGCTTCCCAGTTACTAGTGCGGGCATCATTCTTCAGGAGGTTCTTGCCCAGATATGCCGCTGCCAGCTTCGGGAGAGAGACCAACGTTTTCGCTGAGACCTTTCCACCACATCTCAATGTCGTGTCTGCCTGCCGGGATAGCCAGGACAGTTCCACAAGGTTTTGAACCTTTATTTTGTGGTCTGTAAACATCTTCTTGGCATCCCCTTTACTCTATGTTAGACGATAGACTTGGAGATATACGAATAAATACTAGCCTCGTATGTTCACACCAGTCTTGACGATAGTGGCATCCTCTAGAATCTCTTTGAGCTTTTTGGGAAAGGCTACATGGATACTCAGAAGGCTGACCAGAAGTAAAGATGGGTTCTTACTTTTCATGGCACTGGTTTGTATGATGAGGATTTTCTTTCGATCTGCGATCTGAACGATTGCTACTGGTCTCGGTGGTACGCCTTTGCGATGCATAACTCTCCATTCGATATCGAAACCGAGAGGACCAAACATACCACCGAGCTCCCTTTCAGCATCTACAATAGTACGGGCGTACTTTCTGGTGGGCGTTGGCTTGTAAGAGCAATAGTCATAAACGGGGAGCTCAGGTGGTGGGTCAACCGCCTTTGTATCGTCTTTCAGATCTTCTACTGGGGTATGTTTTTGTACCGGAGCAGATGATTTGATGGCCTTTGTAGGCTTTATTGGATCTGGAAGAGTGGCGGTTGGGGTGGCGGGTGGGGTAGCGGTCAGGCTGCCGGTTGAGGTGGCAGTTGGGGTGGCGATGGTATGATGTTGCGCGGCACGATCAACCGTGTTAGGCACCTTTACTTTCTTAGATGTAGATGTAGGTCTTTTGGATGCACGAGGAGGTCCTTTGGACAGTTGGAGAGCATTTGGAACCGAAACAGTTGAAACAGTTGAAACAGTCGAACTAGGCGCGCCGGTTGGTCGCGTGAAGATAAATCTCCGTAAACTAGTTATCGTTTAGGAATGAAGTAAACTACGCGAATAAGATGTCAACGAACGATTTCCGCCCTGCGTTTTCAAAGCGAGACTTGAATTTTGTGGTGGGACGTAAACGACGCGAGTAGACTTTGAAATTCTTGAAGGAGACGCAGAAACAACGGGTCCAAAACGCGAAGCTGGCTCTTTGAAAGCTCCTTGCATCCCGAGGGTACATCCAACTCTGGAACTGGACAGCCACTCGACATCTTCATCACCACCACTACCACCATCATGTTCTCAGAAGAACTCAAAGCACTTCGACGAATGGGCTTTCGTCAGGTAATTATCTAATAATTATATTAGAAACCCTCGCGCTCATCATCGACGACAGGCCCTCCTTCAAGCTCTCAACTTTTGCAACGTGATTGCGTCTGGACTCATGATGTGGAAAGGTCTCGGACTTCTTACAAACACTGAAAGCCCTATCGTCGTCGTCCTCAGGTTTGTTCGCTCACCTTGACTTGCCACGATACCCGCGTCCTCAATTGACGTGGTCGTTTGACAGTGGCTCAATGGAGCCTGCCTTTTATCGTGGAGACTTATTATTCCTCACAAATCCCGTTAATGAACCGTATCAAGTCGGCGACATCACCGTCTACAAGGTAACAGGCAAAAATTGGTTTCCATTCGTCACTCGGCTCACACACGTATAGATCCCTGGAGAAGACATTCCCATCGTACATCGTGTCATAGAGAGTCATTACAAGTGAGTTTGGCATGCGATCTTGAATATCCAGTGCTCATTCTGGTCTATCCATAGGGTCGATACCCCGCTCGTACAAGATATATTGACAAAAGGCGACAACAACAAATACGACGACATTTCGCTTTATAAGCGTATGAAATGGTTAGAACGTCAGCACGTTGTCGGCAAAGTTCGCGGGTATGTCACTCTCGTCCACAACACATTCGTGCCTAACATTCGTTCCAGGTTCCTACCATACGTTGGATATGTCACTATCGCGATGGTGAGCCATATTTGGCACTCTTTACGGATTCCCGTTATTAACGACCTTGTAGAACGACTTTCCACAAATAAAATACGCTCTCTTAGGACTCATGGGCCTATTTGCACTGGTACAACGAGAGTAGAACGCTGTATTTATCGACTCCTCCATATTGCATCGGCCACTTTTACCACGTCCCGCATCGCTTGAACACAATGCACGCGCACAATGTCCACTTTTTGTTCTATCAATGCCGTAACCGCAGCTGCGGTTGCCCAGTCTCGTGATTCTGGGTTTTTTAGAGCTTGTTCATGTCCGAGGAGGTGTCCCAGATATCCCTTTCTCGACGTTCCGACCAAGGTGGCAAAGTTTGCCAAGCAGACTGCAGGCGACGACGGTAAGGAGCGCTCCATGAGTCCGGTAGACGCATCAAATTTTGTGAGGTGTGCATGGTTGCGCACGAGTTGTAAATTGTCCTCCACAGATTTAGAGAACCCGACGCCTGGGTCAAGCACGATGTTCCATCTTCGTACACCTCCCTTCAACGCTCGAGCTACTCGCACAGCCAATTCCGCACGAACACCTTCGCGAACCCCGCCATCAAACGAGGAGTAATCCTTATTTGCATTGGCCGGCCCTCGAGAGTGCATGATAATCACGGGTACTTTGGAGTCGGCGGCCACTTTTAGCATAGCATTTCCGTCTGATATCGGGATGCCCAGTTCATCCTCGACTGTTTGCTCTGACGTCGTACCTGCCACATCCACATGCGGCCCCGTGAGGCCGTATACATCGTTGATGCAATTCGCACCCGCGTCCAGACACGCTTCTGCCACTCCAGCACGAAATGTATCGACAGATATTGGTAGTTGCAATCCGGCTTTTCGTAGTGCCGTAATGTACGGCGTTGTCCTTGACCGCTCCTCCTCTTCAGAGATGGTGCTCGAGCCTGGCCGCGTAGAGAAACCGCCGACATCTACCATGTCCGCTCCGGCACTCTCTGCCTGTAAAGAGTATTGGATGGCTGGATCGAGGCTGTCATGCTTGCCGCCGTCTGAGAAGGAGTCGGGTGTGGTGTTTAGAGTTGCCATTAGGTATGTCCTCTCCCCGAGCGGCCATACGGTTGGCCCAATATCCTGTTGCGAGCTTGGAGATGGAAAGTTGATCACTCTCCGCATCGATGGCCCTGAGGAGGATATCCGTGAAAGAAGGGCGTGGATGGTGGACTTGAGGGTAGGATGTTGAAAGTTGGGTATCATGCTAAACAGATACATAAGTTTTCGAATGAGAAGATAAAGGTCATTTACTCGGCTAAGGGACGCAGCACAAACTCCCTCTCCTGTATTCTGGGATGGGGTACGAGAAGATCCCTGTTTGGAAGATTGTTGATATCGTACACCTTGTCCTCGTCAAACAGCACGTCCAAATCGACTACTCGTGGTCCATTTCGTACAGTGGGCACTCGGCCTTGGTGGTCTTCTGCGTCTTTGAGAAGATTGATCAACGCCTGAGGGTCCATTGACGTAGATATCTGAGAAAAAGATTAGATGCTTAGACTCGAGAACATACAAGACTACAGCGTACCAAACATGCGCCGTTGATGAACCTCGGTTGGTCATGGACGTACATGGGCAACGTCTCGTACAGAAAGCTTGTGTCTATGATCTTAATGTCCGACTCTTTCTCAAGAAATGAGAGAGCTCCTTCAATATTTGCCACTCGGTCTCCTACATTTGACCCGAGTGCGAGTGCCACCGTCCGGCGCTGCTGGCTGGCTGCGGTCGCATAATTTCGACCAAATATCCTTGGAATATACTGTTTTTTAAAAAGAATTAGAGTCGTGATCAATACAGGTTTAAAAAGGAATGAACTTGCAAAAGGTCTCCACATGTAGAGAGGGGCAGGGTGCCTGGTCCTTTTGACGTCACGCGTCACGACCAACGCTTGGACCCTTACAGCGATGGCTTCAAACTTGCCAATCGACTTTTCTCATCCTTCAGTAAAGGTATGCTGCTTATACAACTCGTATGAACCACTTTACTGACCCTTTTCCAAGGAATATGTGGTACCGTACAAGTTCTCCTCCGGTAACAACGCCGAGACTAAGAACAATCTATAGGCTTTGATACGGCTTCAAGTATTGACTCCTTTGTCAACTTTGGTCCATGTTGCAACCATTCTAGCCACCCAGTTCATTATTAGCCCCTCCCTTGGAGAAATAATCGCTGTCCACAACAAAACTGCCATCACTCCAAAGCCCGCACTTGCCGCCGTTTTCTTTTTAGTTTTATGGGGTCTTCAAATTGGATATTGCTTCCTTCTCGTCATCGCTTGGTATGTCAATAACCTTGCTTTGATAGTGTTGTTACTCACCCTCACCTCAGGAGTGAAGACACAAAGGTGTGTGTCAACTATATGGACCGATTGGCTTTGGTATCTGACCCGTTGTGTTGGGCAGAAAGCGTTGGTTCATGGGACTGGCATGAGTAGGTTTGAACAAGCTCGATTCTGGGGAGTACTAATTGAAGGCATTACGTAGGTTTTGTCTTTACAAACTGGCTGATGGCAGGATATGCTGTCGCTATCTCGACGCAGAGCTTCATCCCTGCGACCGTATTAATAGGCTTGACCGTCCTACTCCTCATCTTCATCAACCTTCGGCTAGTTATTTACTACCCGGCATACTGGACGCAGCCTTTTGACTACATTCTCCTCCATGCGCCAGCTCGTCTCTTCCTTCTCCTCACCCTTACGCTCTTGCTTCCGTTGACCGTCTTCATGGCCATCGGGCATAGCTGGGAATTGCCCAAGGACGATATGAACTATCCTTGGGAAGGATTCGCCGTCATTATGTCCGCAGGAGTTCTCGGAACCATCATTGCTGGCTGGAGGCGGGACTTGGTTTGGAGCGCTGGTACGGTCTGGCTGCTATGGAGTATAGGCGGTTTGAAAAACAAATCCACTCCGGTCATGGTATGTGTCATCTGACGGCTAAGTGTACTTGATGCTGATAAGGTTCGCGTAGACGGGTATCGTGGTCTTCACCGTCCTGATTCCACTAGTATTCATGGCATCTTTGATCCTTACGATTATCCATTCGAGGAGACGAGAGGGACGGGTCAGATTGGATGGAGAAGAGACAATGGCCCCTCCTCCACCGCCACCGGGGCACAGAGCACCTGCCGAAGGAAGAGGGAACCACGAAGTATCGGACGAGGTATGGGGTTAATGAATGCCCTTGTACTAGCATTTTGGCTATGATATACATGTAGAAAGCAAGCCTCTTGCGCACATGCTATCGTTGATTGACCTGACCGTTTTGTGAACGATTATGCTCACGACTGCGACGAGAAGTCGTCGACATGCCAAGCAAAGACCCGGGAGTATAGGCTGCACGTTGTTCGACGGACATATGCAGCAAAGAATATGCCGCCTGCTCGTGCGGCAAGTACGGAGGAGCCGTGTCCGATCCGTTTTCTGCTATGCGACTTAGGCTCATAGTGGATCCCGGTAGATGCAATGACGGAACGTCCGCATGTACCGGGCTACTGGCGAGAGAGCCAGAGGAAGGAGGGGATGGTAAACCCGTAAGAAGGGAAGATACGGGCGGCAGTTCGACAGAATGACCCTTTGAGTCCTTTCTGTCTCGCTCGAAGCAACGCTTGCACGGTGCTGGAAGTGCCAAAGCTGTCTGATTTCGAGCCGACTTGTCTTGTGTTGGTGTAACCGCCGTGGCCGACTCGAGTTGGTTGATACGAGAAACGAGGTGTTTAAGATGTGTTACAGTGCGAACCAACACTTCAAGCTTGAAGTCCTTTGTGCCATTAGTCACCGCTGCAGTATCATCGGCGGGGACCAAGGTCCGCAGTTCCGTGAGTGCTTGATTGATCTTTTCGCGCCTCTTCTTCCTGCAAGTCAGAAAGCGTTAACAAAAGGGGTCGAGAACGGGCAAAAGTATCAACTTACTCGATGACCGAGTGGTTTGCTTTCCGGGCAGCCTCTCGTGCGCTCCTGATCGACTGGTTGGGATTAGGCTTTCGCCCACGCTTGCGTTGTTGCTGCTTGGTGGAGGCAGACGACTCTGCTGGCGGAGCTGGCGACCCTCTTGGATGATATTCACCGTCGTTGTCGTCGGTTTCCACGTCCATAGTGGACATTATCTCGTCGTCACTCATGGTGGATGTCTCCAACCTTGCATTCAAAATTCCTGCTCGTGTGCCATCTATTGTCCCAGCCGCAAACGAACGAACGTGTGCGCGTCAATTCAGACGAGCTCGCCATCACATCCGTACCCCCTATCCTCGCTTCGGTGCCCCTCTTCGGCACGTGTGTGCGAAGTTAAAATATCGGTGTAAATACAGTCGCAAATGGATTAAGACTTGCCTGCCTCGCTTCACACGACCGCATGTGCGACGTATGCGAACTCTCAAACTAGCCCGATGTATGCCGGGATGATAAGACCAGTATTCTGAAACTTAGGTTATTTTGGGGCTATATTGCTGAACAATACCACCTCTGGGTGCTATAGCCGTTTAGCTATCATTGTTGTTTGTGTTCGAGTTAGCGCCGGCCCGAATCAGCCAAGAAAGTGCTTGGACCCTATAGAGCCTGCATCCCCCGCTTTGAATTTATTAATAATTAAAATTGGCAAAATCTCTCCTTTTCTCTCACTCGCATACCTGTCCCAGCAGACTGTAATGAATATAATTGGAACAATATCCCCTTTGCAAGACTAAGAATGGCTACTAAGATGGAGAAATGAGGCCATATATGACAACTTTGATACACCTGCCATGATTCTACAACTCCTCAAACACACACCAAGCACTGTGGAGGGTTTCTGGGCTGCCTCAGATTATATATAATTAAACAAAGAAATAATACTAAGCCAAGATTTGAACACAATAAGATGGCTAAGTATCTAGCTGCTTGGATTTGTTCTTTGTGGCACATTGTCAACTGATTTAGTGTACTTCTTGTTGAAAATAACAATACAGTGAAGAGACTTTGACTCTACTATGGGAATAGAAGTCAGAGGAGTGGAATCAAGGGAATGGGTCCTAGAAGGAGGCTAGAAAGGGAAATCTGAGGGGAGATGGAAGATGATGAGATTTGGCAAAGTAGGGAGAGTTTGGGAAGGGTAGGTATGGATTTGGAGGAGTAGATAGAGTGATTTAGAAGAGGTCTGGGAGAGGAGAGGGGTTTGGGATGGACAGGAAGATGAGGAGAGGGTAGATAGGATAGACTGATGATGGACTAAGGCACTGCTCCCTAAGCACACTGAACTAAAACTGAGAAACTTTGGGTCCTACACTGAGGAGAGGAGTAAACTGGTGAACTAGATAGAGATCAGCTAAGCTAAGCTACTGAACCTAGGTAAAGGTCTAGTGGGTTTTATAGGAAATAGAGGATACTGCCAAATCTGGACAGACAATAAGCCAGGGAGTCCTGGTGGTAGTCAGGTGAGTCTATAGAAATGTAAGTATCCAGAGGGAAAAGGTTTAGAAGTAATGGAGATGATGGCAGATGAAAAATGGGCAAAAATGCAGACTCTCTCCAGGAGGTTAGTGAGGCTGAGGAGGTGCCTGGAGTGCCTGGATATGAGGTAATGTGTTCCTAGAGAGGCCCTGAAAAGAGGTAGGATAGGGTTTGACAATGGACAGGAGCTTGAGGGTTGGGGCCTGGATCTGACAGTTGGCAATTCAGGAGATGAAACCTTGGTCCCTGAGAGTGTAATATAACCCAAATAGGTTATATAAAGTGTCCTGTGTCCAAAGAAACCAAGGAATCATGTGAAACCAAGGGAAATGAAGTGAGACATGGTGAAAGTAAGGTGGATCTTGATGAGGAGTGAATAGATTTGTATGAAACAAACTGGGTTGGAAAGAGGAGAGAAAATGTAGCCTAGTGATACCCAATATGTTGAGGTGTGCATGGTGGAAGTGACTAGAGTCCCAAGGAAAGGTTGGGGTATTGTCTGAGAGGACAGTTGGTTCCCTGTCAAATAAGGTTCTTGAAGGGCGCTAATTGAGGTCCTGTGATACCTAGAAGTGCTCCTGAGGGTTTTCACAAGGTGCCTGGATGACAAAAGGCTTGGCTGGTGTTAGACAATGGCAAGCCATTATCTAACTGGAGTGATGCAGGGTGGATGGGATAGGCTCTCTGCAACTGTGGAGAGGCCTGGAGGCTGTATAACAGGCTGATACAAGGCTACAATTGTACATAAAGGGTGCCAAGGGTACTGAGGACTGCCATGAGGTTTGAGACTCAGTAGGGTAGCACAGTGGGGTTGATGCCATGAGATACACTAGAATAATTAGTACCAAACCTCAAGTTGAGCAAAGCTATATAAATACAGTGAGCAACAAACCCAGTCAAATGTTGATCACTTTTGCCTTAATTAGCAATTTCAGGGACAACAAATGCAAGTGATGCCTATTAAGTACTGTTACTTAATAGCTCTGCTTCTTGGCTCTCTATGGATATCTTTTATCATGTAATTCTGATTACTAGTCACAAAGATATGCCCAACTTACAAGGCTATGTCATTTGACCACTTTTGTTACTTTTTTTCACTTTTTGACCAGATGGGCTCATGTAACTCACTATATTGCAAACCAGATTTCTTCAGGTAATTTATTTATATCTAGGACATCTCAGCTTCCTATTGATACCTCATTTATGGTTATGTAATCTCTCTATGACACCTGGCACCCCAATCTTGTTGGCCTTTCCTACCCCCAGCTAGACTCAATTTTAGGATGCCTAAACTCATAAAGCCAACTCCAAATGCACTTTTGGGACTATCAAAACATATATAATGTAGCTGAAACCTGTCAACGGTCAAATTGGTGACAATATGCATTGAGCAACAACCACCCATAGTGTAGAGGGATACCTTGCCAGAAATGAGGTATATCAGGGTGCCAGGGGTGGAACAGTAACCTTAGGACAGCAAAAGGTAACTTTAGAAGTAAAGTAATGGATAGGATAGGACAGAATAGGAAGTGAATGCCAGGGGGAGAATGTATGACTGCCTAAGATACAACAATAGGCAATTTTTATAGTAAGGAAGGTGAGACAAGTCCAGAGGAACAGAAAGGAGGGTAGTTGAAACCAAAAATGCATCAGGAAAAATGCAGCTATCTAATTAGTGCTAACAAGAACATTTTAGATCATAAAATGCCCCAGCTACCTGTCAGGGATTTGACGATTTGACAACGGTGTACAGCATCCTACACTCTCTAGGCCTCCAGAGAGCTCCTCATCATCATCCTCCATTACCCCAGGTTAGACAATGGCAAGCCATTGTCTGACACCAGCCAAGCCTTTTGTCATCCAGGTACCTTGTGCAGACCCTCAGGAACACTTCTAGGCGTCATAGGACCTCAATTAGCACCCTTCAAGAACCTCATTTGACAGGGAACCTGCTGTCCTGTCAGACAATACCTCAACCTTTCCTTGGGACTCTAGGCACTTCCACCATGCATACCCCGACATATTGGGTATCACTAGGCTCCATTTTCTCTCCTCTTTCCAACACACTTTGTTTCATCCAAATCCATTCACTCCTCATCAAGATCCACCTTACTTT
>KN824294.1:162233-173881 GCA_000827415.1 Serendipita vermifera MAFF 305830 | reverse complement strand
ATTCAAAATTCCTGCTCGTGTGCCATCTATTGTCCCAGCCGCAAACGAACGAACGTGTGCGCGTCAATTCAGACGAGCTCGCCATCACATCCGTATCCCCTATCCTCGCTTCGGTGCCCCTCTTCGGCACGTGTGTGCGAAGTTAAAATATCGGTATAAATACAGTCGCAAATGAATTACGACTTGCCTGCCTCGCTTCACAGGACCGCATGTGCGACGTACGCGAACTCTCAAACTGGCCCGATGTATGCCGCGATGATAAGACCAGTATTCTGAAACTTGGGTTATTTTGGGGCTATATTGCTGAACAATCCTACTTCTCGGTGTCACGACCGTTCGGCCATCATTGCTGTTCGCGTTCGAGTTGGCGCCGGCCCGAATCAGCCAAGAAAGTGCTTGGACCCTATAGAGCCTGCAACCCTCGTTTTGAATTTAATTAAAATTGGCAAAACTTCTCCTTTTCTCTCACTCGCATACCTGTCCCAGCAGACTGTAAAGAGTACACTTGGAACAATGTCCCCTCTGCAAGGCTAAGAAGGCTAATATGATGGAGAAATGAGGCCATATATGACAACTTTGATGCACCTACCATCATTCTACAACTCCTCAAACACACACCAAGCACTATGGCAGGTTTCTGGACTGCCTCACATTATATCATATTGGAATATTGAGAGAATGGGCCATAATTTTGTATTTGCCTTGGTGCTCTCCCTTGTAACCTCAAAAGTAGGTGCCTTATCAAGTGCTGGAACATTCCAGTGAAATAATTTTAATCTTTAGTTTATTAACAGTCAAATAAGAGTGGTGGATACCACATTGCAGATGTACAAGCCTTTTGCATATCAGTAATCACTGGGAAATCACAATTGTTTTCTCTATAGACATATATGTGCCTGCCAACCAAACCTACCTCCAAGAAAAGCTACCAGGCCATTGTCTCCAGGCAGTCCCAAGCCCATAAACCCCATTGAATACACTGAGGAAGACATTTGAATGGTTTTCAAAAGCATTTTCAGCCAAGACTCTAGCTTCAATCAGCATTGCAGAGACAATAGGATAACTCAGCAGGCCTCCTCAAACTCTCAGCCATTATAAAAGGAACTCCAGTCCTGAAAAGGCAACAACATCCAACTGGAGTACAAGAGCTTGCTCTTGCCTACTTCTGTCATGGTAGGAGCTGGAGAGGGGAGCCAGTTGATCCTACTGAGCTTTGGTGGCTAGCAAAGGAGTTTTGTGGCTTCAATGTAGTGATAGATGGCATCTTGTATTTATGAAATGGGATTCTGAGATTAGGTGATGCTAGGCCAAGAGAGGGGAGTGCACAGAGCCAATGCTTTCAACAGATACAACACTGCATCATCTCACATAGACAGCTTGTCAGAGAGTGCATCAGGAAAAATATTTTTATCTAATTAGATCTTGCCTAAGAATGGGTAACTAATACACCTAAAATGGCTAATTAGAGCTAATCTAAGGCTAATATGTCTTGTGACAAGGCCATGCTAGGCTTAGCATATCTAATGATAAGAGCTGTTAGAATTGTCTTAGATCTAATTAGCTCTAAAATAGTGCTATTTAGGCAGAGGGGGTGGCTAGGGCATCTTATGATCTACAATGTCCTCATTAGCACTAATTAGACAGCTGCATTTTTCCTGATGTGTTAATCCTCAATGCATCTGAAGCTATGATGAAATAGGAATTCTGGAAAATGGAGAGGCATAGGTAAGACAAAAGGTAGTGGCAGGGTCTGACCAAAAGGACCCTAAGGGCACTGCTATGACCATAATAGAGTGCATTGGAGTGGCTGGAGCAGACTTTGAACCCCTGGTTATACATGAAGGGGTAGAAAGGACAGAATGAATCAGAGCAAACCTTTATGGCTTTGGGTGAGTTGTGCATTTTAATACAAGGTAAGCTAATACTTGTTAAAGACATTCAAATAGAGATAATACTTTAACTAGTAAACTATACAAAGGGAGAGAGTGATCTTGTAAGGCTATAGGGTATAGACATAACAAGAGCATGTTGAACAAATGTATATCAAAGTCATGTTGAGCACAGAATACATATCAATAGTATTTGAACATCTCAACAAGGTTCTGAATTGACAGCTAATACCAGTATGAACTTAGATTCAAAGGGTATAGGGTTCTAATGTAGTATAAGACATCTCCTAAGCTTAGATAATAGGTATTCAACTGTTCTATAAGAGATTAACAAGATAACACTAGTGGGTATCATCTACAATACTAGGAATGGGGTTTGGAGTAGTGTAGAAAGGGTATGTAGATGGGTATATGGGCTAGAATAAGAGTTATGGATGAACTCTGAGCTGAGCACATCTACAGAGAGTTATTCAAGTGTTTGAAGAGTGAAAATGTGTTTTAGGGTGGTAAAATGTTAAATGGTAAGAGAATGACATTCCTAAGACCAATTACAGGCTCCTTTTATAACAGAACAGGCTACAAAGGATGGAACATCATGGGATATGATAGAACAAACCTCTATCATTAGTTGAGAAGGAATAGGAGGTCACATGGCCAGGTAGAAGGGAAAGGAAGGGAAGAGAATGCCATGGAATGTAGCAGAATGGAGTGGAAGATGGATATAGAAGGGAGTAGAACATACCAGAAGGTTCAGGGAAGGAATAGAAGGGAGGAGAACCTTCTGGGGTAAGAGTGGGGTGGAGGGTAGGGCCTAGGGATGGCAGGGGAGCAACAGAGGCCAAGGGACCTTTAAGGTGTCTCTGTCAATGCTATCCAAACCCCAATGGTGTATGGGACATACCATACCCATAACAATACTTGTTTGGTTGGATAGGCTTGCCACATCAGAGAACTATGGGTACTCACTGTAGATCTACAAAGACAAAAACAGACCATTAGATTAATTAGCAACCCCTTGTCTATATTGACTCCACATGAACACTGTTACATGTTATACTCGCAGTGGTGCTTGGGTACTATTATCTAATACCTTTAATTGCACCTACCTGAAATCTATTTCAGTAGAAATTTACCTATGGTGGCCAATGTACATTATACACCAATCTACATAGATCTAAATGATCAAGACAAGTGTAGATAGCTGTCTAGCACTAGACTAGCTTTTAGACACCAAGTAGATTTATTGTCTACTGGATGTCTATTGGTTAGGTTACTATCTAAACAGTATCTAATTCCCATTTTGACATTTTCCTGATGAAGGGTGCTGAACAAGTGGAGTATGATGGCTGGGTTGGAGCCCAATGCATAAGTACTAGATTGTATACTTGCCACAGGCTACAGAACTAGATACTAGCCTGGATCCCTCCACCATGGTGAGCAACTTATTCTTCTCAAGTAGAGGCCTGTTACTGACATAACTCTCCTTTTTAAAGCCAGATTATTTCAAAACCCCTCTCAATCTGCCTCCACACACTGGAACCAAAAAACCCCACAGCAAAGAACAAAGGCAGGCCATGATGGCCCAATATCAAACAGATCTTGAAAGAAATCAATTCCTTTTACCAAACAATAAAGAACAAGAGGATTTGTTCAACCTCCTGCCAGATGATGAAATATTCTTCCACTTGCACAATGATGTGGCCAAGCTGAATGTCAACCTTGAAGCTTTCATCATTACTTTGCAAGAAGATTCCAAGGATGTTTCCTTCACAGATGGTGTAGTATATGTCATGTTTACAGCTTCTGAAGAAGGCAATCTAGTGCAAGAGGCCCAAATCTTGGCCAACATGGAAAAACAAAGGCTAAAGGCAATTGGAAGCTACTTTCTTGAAAAAGGTATCAAGGCTGGAGGAACAAGGATGAAGATCATGATCTATATCAGGATTGCATGTGCAGGTAATAGTTGATTGTTGGTTACTAGCCTGTCATTCTCACCTTTAGGAACTTATAGGCAATTAGCTGTTTCATTTAGTTATGAGAACTTGGCAAAGACATGTTTAGAGGGGTAGCTAGGGAATCTTGGAATCTGAAACAACCTCATTAAATCTCTATAGACCATCTTATAAATTGTGATGATGAATGCTGGTTGTGGGAGCATGGCAACAGCTCAAACTTAGACTTAACATGTTAAGTAATAAGAGGGATTGACATTCCACAGACTAAGTGCAAAGTTCTTTGATAGCAGAACAGTGTCACTCTCCTGTCAGTGTCACAAGGCTAGGAGTTGCTACAAATGATTCTAGATGAGTTATTAGGTCTGGATCTGTAGATCACAACACATTCTTGAGGCAAGGATCCAAAAACAAAGTAATCAATGATTACATGACAAATCATATTAGTCCTAGGGCCCATCTGGAGGCTAATTGACATACCAGTATGGCTGATTTTGTCTACAACATTCTCATCAGGTGGAGACAAAGCAGGGGATCCATTACTGAGGGAGTGCCAGGACAACATTTGTGGGCAATCAGACAAATCTATGGCAAATTGAGTTAAACAGTATTAATGGCTAGAACTATTAGAGTCTGAATTCCATCTATAATGACCTAATTGCATTCTAATTCTGTTTTAGGCAGAATCTATCTAGTGTTAGGGACTTGAGACTCAGCTCTCTCTAGAGGGAAAGAGTAGCTAGAGTGTCTTATAAGTTTCTCTGCTTCCAGTGACCATACCCAGTTGGTAGTGCTCTGACTGGAGACCTTCAAGATGCAGCAAGTATTTTCACCAAATTATGAATGTTCTGGCTGATTCCACTCTGATACATACACAAGATGCTATGTGGAGTCCTGGTGACAGACTATTTTTGTGATCATTGCAATCAATTGGTCACAAAAATCATTGCAAAGCACCTTTTCATTTTGGCACATAGAGGTCAGACAGCATTGGTCTCTTGAGAAAGCTATGAAGCACTGCTTTGAGGGCAAACAGAGCCAGCATGAGCTTCTGGGGCTAATGGATTTGAGGATAAAAGCCAGTAACAATGCTGACATTGATGTAGGCACTTTTCATGACTGCTGCAGACAGCTTTATGGACCATTCTGCATAGCTGTTGAAGTTCCTGCTGAGTGGATGACTGTTTCAATACATGTATTCAATCAAATGACAATCTCACCATCAGCCATTATGCTCACATCAGGAAAACAGCAGATTCCCTTAAGGCTCTATAACACTATAAAGAGGGGGTATATGTCCTTAACCATTCTATAAAGTTCTATAAAAAAGGTTATTATGGCTGCTTTATGACCTATTTATGAGCTATAATTGATTACCTAATTTACAGCTCATCAAAAAAATTGCCACAGCACACTCCAGTGGCTAAGTTCTCAGTTGGGGGGCTCTTGGACCCGACCACATCCGATGATATCCTTCGACATCCGCTCGAAAAGTCCCGGAAAATCCGGACTGGCTCTGTAAAGCAGGAGCATGGGATCGACATCACACGGTACACGCATAAGGACCAGACCAGCAAGCTTTGAGCCTGCTACCCCCACGGCCCGCATCGACAATGAAAGCACTGCCACGCAGCTGCCACGTCACGCCGATGTTTCAGAAATGCCATCCACTGGGACATTATCTGCGAGCCTTCTCGAACGATGGTGAAGGGAACTAAACAACCTCAAGAACTTATATCCAACCCCCATGCCTCACCCCAACCACCGACCTCAACAACAACTCCTCCCTCCCACCTTCATAACATCGATGGAGGAACACCAACGCACCGGCAGCAGGATGACAGATCTGCACCAACGTAGAAGAATTCACAAGTGGCCCCAACAGGCCGTGGACCGTAGATCTGCCTAGGGACTGGGCCCCCGAAACCCCTCGCTTCCTGGCTTGGTGCCAACGCAACCTTGGAGAAGTGGTGTAGGAGCAGGAATCTGATGGTATAGAGGTTACAGGATGAGCTGAAGCATGTCGGTATCGGCAGAGTGCGGCAGGGCAGCCAGTCGTTTAGTTTTGCTGCAAAGCAAACTGACTCTTTTCACACGGCTGCACATGGGAAGATGGTTTTAACGCCGGCAACGGCACTGGAGACGAAACAACACACATAGCTATCACACGGACTCGTAGTTTTTTCCTGAGTTTTACTCACTCGTAGACAAGGTGTAACATTAGCTTTCGCTAGAACACTACAATTTGGATTCAAAAAAAAAAAAAAAGTTCTCAGTTTATAGAATGGTTAAGGACACATACCCCCTTTTTATAGTGTTATAGAGCCTTAAGGGAATCTGCCATTTTCCTGATGCAGTGCTAATGTACAGTTAATGTGTGCAGACATGCCATTGTTCCAGAACCAAATGGAGAGGCCTTGTAGCCAGCTCTGCATACAAAAATATTTCCCCCTTGCACTTTTCACCTGCTGTAACATCAGAATTTTGCATATCAAAGGGAATTAATACATATAATTGATCATGTTATGATTGTTCACTAAATACAAGAGCACCAGGCAATGTAATAAGAGCTGGACACTGACCAGCATGATGGTTCTCTCATGTGGGATCAACTCAATTCAGTATACTACCTCAGCCTCTCACATCAAGAAACTTGAATGGCTCATGGAAGGCAAGCATGATCTAAATGAATCAATCTCTGCCCTTGTGGTTATTGAAGAAAAACAACTGAATGCTCAGCTAGGAGCAGGAAGTGTGAGCTTAAACAGTAAAGTCCACACATCACCCTGGTCCTAGAGAGATAGAGAAGTGACAAAAATGGGGAAAAATGAGGAATAGCGTTGAAATCACATGACAGAATTATCAGAAATTTAGGAGACTTTTGGAACCAGAAATGGGGCCAAAAGTTGAGTCAAACCAGTCAAATAAATCCGAAAAATTCCAGATTAATTCCTGCAACACACCCCCCTGACGAGGCTCATCCTCATCATGTCTCCATTTGAAGACCAAGCATAGAAACCCCATTAACCACAAGTTGTTGATCCAAGGGTTTAGTGAGGATATCAGCCGCCATCTGTTCAGTAGGCACATAGTAAGGACCAATCTCCTTGAGTTCCACACACTCTCTGAAGCCATGATAGATAGGATCAATGTGCTTCATCCTCCCTTGATGCTCAGGATTCTTAGCTGCCTGAATAGCAGACTGGTTATCCATTGCAAGAGGATGTGGGAGAGAGACTGGGTAACCCAAATCCTGGAGGACATAGTGGAAGAATGCCATTTCACAACCTGCTGACTCTGCTGCAATGTACTCTGCCTCTGTAGAAGACCGAGCACGAGTTTGCAGCTTAGATGACCAAGAGACTGCAGCACCACCCATCATTACTACAAAGCCACTAGTAGACTTCGCAGTATCAGGGCAGCTAGCATAGTCAGAAGGACCATAGATGAGCTTATAGTCCAGGGTGCCAGCAATGTATCTGAGCACACACTTGACTGCCAGCCAGTGTGTAGGACCTGGGTTTGCATTGAAGCAAGCCAATTGACTGACAGAGTATGCCAAATCAGGTCTAGTGGCAAGTGCAAGCCAGATAAGTTTGCCCATTGCACTTGTCCTTCATGAACTCAGTGTCCTCTGGCTTCTGAGGCGCATCCTCCACAGTCAGACACTTGGAGATGGGAGTGGAGACAGGCTTGCAATCAAGCATACCAAACTCTGTGAGCATATCAACACAGTATTGGCACTGTGACAGGGACAAGGTCTGTTTGGCACGATCACGAGTGATATGAATGCCCACTTGGATGGTCCCAAGTCACGCAGCTTGAAGTGCTTGGCTAAGTCATCCTTCACCCGCTGGATAGCCTCCTTGGACTTTGAAGCAATGTGCAGATCATCCACATAACTGGGAACAATCACTCTGTCATCACCACGCAGAAAGATGCAGACACAGGGTTCACTGCGCACTTTCTTGAAGCCCAAGTCCTTCATGACCTCACTGAGTTTGAGATACCACTGCCCTGTTTGAGGCCATAGATAGCCTTGTGCAGGAGACAGTAGAGGCGCTTCCCATCCTGAGTGTATTGCTCAAACATGGGTGGAGGCTTCATGTAGATGGTATCCTCGAGTTCTCCATTGAGGAAAGCAGTGGTGATGTCCAGAGAGTCACATTCCATGTCCTCAGCAGCCACAAGAGCAAAGATGGCACGGATGACAGACATTCTGTAGGAGCAACGTTCTCCACAAAGTCCCAGCCAGGACGCTGACTGTAGCCTTGAGCAACTAGGCGAGCCTTGTACCGCTCAACAGAGCCATCCTCGGTGCGCTTGACCTTGAAGACCCATCTACTGCCAACAACTGTTTCACCATCAGGCAGTTCGACCCAAGTCCATGAACCATTCTCCATGTGTGAGCGGATCTCATCAAGGCATGCAGCCATCCACTTGTCACGATCAGGAGACCTCATTACCTCCTTGAGTGAAGGCATGTCTGAGTTCTCAGATGAGGACATCAGATACTCCATTGCCTGATCCATTGTCAAAGTGACCCAGTCTTCATGAATCCCAGCTAAACTAAGCAAAGCTTGCTCCATGTCAGCAACAGCATTCATGGCAATGGGATCATCGGACTCTTCATCTGATGAGTGATCAGACTCTGGATCAGGCATAGGGGTAGGTTCCTGAGATCCAGTGGGAGCTGGAGATGGAGAAGTGGCAGGTCTATGAGGGATCAAAGGAGCAACCGCCAGAACTCTTTAGGGTGATATCTCTGGCGTTGTCCACGCCTAGGAGCAGGTGGTGGGGTAGGTGATCGCCTTTGGGGAGGAGTCACTGGAGGAGCTGGAGGGCCAGGACACGCAGGAGGTGCCACAGGTGCAGGATGTACAACTGGCAAAGCAGGTACTGGAGGTGCAGGGAGAGCCAGAGGAGCTGCTGGAGTTCTCATCAGGTGCATCATCATCACCAACATGCATGAATGGCACAAGTGCTGGGGGAAGAGTTGCAGCAGGCGCAGCAGGACCTATGGGTGCAAGAGGTGCACCAACTTTAGGAGGGTAGAGGAAGGACTTCTCATCCCAGATAACATCACGGGAGATAATCACTTCTCTGGCCTTAGGATCATAGAACATCCATGCTTATGATCTTCAGGATGCCAATGAAGGCACATTCACAACTGTGAGACTGAGTTTTGGTGCACTGATCCCTCTGAACATGAACATAGGCCTTGCATCCCCACACACGCAGGTGAGAGACATCAGGTTTGGTACCATACCAGAGCTCATGGGACGTCTTATCCCCAATTGGAGCAGTAGGAAACCGGTTGGTGACATGCACAAAGGCCTGTGCTGCATCACCCCAAAAGCTATCAGGGAGTCCTGACTGCACAAGAGCTGAAACAAGCCCTTCACCAATGTCTTTGTTGGCACGCTCTGGTATCCCATTCTGCTGAGGTGTATTGCGAGTGGTCTGTTGATACTGGGTCCCCTGAGTGCGCAGATAACGCTTGAGATCGCCAAGGAACTCACCACCACCATCACATCTGAAGATAAGGACTGATCCTTTCTCACCAAAGCGAGCTTTGCCTAGCGACTCAAAGGCCTTGTACTCAGTCAACAGCTCAGAAGAGAGCTTTGTCCCAAGAAGGGCCAAATGACGGACTCTTGAGTAGAGGTCTGTGAAGACTGCCCAGTAGATCTTGTGATTTCTAGTGCGGGTATTGAAGGGACCACGCAAATCACAGTAGATGATCTCCATAGGGCGAGTCGCCTTGTGCTCAGACGATGGGAATGGGTCCCTATGCTGCTTGCCAGCCACACAGGGAACACATATAGATGGAGATGATGTGGAAGCGTCCAGCTGTACACCCAGCAATGAATGCTTGATAGCCCTTTCAACAGCAGCAATCCGTCTATGTCCAAAACGACAGTGCCACAGGTAGAGGTCATGTGGGTAGAGACCTGCAGTAAGGGCCTGTTGCTGTGGTGGGACATAGATAGCAGGCAGAGTGCGGCCATTGAGCTTGCCAACCTTGCTAGAGTGATGGTTGCATCAAAGATGATGGACCATGCTTCTCAAATGTCACTCTAGTGTCAATGAAGGACACCTTGACTCGTTGCTGAATGCTCAAGTATGTGATTGAGAGCTGATTTGATTTCAGATGAGGGACACAGAAACTCTAGACAGGTTCAAACCAAACTTTACCAACACCAGCAGAATAGACCACAGAATCATCACCCAGACGCATAGGAACTTTTAGAGGGGTATAGTCAACGAGCCACTCCTTGTGGGAGGTCATACTTGATGTTGCTCCTGAGTCTGGGATCCAATAATTGTCAGCTTGTGAGGAAGAGAAGGAATCGGATGAACTTGCCTTGCCAGCAAACTCCTCAACAGCAGGTTTAGCAGCAGACTGCTGCTTAGGCTTGGAAGGCTGCTTGTTGTTGTTTTTGGAGACTATGTGTTGAATACTGGCCTCCAGGCCAGTGCATTGCTCAACAGTGTGCTTGAGAGCCTCTGCATGACGATCTTTGGCAATACACCACTTGCAAGGGGACTTGACAGAAGGGCAGGAGCACTAGAAGAGGGTCCAGAGTGAGCATTGAAGGCAAGGTCAAAGGGAGAACTGACTGCAAGCAGACCAGACTCTATAGTGGTGGCCATGGAGATGGCAGAGTTCTTGGTCAAGGCCTTGTCCTTGAGCAAAACAACTCCTCATTGAGCTCATTGAGGGTGAAGCCTGAGTCCACAAAGGCTTGCCAGCGCTCAGAAAGACGAGCTATAAGGGCAGAAATTGACTCATCTGTGGACCCTGCTGGCCTTCCATGAGCTTGTAATGCGAGAGGCTGAGGTAGTGCGAGAGTACACTGCCTTGAGTTGACTCCACATGAGGGGACCATCATGCTGGTTGGTGACATGGACTCGAGCTTCTCAGCTGATGGAACCAAGGATATAGCCAGCAGCAATGCCAGCATCCCTCTGCCATTCTGCTGAGCATTGCTGAGATCTGCTTCTAGTTGTGGCAAGGGGACAATACCTAGCATGACATTGATATTGGCCTGACTGCTGCAAACAGCTTGATAGACCACTCTGCATAGTTGTCAGCTTGGAGGGTGTAAATTTCCTAGGAGGAAGTGTTGTTGTCCATTTTGAAGAGAATAGGAGGGGAAAAACAAAGAGAATGGCCAAGAAATGGTACACATCGGCTTGTTGGGCCTCTACTTGGACTCAACTGCTTTGAGGGCAGGAGTCTTAATGTGGGGAAGGATGTTTACAGGTCTCCAGTACCACTGCTGTACAGTTCTACAGCCAAATACTATGAATATGCGACATTAGGCCGAGTCCCCAGAGGGCTGGCTCTGCCGGCTCTCCAATCACTTACCTTACAGATCGAACTAAACCTACAGGACAACTTCCATTGGATTTCTATCAGAGTTTTGCTCAGAACAAGATCCTTAACTCCCCGATCCACTCCCTCTTCATCAAGAACCCCATTTCCCTCTTACAAGACTCCAGTTGCCTCTCCAGTGATCTGGAACCCCTGATACTCCTTACAGACCTTTAACACCATCCCACCTCTCATATTCACTTCCCTCTGTCACCATTTATCATCCAAAACCTACCAAGCGTTGTACAACCCTATAGGACCTCTAAGGCCTCAGCACATCATTCCTACGCATCCTACAGACTCAACAGAGGACCCTCTTCAATCACTCTCCAGCCCACTTCCCTAGGATCACAAGCTAAACTCACAAGACCTTTTCTATCATCCTCTACGCAAGATTTCGCTCAGGAATCATCCTCAATCTTCCCA
>KN824294.1:146006-156010 GCA_000827415.1 Serendipita vermifera MAFF 305830 | reverse complement strand
TACCACTAGACTGGTTCTAGATACCAAGTAGAATTATTGTCTACTGGGTATCTATTGGTTAGGTTACTATCTAAACAATATCTAATTCCCATTTGGACATTTTCCTGATGTGCATAAACCAAATCCTGCAGGATATAGTGGAAGAATGCCATTTCACAACCTGACTTGGCTGCAACTGTACTCTGCTTCTGTAGAAGCCTCCTTGGACCTTGAGGCAATGTGCAAGTTGTCCACATAGCTGGGAATGCTCTGTCATGACCATGCAGGAAGATGTAGACACAAGGTTCACTGTGCACTTTCTTGAAGCCCAAGTCCTTCATGACCTCACTGTATCACTGCCTGGATCCCTGTTTGAGACCATAGATAGCCTTGTGCAGGAGGCAGTAGAGGTGCTCCCATCCTGAGTGTATTGCTCAAACATGGGTGGAGGTTTTATGTAGATGGTATCCTAGAGTTCTCCATTGAAGAAAGCAGTGGTAATGTCTAAGAAGCCACATTTGATTTGTCTGAAAGAGCTTTCCTAGCTGGGCCTAGGATCTGTAGCTGCATGAAGCATTAAACTTTGAAAGTATGTATTTGAGCAGCTGACAGTGTAAATGATAGTTTAAATCCTTTGATGGTGCTTTTGTCTTGATGAGAATCAAGTAAAGGAGGGTTAATCACAATTTTGGTGAGTCCATCACACTAAGCTGGTCCTAGAAGCCCTTAGAACTATTTTTCTCTTGGTTTGGCTCCAATATGGCTTGATGTTGCAGTTCTCAGATACTGTTTGAGTAACTTACAAATGAAAATCTTCACTGTTATGAAATGTATGATTGGTAGAAACTTGTAGCATTTACCTACATCAGGAAAATGTCAAAATGGGAATTAGATGTTGTTTAGATAGTAACCTAACCAATAGACATCCAGTAGACAATAAATCTACTTGTCGTCTGGAACCAGTCTAGTACTAGATAGCTATCTACACTTGTCTCAATGATTTAAATCTATGTACATTGGTGTATACTGTACATTGGTCACCATAGGTAAATGTCTACTGATATAGATTTCCAAGTAGTTGCAATTAGAGGTATTAGACAATAGCACCCAAGCACCCCTGTGAGTATAACATGTACTGATGTCTGTATAGAGTCAATATAGATAGGAGGGTTGCTAACCAATCTAGTGGTCTATTTTTGTCTTTGTAGATCTACAGAGAGTACCCATATTTCTCTGATGATAGAAGGGGAACAATGGGGAAGGTGATGGAAGGAAAAAATGGAAAGGTAAAAGGAAGTGGATTTGGGTGGCTGGATCATGTTATAGAAATTTTTGATGGGTTCCAGAAGGCTGTCAGGGGTTGACAGTGCACTTTAGCCTGTCAGAAAAGGCTAACTGTGCATCTGTCAAGGGCTGGTGCCTCAATCCAAGACTTTCTGATTGGAAGAATGACTGAATAAAGGTGTAGAAATGTTGCATCAGAAGAAATGTGCATGACAGAGAAAGAACCATGGGTTTAGAGTGCCTGGTTGGGGGGCTAGGCCTTGAGAGAAGAGAACACTATCTTGGTGAGGAGTAATCAGATTGGGGAGTTTGAATATGATTTCTGTGCAAAATCTTGAGTGAAAAATGATGGTGAACTCTCTGGAGGTTTAGATCTTAATACTGGGAAAAGTAGCTGGGAGGTGGTTGGTGGGGGCCCTCTGTTGAGTTGGTAGAACATGTGGGATTGATGTGTTGAGGTCCTAGAGGTGGGAGAGGGTTGTACAATGGTATACTTCCCTTTTGTCACAGTAAACCCCCAGCATACCAAGAATAATACCCTATTTGCAATGGTGTACTGCTGTACAACTACCATACCCTCTTACACTCATTTCTATGCATTTGTATTGATCCTGTGGTCACCCAACAGACCCCTATCAAGCCGCCTGCCCAGCTGCACTCTGCCACCAATAACACAGCAAATCCATCAGTGTTTACTATCATTAGATGTGGATTTCTTTTAGCTTTCTAATGACTACCTTCTCATCCCATTCTGTTGCCTCCTCATCATTCTACAGCCATTTCTTCTCCTTCACCTCACTTCCTTCTCTTCCTACCCCTTTCCTTTGCTTCCTAACCCTTCTAAACTTCCCTCTGCCCTTCCCTACTTCCTCTTCTCAGTCTAGAATACCTCTACCACTCTTCCCTCTGCCTCACAGCCTCTAGAGAGGTGGAGGTTTCAGCTCCTGTATAAAAATAGGTAGTTTTTCCTAGCAAACCAATAGCAGAAAGTCCCCCCTTCAAGTCACAGTACATTCCACCATCCCAAATCACCCTCTGAGGTGCTGAAGCACTCATTTACTCAATATTTCCCTCAGAACCTACCTCTGGGTCCCCCTTTTTGTGTTCTAGACACCCTAGAACATGATCTCTTCACTGGAGAGTACTGCAGCAATGGTGTGGACATTGTTCTATCAATGATCAAGAGCAGTCTTGGGGCAGACTAAAGCATTTCCCCAAATATGAGTCCATTTTGGGGTCATATACACACTATTTCCTCATGTTACAGTGACTTTAAAATGCTGCAATCCAGGGCTACCAAGCTATTCAAGTCTAACAAGATGTGACATTTATGTAATGTGTTTGATAAATAACCTTGGGTAGCTATTGAATAGTTGCTGTAAAGATCATTGTTCAGGTTGTTGGAGGTTGTTAGAGGTTGTTGGGGGGTCGGCGAGAAGTTGTTGGGAGGTTGTTGGGAGGTTGTTGGGAGGTTGTTGGGAGGTTGTTAAACAAGTTTTTGTATTTTGATGAAGGGTTCAAGATGTATCTGGCCATGCCGAAGGTGTTGAAGTTGTTGGCAAGCCACCAACAAACTCTAACAACCTGCCAACAACTCCCAACAATCTCTGTTGGACCTCGAAGCGAGGCTGTTAGAGTTTGTTGGGAGTTGTTGGGTGGCTGTTAGACTTATTTGAATTAAATTTCGTGGTGAAGTGAATTTTGTCCACTACGGCCCTTCATACACGACGCTTTGTGGTGCATCCCACGCGTACGATACACTCTCCAGATTAATAGTCCTATCTTTGTGAGACAGCGCCTTTTGCAAAAAGCCCTGCACAGTTTATGGGCAAAGTCATTGGAGGTGTCGAGCATGCCACGGCTGGCTTATAGCAATTTTGGGCCTAATTAGTTCGCATAGCTCGACGAACTGAAATATTTGCTTAGAACTAAAGATATCGAGGAGATCCGGGTAGCATTTCAGCGCCGTTCCCAATGGATTTCGAGGATGGTTCATCGAAAACCAATTTTCTACCCAGTGGTTGATGTTCAAGAAGCATGTTTGGGTTTTAAAATAATTATATTGAATAAATTTTTGATTTAAAGGGACGATAGGGCGGGTGATCGGGCTAGGACGCGTGCCAGTGATTTGCGCAAATCCGGTCCGCTCTCGATACTCAGCCTGAAAATAAAGAAATCGGGCTCAATCCGGGTCCATACGTACCAAATAACGCCCGATACCTCGTAATTCTGGGATGGACGGTGGGCGGCAAGTCGACGGGGAAAGCAAGCACTCGGTACAAAGGAACCATAGGCTTTTCAACTCTACCACCTACGATGCTGCAGCAGCCATCGCCACTGCAAATACATTCTCTAACGACGGCGTTCGCGTCGACGCTCGATGAAATTCCCCAAGACATGTGTCGTCATTTCGCCGGTGAGTTCTGGTTGGTCAGTACGCGTCGGTGCCTCAGCTAACGAACGTCGCGCGAGTAGATCTCCGGGAACTGGATGCTGTTTTAAGTCAGAGTCTCAGCGGCATTACAAAACGAGTTGACGAACTCACGCAAAAAATCGAGGGCGGCTTAGCGTCTCTCGGCACGCTCACGACGATTGCGAATGCAAGTGACCGCCCCGACGATATTCAAGGTGAAAAACGCAACTAGGCGATTAATTCGAGTAGATTATTAAACAGTTTTTCAGAACCGTCCTCGCCCGACAACGTATCGGCTGCCGACAAAGAAGTAATCGACATGTTCCAGCTATTACACCAAATCGCGGACGATACGGGGAGGATTAAACTGGGCGGTGAAGATAAGATAAGGGTCGCCAGTCTCGCTGCGGAGCACGTAAGTATCGGCACTCGGGTTTCAATGAACGCTAATTTTAAACCTATCTACAGATGAATGCTTATTACTATCATCTACTTAGTCTTGTACGAAGAATGCACGAGACTGACGCCGCATACGACCCGGGAATCCTCTCGCCACACACCGCATACCCTCACGTCCCTCCTTCTGCATTGGTGGACCCCGCGCCAGAGAATCGCAGAGGTGCCCCAAGGCGTGCTGTAGCCGTGATAAACAACTCTTATGCACCATACGCGCCGATGTCGGCACAGGGCCAGAATGGATCCTACCAGTCTGCTCAACGAAACGAAAGCACCGCAAGGGGTGTTAATGGGGATACACCAAACAAGAGGCGACGCGTCCAAGGCTCCAACATCTCATCCAACATTCACCACCCCTCGCAGTTGCAGGGTCCCCGTGCTGACAGAGACATGGACACGGACGATTATTCTACTCCCCGGCGTGGTGTATCAGCCCTTGATGCCGAAGCGTACAGACCTGGTGGCAATACCGGTAACCGTGCTCGCACTCAGGGCCGCAAGGGCAGGGATGGACGGCCTACCGGTCAGAATCCAACTCTCGACGGTAATGGCGTGCCAATTCCTATGGATGTAGTCACTCAACCTCGATCCAACGGTGACATGGGGCCCAATCGTCTATTAGGAACCGTCTCACAAGGCCCCGAGTCCACTGTGGCAGCACATGGACACCCGAACGGTGCTTCTTCTAGCAAGAACCAATCTCAAAATGGCCGCAGTAAAGGAAGCAGTTCTCAGCATCGTTCTAACCCCAACCCTCAACCACAGCAGTATCCCATGCACTACCAACCTTACGGCGGAAGATCACACATTTCTGGAAACCACTTTGTTGACCCTTCTGCTGGCCCTTACGAAATGGCAGCAAATGCTTATGCCACGACCGGAAACATGAATCCCCTCATGGACTTCCATCACCACGGTGCCATGAACATGAATCCAAACCTGAACCACTTGCCTACAAATGCAAATTATCCCAACGCGATAGGTATTGGCATGGTCATTCCTACCTCATTGCCTCCTCCACCGGGGACGGCTCATGGACGGCCTTCATCGGCTAGTATGTCTGGCCGTAACACGTACGACACCCAACCTCCTAGGTCGGCAGGGAGTTCACGACAGAGCGGGTTTGATGCGAACGCTCCCATACCCTCTAGTTCTCACACAATTTCAACCTCCAAAAGTGGTCCTTCAAGGATAGCGGATACATCTGTCGGCCGGGAACCCCCCCAAGAGTTTAACGTTGCAGCCAATGGTTCAAGTGCCAGTGGGGGCCTTATGCCATTGCCAATGCTAACGTCACTCCCACCGGCAGCAGTGATGACCCATTCGGCGCATGCACCCCGCTCTAGCTATACAGACGCTACCGCCGCAAGGAATCGGGGATACAGTGTCACACAAGGGTACTCCAGCTCTTTCAATGCGACAGACGAGGCAAACACGATTTCTACATCAGCTTCACATCACTCCCATGCAGTGTATCAGCCACCTCACCCATCGACTCTTGCATCCCACTCAGGATATACCAGTAATCCGACGAGCAATGCCATCAACGTTGAAAAGGGATCTGCAAAGTCGGACGTTCATCCGTCGCTATTGTCTTCGGTCTCGAGTAGGGAGCCATTGTCTTCCAGCCTTCATGCTCGTGCTTCCAGCGCATCAACGGCTGGACCAATGATGCCTGGTATCACGCATAGTAACTTGGCGCGTGATCCGCCATTACGGGACGATCCGGTCATACCCGCAGAACGAGTAGAAAGAGAAATCAAGACCAACCCTCCATCCAGAGCAAGAAGCGGTACAATTGACGGAAACACGCCAGCAGGTACACCGGTCGGTACCCTCCCGAAGTTTAGAGAAGATTCGATGGAACAAAGAGCTGGTCCTGTTTACGAGAGGGCTAGTCCACCTGTCGAACAACGGGACATTGTAAGCTCTAGTAGTCGGGTTCCTCGTCCAAGCTCCGGAACAGCGCCAAACTCAGGGGGGCCTACGCCTACCGGGTTTTCTCTGCCGCCACTCCCTCAAATACCGGTGCAAACCACCTTTCCTGGTGAACGAGCTGATGCAGGGGACAAATTTGGAAGCGGAGAACGGGAAGGCGTCTCAAATGTAACCAATGTTAAACGTCCTGTAGTCCAGGACCGGCCACTGAGCGAACGCGAATTGGAACAAGAACGGCGAAGCGTTGATGACGATAATCATGACACGACTGGGGCAAGGGGGGACCTAGGCCCACCATCAAGGGATGGTCACGAAAAGGTCATTAGAACACCTGCTCGTCGTAAGACGGGGGAGGAGGGGTCGTTTCCTTCTGATACACCTTTCAAATTTGGAGAAGGTTCAGAGCTAGCTGAAGGTCAAACTGCCGATGAAGATTCTAAACCTTATTGTATATGCGGTCGGCCCAGCTTTGGGCAGATGATTGGATGCGATGATTCCGAATGCGAGTTTGAATGGGTGAGTGTCTTATCTGCGATACGATGCAACAAGTTATTCATGTCTTTTAGTTCCATTTACAGTGCTTAGGTATCACTGGCACGCCGCCTCAAGGTGATTTCGTATGTCCTACCTGTCGGACCAGGAGAGCGCGAGGCAGCAGAAAGACGAGTAAGAAAAAGGGCAGCGCAGGTGGCCGAGGTCGAGGGATGTAACCGGAATTCGGTTGGTGGGTATGGGCTCGATATTGTGACCTTATGTGTACCACTCGTTAATCCCGCAATGACATCTTTGCGCGCTCAAAGTATGGTGGATGAGATGTCTCCCTTAGTTTATACCTCAAAGGAGGATACAGTCGTCGAACAAGGCATCACAGAGGTGCGTTGCCAGGAAATTATCTGGAGGCACAAACATAAATGTCGCGGGTGTGGGCCAAAATAATTGCATATGCGTATGGCAACAAGGATACACTGCATCGATGAAATCAAGCCAGGGGTGGCTGGTCTCTCTACTTCTTCGGCTGGGTCTGCGACTTGATGACCTTTTTGACAATTTTGGCTTCCTCAATCAAAAACGCCCTCACAACGCTAAGTAAAGGGCATCAGTGAAATGTCAAGGTGCTTTTAAAAACACGACGGACCGTGATTTGACACAATCACCGCATCGACTTCCTCCATATGCCCGGTTTACTGTCTTTCGACGCTTGGAGATTGTCGCGTATTGTCTTGGACGCAAAGCAGGAACCTAAGAGAAACCAAGTACGATGAAATCGGCGGCGTCGTGAGCTCAATACTGCTGCTAGAAACGGCAAGCCACTCACTCCCGGAAGTGCGACTCCGCAATCACCACATTTGGGAGATGTTCCAGGCTTTTTCAAGTGATGATAGACAAGCTTTCCACCTGGAGTCTTGACCTGGCGTCTGCGATTCGACTTTGTGTTATAAGGCTGGCGTTTTCGGAGCGTGACGCGTTGAGCCATCTTTTACTGGTTCAAAAGAAGATAGAATAGGCGTTCAGATGTCAGTATTTGCTTGATATCCGTCGACGATGGCCCGAATTGGAGGTAGTGAAACGAAGGAGGAAAGGCTGAGCTCACAGGATGATCTAAATAGTGAAACAATCAACGGAGAATATAAGGAGACGTTCAGCATCGCAAAGGGCCTATTACTTACTGGGGTGGCAGGAAAGTAGTTTGCAAACGAAACCCAATGGCAAACTTTGGTGTGTGTCGGAGTTTAACCTTCTTATGCGGGATTACAAAATCGGAACTAGACATCTTGTTGCAAGGAGAAAGAAATAATAGGAAATAATCGTACATGTAACTTTAAAGGTAATACTAAATAAATAATGCTAGAGCGCGGTCGACTGCACTTTGGCGGCGACTCATCACACCAAGAAAATTGAGAATATTCAAGCCTGCACGGGTCATGAGGCCCGACCTATCAAGAAAGAAACTTGCGGATGCCCTCTTGATGACCTAGGTTGCAAAAATACCGAGAATCTTGAACGGCTCGACTGCCCGAAGAGCTTCTAGTAGTTGGCATTCCACAAAATGCGGCCCTGTTGTGACGCCGTGATCGATCATAACGAGTCTAGATAAAGATGTGAGAGAATGTAAACCTAGCAAGGCAAATCTCACTTGGGTCGTTTCCCAGAATTTCCATCGTTCCTCAAAAGAACCTTTCCTGGATAGTTATCATCGACCCAGCTACACAAGATTATTTCAATTTCAGATCATGACTGAGGGAAATGGAGCTCACCATTCAATACTGGTACTTTCTTCAACCGATTTCCCTTCCTCTAGATAGTAGACGGCGATGTCACCCGCGCCTACTTTGAGAGGCACCCGTAATTTGCTAGTCGGCTGCGTTGAGTACCAATAATGTCTGTTGTCGTCACTGCCCGAGTCGTTTTCTGGATGATAAACGTGCCAGCCTGATCCGTAGAACAAGCTAGGGGGGAGTGGGTTGATCAGATCATCGGCTGCCACACAAAAGGGTTCTGCTTCGGTAAGCTTTTCGAGATCCGAAGGTCGTGATGAAAGGCGGCCACTTGGAATTCGGAAAGCGGCATAGGCTTGGTCCGAGCCCTTGCCGGCCTTGCCAGCAGCTTTTCGTCCCGCCGGACCATCACCGGCACCGTTGAACATTCCCACACCACCACCAACCCGAATGCCTCCGAAAAGACCCTCTGCGCCAGAGGCGCCGTTACCGTCGGTGGAGAGCAAAGGAACATCAAAGGCGCGGCCCCATGCGGCATCCCAGCCCTTGCAGATTTGGGCTTGGAAATAGGATGTTAAAAAGTCGCCGAGAAGCTCGTGGCCATTGGCGTTTGCCAATACCGGGTCCGCGTGATAGCTTTCGCGATATTCGTCTGGATCGGTGAGGTAGTCCTGATACATAGCTCCCTTGATCGAGATATGGGGTACATCGTAATACTGTGCCACAATAGAGTGTTGCAGCTCTGGGCCATGGAAACCAAACGCGGTTTGGAACTGGGGAGAGAAATGGCCGAGGATGAGAAGGGCAGGAGAGTCACGTCGGTTGAGGATGGAGCGAACAAGGAGTTCGAAATGTTCAAGCGCTTGCGAGTCTGTCTGGTCTTCGGTGTCAAAGTCGAGGATGACCAAATCAGCCTCGTCAGGGAGATGGTGACCGTGACAGAATGCAAAGTAAGACGAGTCTGTACGTCTTCTAGCCCCATTTGTGAGCTGGGTTGCTGGATGGGGGAAGACAGAATTCCACCACATGAAAAACCGGGCGGGCCAGCAAGAAGCGGCTAGGGGTTCATCACCAGAGCCATGGCAGGATGCAACTGGCACAAAAGTCAGATTCATATCACACTCGTTTGGGTGGCGTTGATAGCCTGAGAGAGCATTGAAAAGGCCGACGATATGTATCCGGAGGTTTCTTCACAGACCATGATTGTCAACGACATTGGTAGTATGGTATGACAGGGATCGTGAAGAAACGACCGGATGCGATACGTAGCGCAGACGGTTTGGTTTAAGCAGGCCACTCACTTGAACCTCCGAGCACACTGATCGTGATTGGCTGACCGGACATGGCCTGGAATGAATAAAATCAGCTCCTTGTACTTGAATTCGTCGGTAATGTCACCGTACTCGATGAAGTAGGCGTTGAATACGCGCTCCAGATCCCAAATGCAGCCTTGATTTTGCCATAGAGTGCGGTCCGTACTTGTTACCGATAATATCACCCGGACCATGAACAGGACAGAACGGAAACGGGGCCGGAGCTGATTGGGACGCGTTGAAATGGTTGATGGGATGAAGTGAATCCTGGTTATAAAACGCCGTAGACGATGAAGAGGTCCCGGAAAGTAGTCGCGTAATCACAAAAATGACACAAATGCAGATGAATATGGCCCATATTCTGAACGAAGACGAGGTTCCAAGGAAAGCAGCCCCGGGACGTGA
>KN824294.1:65660-145331 GCA_000827415.1 Serendipita vermifera MAFF 305830 | reverse complement strand
CCCTTTGGACCCCAAGTCAACTTTATCATCGGGCACAACGGAAGTAGGTGGCAACCCTGCATCAACAGACGGACACTCACCTCCAAACAGGTGGTAAGAGCGCTGCCCTTTCTGCTATCACCGTTGCCCTTGGAGGAAAGGCAACGTCCACCGGACGCGCAGCCGGCCTTAAGTCTTTTATCAAAACGGGTGAAACGTATGTATTTGCAACATACTTTGTCTCAGGTGCCTAACTGTGATAAAAAGTGCCGCAGAGGTGACCCTGACGCTCAAGAACGGCGGGCATGAACCCTTCAAGCCAAATGAATACGGAAATTCCATCATAATCACTCGCCACTTTACTCAGAATGGCTCCTCGTCGTACAAGCTTAAGAACCAGCATGGTAAAACGGTCTCCACCAAGCGCGAGGAACTGTCAGCGATTCTGGATCACTTTCTCATCGACGTGGACAACCCTATGAACATCTTGACGCAAGGTAAAATGAACACCAACTTCTGATCAGACCACCTCTCTCACCCGCTTCATGTACAGATCTTGCCCGTCAGTTCTTGAGTGCTTCAAATCCGACGGAAAAGTACAATGTGAGTACCAATCTCTCTTCCATCCTTTTCAGATACTGACCTCGTTCAGCTCTTTCTCAAAGGCACCCTCCTCACACAACTCAAAGAGGAATACGACCTTATCCGCGAAAACTGCAGTAAGACCAAGGCAGTCCTCGGGAAGAAAAAGGAAAACATAGAAGAGTTGGAAATGCGATACAAGGACGCGGAGGCAAGGCATCAAAAGGCGCAGAATCTTGCAGACGCACAAGATGCCATCAGGGAACTGAAACGAGAAATGGCCTGGGCTCATGTAGCGGATAAGGAAGGAGAGTTCTCCCAGGCGGTGTCTAAAACCACTCGTGAAAGGCAGAGGCTCGATCAGATTAAAGAGAAACTGGAAGAGGCGCAGAAGCTGGTCAGCGAGACAAGCGAGAAGATAAACGACGCCGAAACACGAATGCGGCAAGCGGATAGCCCAGAAGAACTCAAGCGACAGCACGATGAACTAAACGCCAGTCTTGCCGCAGGTAAAGAGGATTTACTACAGGCGAAGGTGCGTTGGTTGAGCAGAGATACTTTAGTAAGCTAACCTCGATGCTTGGCGCCTTAGAGAGACTTCAAGGAAGCTCTTAACGAGTTGAAGGGCAAGAACCAAGCCCTTCAGCAAGCGGAGCAAATAATTAAAGAAGAACAAGCGAAGCTTGAACGCGACGCAGAGCGCGAACAGATCAGACACAGAATTGAGGCCGCCGATGCCGCATATCATCAAGCGAAGGATGCTCACGAGCAATCGCACGTGGACGTAGGGCGTGCCAAAGAGGCTGTAGATGCGTATCGACAGCAACTTGAAATCGCCGAGAGAGAACACAGAGACGCCACGGATAAAATCAGAGATACCGAGGGCAGGGTTAACAATCTTCGGTCTCTGGCTTCTGGACAGGGCGGTCCATCTCTCTATGGTCAAGCTATGCCTACCGTTCTTCGTGCAATTGCGTCCACTCGTTGGAGAGGTGAAAAGCCAATCGGTCCCCTCGGAATGCATGTGCGACTCAAAGACAACCGCTGGGCAAGCGCTCTACGCTTGGGCATTGGGAACCAACTGGGCGGTTTTGCCGTCACAGATTATCAAGATCGAGCGACGCTTAGGAAGATCCTCGATGACAACGGATTGTGAGTGAAAAATGTGCCTGTTTCATTATCTACCAGTAAAATGAACTAATATTACCTCTATTATGCCATATAGCCGCAGGAACGGCATTACTGTAGCGGAAAAGGACCTCTTCGACTATAGTGCAGGAGAAGCGCCGCCTCAGCTTCGGACAGTTCTGCGCGTTTTGGATGTATGTGTCCTGCCACTTTCGAGATACGTGAATCTGACACCAGTTTAGGTCTCAGATGAATGGGTAATCCGGATCCTAATCAACAATGTTCATATCGAGCGTCTGGTTCTCACCGATACGCGCGCGGAAGCGGAGAGAATCCTGGATCAACATCCCAAATTTATTATATGGACCGCTGATTGTGCGAGGGTGCAACGCTACGGGTATGCAATATAGTACTATGGATGAACAAATAGTAACTGGCTTTCCGTTACCTAGCGATGGGGGTGGGACGACGTCCTCTATAGGGTAAGCCAAGTCCTGATATTACTCTCTCTTTCATCTCATGTCGAATTACGTATTCAGCGCCAGGATCAACAATCCGAACGATTTTCGGAATCTTCTCTTCACTGAGAATCGGGAGCGGGAGGAGCTCTTGTGAGTTGACATTACATGCCCTAGATTTCTTAGTCTAATAATCACAGGCATGCACAAAATCAATTACAAGACCTACAAAGTCGATACCAAAACCTGTTTGACAATAAAAAGAAGGCCCAGGAAGCGTTGCGTATGAAGGAGTCAGAACATACTGCTGCTATGGTACGTGCAAATGCCATGATTGAGGGGTTTGTGGCTGATCCTTAATTCAGAGACACGAGGCTCAATGCAAACGGCGCGCCAAGAGTACATACGAGGCGTTCCAAGCCGCCAAAGCCGAAGACGTGCAGGAGAAGCCGATTGATCTTGCAGCACAGGAAGCTGTGGCTGAGGTACGTTCTCACAGAGTGTCAAGTTTATAAGTCTGAATGAAAATCTGCTCAGGAGCTCCGCAGTCAGATGGAAGAATTACAGCGGATAGCAGCAGCAGCAGATGCCACTGTTAAGGCCGCTGAGGCGCGTAATAAGCCCCTGGTCTCACAGTTGAAGGAGATCCGGGATCGCGTGACGGAACATAAGCAACGACAGAGGGAGATCGGGGTGAGTATATAAGAAAATTGTGACTGCTGAATGCCCATTTTGGTTAAAGGTCGAAGCAGAAGAAGCAGCTGGCGAACATATGCGAGCGCAAACAAACGAGCGGCATTACCAAGCTAAGCTTGAAGAGCAACAGGCGGTAGTAGCTCGGACGGCTGACGTTGAACGTCAGCTTGAGGATGAATATATGGTAATTTCGTCAATATATTCTGTATATCAAAGGCTAATGAGTCGCAGCGCTGGCGAAGGGAGGTGGAACAACGTTACGAGGAGGTCAAAGATCCTCGTCCGCTCAAAAATCTCGAAAAGAAGCTGAAGGCAAAGGAGGCATCTCTACAGCGCGGCATGGAAGAGTAAGTCCCAAACTAACACAATAATACGATCGACTAAAGTCGTAATTTCGTTCCATCTAGGCAAGGTCAATCACTAGAGGATATCGTCAAAGACTTAGAGCGCGCAAAACTTGCATGTGATAAGGCTCAAGAAGAGTTCCGAGATATGCATGCCTTGGTTAACGTGTGTCAGTAGTCTTGCGCACCAGCCCGGTCTAACGAATTATTCGTAGTTGCTACGACGGTCATTGGCGACTCGCATGCAAACCTGGCAATTCTTCAGGCAATATATTTCCTTAAGATGCAAGCTATCGTGGGTCATTTCCCCTGGCTACATACCGGCGCTGACTTGGCAATAGGTTCCAGTATTACCTATCACTCAGAGGGTTCTTCGGTCAGATAGAACTTGATCACGAACACTCGAGCCTCGCCTTGAAAGTTCAGACCGATGACCAAAAGAGTCGCAACGGCAAGTCCCGTGAAAAGGATGCCAAAGTCAGTCGTCCATCATAATGAGGTTACATTTCTGACAAATCACTACTTTACTCTGTAGAGCGTGAGCTACAAATATTTGAATTTTATCACGCGTTGCTTGACCAATAACTGCAGATGTCCGGAGGGGAAAAGTCGTTCGCTACAATTTGCTTGTTGCTCTCTTTATGGGACGCAATGGGCTGCCCTATCAGAGGTGACGTACGCACAAGGCACAAGTGACTTGCGGCTGATGCCGTCTGTAGCACTCGATGAATTTGACGTCTATATGGACGCGGTCAATCGGTAGGTCGTTTGCATGATTCAGTCTCTTTCGGGCTCATATTTCCAACAGGCGTATCTCCATGAAGATGATGGTAAGGAGGTTTGAATCCGTTAGAAGGTCATCCTAATGCATTCATAGTTGGAAGCTGCCAAAAACTCGGACAAGCAACACATCTTGATAACCCCTCAGGTAAGGCCTGAAAAGGTGGAAAGATATTGGGCTAAATCTCCTTGTGCAGGACATGGGAAACGTTCAGCTCGGACCGGAGGTGCGCATCCACCGCATGAACGACCCAGGTCTGTGTATTTTGGCTGCTGATCCCAAAAGAAGCGCTTATTTCTTCCCTAGAACGCGGCCAGCAGACTCTCGCGTTCCAGCGATAAAGTACAAGGGTAATTGGCCTCTCAAACTATTGTACAGACACGATAATAGCCCCGCTCTTATTGTACAATTGATATCGCTTTTCAACTGCACATTACCGACCGCTATGTTACCCCAATTAAGTCTGTGAATTATTCCGGCTCGCTTCCTTTTGCTTATGAGGCAGCGGCATTGATTGTTCGCCCAAAATTGGAACACGATTTGTTGTGGATTCTTTCTGCTCGGCATCTCGGGCAATGATGGGAGAACCTAGGGTCACCCCGACGATGCAATTGCATGGAGCTCGGCTTCAATCCCGCTATTTATCTACATCGTCCCTGAAATTTCGTGTGAAATCTCTGTGTTCCAAAAATAAGTGGTACTCCTCCGTGATAGGGCAAGCCGTAGCAGTGAAGTCTCTCTCCAGTAAACATCCGGACGCTACTCTAATATCAACCCAAAGGAGCCCTATTCTTGACCTCTAGGAGGTTATAAACAGACGGTCAGCCAACACGGAGTTGTGCAGAGGTCTGTAATCAATTCGAGTCGATGCATTTTCATCCATAGGATCAAGATACAGGGTTCTAGGCCTCTGGGAGCGCGTAAAGGACTCCTCTTATCGTCATTATTAGTTTCTAGACTTGCTCTGAAACTAGAGCTTTGTATTGCTTTCATGCCGGTTCAGCGGGAAAACAAAGCGCTGCATTGCATATTTGAATAACGAGATCTACCGTCAATTAGCAATACCAGAGTATCAACTGAAGCAGACAGAGGTCAGGGTCTACAGGATATATGGTATAACATTTGGCATATTATCCCCTTTCTCTTGATCCGCGTTGAATTATGGCCTTATGCATGTTCCCTCGAATTAGATGCATTCACTATCCACTTCTATATCGAAGAAAACAAGGGAAGACCCATTATTTCGATTCGCCAGTGCCATAAATACGTGCACAAGTAGGAGAGCGTCTCACACCCCCTCCCTCCTCCTCCCACAGTGCCAAAGTCTCCGTATTCGCTGGTCTAACCGACATGCGCTTTCTTCCACTTGTACTCTTGACCCTCTTCAATGTGGCAACTGCTAGGTTTGTATTTCGACATTTTTCATAGCATCTCTGAACCAAAGCCAGCCATGACACTTGCCCCACCCCGATCGCCATTGCATGTCCAACGGGATGCGCCAAACCGCAGCCAACGTCAACTGAAATTGTCACCACATTCGTAACCAGTACATACACCCGTCCTTGTCCCACGCGTACTGCAATTCCTTTGTCCGAGGTGCAACGAAGGGATCTGGCATCGACCGCGTAAGTGCACTCATTACCGGTAGACGTTTATCTGACTCGAGTAAAGGTGTACTAAGACACTTCGCTGCGAGTTTTGCACAAAATTCACACAGACGACCACTAGCACAGTTACGATACCAACAACGGTCACACGTGTTGTTCCTTGTCCATTGAGATGATGTTCAAGGTCATCGTTGCAAGATACAAAAGAGTTAAGGGACAGTATCCCAGGCAGTAGTAACTAGATGTAACGAGAGCGTACTCGAAATAAAAATCTAAAACGTTCGAAAAAAGCGATCGACATGGAATGAAAACCAGGATCATGGCGACGGCTCTTGAGACAAGAGTCCAGTAGATGCAATAGAATAAGAAAGTCATGCGCTGAAAAGTTCCCAGGTAATCAAGCCTGGCTGAGCAAAACCCTATCAATGATCGAGTTGATGGTCGATTTGCGAGAACCAAGATCGACACCAAACCTTTCCTCCAACTTTTGCCTAATGGCACGCTTTGTGACAGTATTAAGGTCTGCACCCCGTAACAATTCGCGAACGGCCGACTCTAGTTCGTGATCACTAGGCGCTCCATTTAGTGGCGTGGATGCTGCTTGCTCGTAGTCGAATCCAGACATCATGGGACTTGCCGCTCGCGGGACGGGCATGTCCAGGTACGTTGTTCCGGGTCTCGAAGGTGCCGCATTGTAAAGCATGTTCCGACTGGCAGGCCCAGAGCCAAACATTTCTGCTGGCGTGTTACGGCCGGAACCAGGAACGGGGTTGGCGAGTGGTGCATATGCTGTATTCAGACCCATAGAAGGAGCGGGTGAGAACGAACGAGAGCGAGGTAATTCATATTGAGTTCCGCCGTAGAGGGATTGACCTCGTGAGTGCGATTGCATGGGTTCTTTTTCCGGAGGAATCCACGACCCAATACTGTGATTGCTCTCCTTATCCCATAGCTCATTTTCGTAGTCCGTCCAAGACTTCAGAGGGATCGATCGAGGGTCGAATTTTCCTTCATCCTTCACAAGGAGTCAGTAATGCGGATATATCAATGGCTAGAAAACACCCACATGAACAATGAGCTTTTTACCACTTTCACCCAGAACAACACGTGTTGCGCCCCATGAGAAATCGTCCATCTTCCAGAAGGAGTAGAGTGGGAGGAAGAAGGAAAATGCGGGGATGGCCAGAATATAAAATATCATCCAACCAATCATGTCCCACTTGCGTCGGAAGATAAAGATCAAGGCTTGCAACCCGTAAATGGCAGCTAGCATGGCTAGTGAAAATATCGGGATTTCCTTGTGCTCTACAGAGACTAGATAAATCAGGTAAACGATCTGGAAACTTGTTAGACATGCTAAGCACTGTGGTTGTTGAGTAACGTACGTATGCCACGCTGACGGGTTGAACAATGGTGGAAAGTAGATCGATGAAGACAACGAAACGCATCGAGAAACAGCAAAAGCCACAGAGTCTGTCAAGGAAAACGAGTTCCGCAAGATTGTGGATGGTAGAGTTGATCCATCGACGACGCTGTGATAACAGGACCGACCACTCGTCTGGCGCAATGGTGTATGCATGGGCGTCACGCACAAAGTGCGTTTTATAATTTGGGAAATGTTTGAGGAGCAGTGTCGTGAGGTATCTGTCTTCTCCGAGATGTAGAAGATTCTTCATGTGTAGCGTATCCACCCGGTTCTCGGAGTAATCTTCTATCACCTGTTTGGAGATGAACAGGGGTTTGTGCGTATCTGTCGTCCGAAGGCGGTACATGGTGAAACAACCAGGCAAACAGGTGACTGAACCAAACAAACTCTCGAAGGCCTTGGCGAGATGATGAGAGATGAAATATTCGTAGACCTGTAAAACAATTTAGACGCCTTGTTCATGAAAAAAGACATATCTACTGGCCTGCATCATGGTAATCACCGACTGCTTGGAATTAGCCAAGGACGTCTCCCCACAAACACCCAGAACCTTCTTGTCGTGCATCATACTACAAAAGAAATGAGTAATTGAGAGGAGATTCGGGCGGCACTTACGCGGAAACCAATCGGTTGAGCGAGAGCGGTTCCACAACAGTATCGGCATCCACCATGAAAAGATATTCATAGAATGTTGGATTAACACCAATGACATTCTTAATTTGGTGGTATATCTCCAGTTCCAGGGGGTTCATTGGCGATCCAAAGTGAACCTACGCGGATTGTCAGAGACATGCTCGGGCCTTGTAAACTACACAAACCTTGTTTAAGAAATGCATCAACACCATCTGCGAGTCACGTTTGCCTCGATTCCCTGGCCTTTGTCGTTCCGTAGGCTTGCCCATCTTGACTAAGACAACGTAGGGTACGACATGACCAGCACACTCGTATAGACCAGAATAGACCTTGCCCATGTTATGCTGCTTTACACCCTCACCAAGCGAGTGGAAGCTCAGCGGCTCAGGGTCCAAGTTGGGATCTGCTCCCAAAATGTCCAATACGATCCGAGGAGTAGGCCTGTCGTTTCCGGACCCAACAATCATGCCATCGCAAATGACGAAAATGAGCTTGCGTTTATCGTCATATTTGAGTTTCGCCAGGGAATCAATGGTCCTTCTCAACGACTCCTCGCCTTCGGTATAGCAGGGAACTTGGCAGATAACGAATTTGTCGTGATCCTCAGGGGCACGAGGCGATCCGAAATGTAACGCCGCCAGGAATTTGAACCCAATGATCGCCACCATAACAATGGACAATGCTAGTAGGAGATATGTTGCGAACAAGCATTGCGGTGACATGCGGTTGTCGGCTTTTCCGATAGTAAACAGGTTCCTCATACACGTTTTCTGCCACTGCAACACCTGTCTATCAATATTGAGGCTGTCAATCAATTTCGTGACATCTGTGCCTGCTTGTTGCTTGAAAATCTCGATGATTGCCGGGTGCATAAAGTTTGTGTCGATATCATTAGGTTCTTGTCGATCATCTGGGACATATACCGATGGGGGAGCATTGACGTAGTCGGTTAAATCGTAGACAAGCCCTCGATAAACTGCGACCAGACGACCTGCGTTCGCCCTATTACGCACATCTGTTGGCGAGATACCCACAAAACCAAGGCGGAAGTTGTAACGCATGACAACCATGTTTTCAAAGTACCAATCGGGACGATAATCCGCCGAGTTATGAGCACGGAAATCGTGGTACTGGATATTGGCGTCCGCGGTGTGGTTCACAGAGTTTAGAGTCACATAAGGATTGACACTGCCAGTTGTTCCTTGGCAAAGCGCGCTGACCTGGTAATAGTGAGCATCGATAGGAGAATACAGAAAAACAGACACACCTGGACTGGGAATAAGTTGCTTGCGTCGGTTCCACCATACTTGAGGACGAGCTTCGTTGGCACGACGGGTACAGAGCGGCCGTGTGCCTGGGCAATCCGGGTCAAATCGAAGACCTCTCCGCGAATGGAAATATACGTCTTATCGGGATTGTTCTGGTACGAGTGATCCGCCACTTCACCGGAATCAAACACATATTGTCGAGGGCAAATCAGGTTGCCGAGCACCGCGATGACGAAGACGGCGCAGCCACAGATGAACCAAATGATCATGTTAATAGCAAGCTTTTCTCTCCACGCTTGACGAATATCGAGTCGGTTCATTCGCCCAATGTATCGCAGGACAAAGTTTGGCAGCCACCAGGTCAGAGCCCAGCAAAGCGCCACCCATTTCCTTCTTGCTGGCGAATCCTTTATCTCTTCCGCAACTTCTCCCTCCATTATTTCTCCCGGCAATGGGTCTTTGGCCAAGGCTGTACGCTTGTCCAGGTTTTGGAACATGTTTCTGGACGGTGCATATGACTCTGTCCCAAAATTACTGCCGACATCGTCTCGAGCGCTGGTGAAACGGCTTTGTGCGTCAAAGTCGGCGGAACGCATCGACTTGTGCTCGTCATAGTCGTACATGTCGGCCCTCTGGAAGGGCTGTGCATTTGCAACGAGGGGGAGTGCAGCCTGACTTCCGCTCTGACCGAAAGGATCGCCATATGGGCCTGTAATATAAGGAGTGTTTTCGCCAGAAGGCAGGCCAGCATTGTAAGGACTGAACGTATCACCAGTTGCGGTGATACCAGCGTCGGCCTCGGCATCCTTCATCCGATTCCTTTTTTGTTCTTCGACATCGCCTGCCCGCAAGGGGTCCTCGAAGCGGTGGAATGCGCGCTGTGTCAAGTAGATCTACGAGAATCACATGTAAATGGGTATATCGAGAAAGTAGAACAGTCGGATAACTAACCTTGTTCTGCCCGACCACAATGTCGTTTGGACCCAAGCCCAAACCCTGTTTCACGATCGCGACGCGTTCTGTTACCGCACCTTCGCCAGCATCTCCAGCACCAGCGAGGACGAGTGTTTCCCGATATCTGTCAAAGAATTCGGCGAACGTCATGTTGACCTCGAGCACTGTCGAACATTTCTTGGCCATTTCGGGGAGGCACATGCTCTTCACTTGGGCCTTGACCGACCTTCCTTCGATCTGGTTCGGGAGCTGCGAGTCGTTGGGATTGATACAAAACACGAGCCAACTCTCCGTCTCGTCTAGTGTTTCGAGTAGTACATCCAATGACGCGCTAAACTCGCCAGCAACACATTTGATCGAGTTTGGCTCGTCATCGCCTTCTTCCTCCGCGATCGCTGCGTCGTCTCCTTTCCGCCTCTGCGTTCCTGTACGACGGATTGTCTGCTTTCGCTTCGTCGAAGGGGCACGCATAGGCTTGACGGGCTGTTTGGCGGCCACGATTGTTTCCTGATTCTTTGGATGGGCTTCTGTGGCAATGGCCTGAGAGGAAAAGAGTCCTTGTATGAAGGGGTTGTTGCTCCCTGGTTGCTCAGAGGGAGCAGCGACGTTGGCTCCTCGAAGAAGTGACACAAAGTCTGGGTTGAGCGCGTCATGGTTCTTTTCAAGCCACGATTCGGAGGAATAGGTGACGGGTCCATTGTAATGGTTCACGGTGAACGTCGGAAACCCACTACGATCGGTACCTCCCGTCTTGAAAGAGGCGTGATTTGCCCAACGCTTGCTAAATGCCTCGAGCATGGTGTGTTCCGTCTTCTTTGGTGCTCGCCGAGCTTGGTCGTCCATGATATGGATGAGTCCACCGGTGTGATGGGTGATCAAGCGGACACATTCGCTATTGTCGGCATACGTCACGGAGGGGTCGAATTGCTGGATTCCTTCGGTAGCGTACTCGTCCGTGTGTCTGTCAAACACGCGTTTTTGAATCCAGTTTTGAAGCCGTTCGTTGGCAAAGTTGACGCAGAATTGGTCGAGCGAATTGGCTCGAATGGCACTCTGTGGCACGTTTTGGGTGCCGGGAAGATCAAAGAGGCCGATAAACGTGGCGAAGTCGTCACGGCAAAGTTTTTGGTTGATCGATTCGTTGAGCCAGGCAAACAATAAAGAATATAGAGTCTTTGCAAGATCGTCACGATTGGCAGCGGCCCCTTCCTCGTCAAGGAACACGGTGCAGATTTCCTTCTTGACCAGCTTGGTCTTGTAGGACAAGACCGCTTCTAGGTCGGCTGGAGGGACTCCCAAAAACTCGGCCACCAATTCGAGAGTCTCCACATTCCGAACGACGGCCGCGTCTTCATTGCGGTGCTTGTCGAGTGTAAAGTCGAGGTTGCCGAGATGGAGGATGGCGGCGAGGAGTTGGCACGTTTGGGCCACATGTCGTTTGGAGAGACCAATAGTCTTGAGGGCGAGTTTGAGTTGATCAAATCGACTCGTATCCTCGTCCCGGTCGAGCGGACGACGGTAAGGGCCGAGATAGCGGTAAGTGGCCTTGTCGATCAAATGAAGGTGCTGTCGCTCTTCTGGGCTTGCGCCGGCGAGAAGATAATAAAAGATGTGAAAGTTGCGTTCGCCGGACGGGAAGCCGGCCACGCGATTCTTCTCGAGGTAATAATCCAGTGTCTTTACACCGCTTAATCTACCGCTGTCGGTAAATTGAAGTTCGGTGTATTTTCCAAAGCGGGAAGCGTTTGGGTTGTACATTGTGCGTGCATTCCCAAACGATTCGAGGACGAATTCGGCGGAGGGGATTTGTGTGGCAAGTTTGGAACCCTTTTTGCCTGGGTTACTGACACTGAGTTCTATAATACTTTTGAGGGCGAGGCGACGGTTCTCTGATTTCCCGCTACTTGTTTCGCCACTAGAGGGGCGAGGCCCCAAGCGTGAGACAACGATGGACACGGCAGAAAGCATCAACGGAGAGTACTTACAGAAACAAGATGGATTGATCCTGACTGGTTCTGCGCATGTTATAGTACGCATTGTTGGCGAGCTGGAAGATGTGGGGAGGATGAAGGGCGGCTTTTGGCTGGGTGGTGTCTCGATATTCGTGAGCATAATTTGCAAGAGAAGCGTCAGAATTAGACGAGACGTATTTGTGAGGGTTCATTGCGACGAGGGCGGAGGAGCCGAGCGAGGTGTAAATCGAGTCTTTGAGAAAACGGTCTCGCAGACAAGCAACGAGCACGTCTTCAGTGACATTCTGAAGACGGCTGAGGTCGCTGACGCCGTCCAGCTTGCTCATCGTTGGCGGTGACGGAAGGGGAAGTGGTCCAGGCTGCGATGACCTGGAAAGTCAAACAACAAAAGAGGGAATTAATAAAATTCGAAAAATCTAAAGCTTTTTTCGAGCAGATTGTCTAGAATATTCTGGTGTGGGCGATGTCTAAGAGGCAGTTCTATGTCACCGAGTTTCCCAACGGCTAAGGTCGCCGATAAAAAACAGACATTTAGCGTCCTTCTGAGACGGCAACGACGAATGGCAACGGAAGGCCTGGAATTCGTAAACTATTTCTGGAATATTGGGGACATTTCGCAAGTGTAGCCATTTCTTGTACTCTTCCGCCACCACGACCGTTCAGCTCAGGTCGGCAAGCAATCTAGACTATTTTACATTCATTTTCTATCACGATGAGCTCGTCTAGGAGAGCCTCTTCTCCTTCCGTCCTCCCGGCTCAGCTACTCACCAGGCTTCGAACGATCCCGACCAGCGTCGCGATCATTTTGGGAATTATTCTTGGTCTTTTTGTCTCCCAATGGATCACCAAAGCGGTACGTTTCATTCGCACTTGTTATCATCATTCTTCTAGCCGCTGGACTGGGTCTACGACGCGACTTTGGGCTTCTCCAATGTATATTGTGTATTGCTGAGATTGGATTCGTTCATTGGCGCCAGTGCCCCCAACGGCTGCTCATTCTCACCCCCCATTCCTTCGACGCTATCAGGCGTATTGACCCCTCTTTTCACAGCCAGAAGCTTCTCCTACATGGGGATCTTCTACACGGACATACCGTCCTCATCATTCGTCCGGTCACATTCATATCCCACTGCCAACGATAGAAAAACGATATCGCATCCTTCAGCTCCTAACCTCACTCTCACCACATCATACTCGTGCATGTACAAGGGACTCGCAGAGAATTTACGCCATGCAGGCGTTGGACCGATACACTTCTCTTGTCGGTCACAAGCCACCCTCAAAGTCTGTTTGGGATACAATCAAACTGACCTCTGGGGAACAAGACCAGAAGGACCGTGAATACAGACGTCAACGCGTTCTCTCTGCTCTCCAGTCGAACACTGGTCAACACAAGTACTTTTTCGCTATCAATCTGTACAACTCCTTCGACGTGATTCCCGACATCTTCTCTACCCTATTTCGCGTTGCTTCTGTGTTGGGATTCAACAACGTCTTCGTTTCCATATACGAAAACGGCTCCAAGGATCAGACAAAGGCACTGTTAAACATTTTTGACGCTTTATTGAGGTCTGTCGGAATTCGTGTCGTTATCCGTACCAGTCAGAGAACCCGTGGCGCTTTCAATCATCGTATCGAGTATCTCGCCGAAGTGCGAAACGCGGCACTGGTGCCCCTTCACGAACTGCGAGACAGGGAGGGCGAATTCTTTGATACCATCATATTCATGAACGACATTCTGCCCTGTGTAGACGACGTTCTCGAGCTCATCTGGCAAAGCCGGAAACAAAATGCGGGGGTCACATGCGCTGCCGATTACATGTTCCACGATGAAATTGTAAGAAGCTTTCCTGGGAAAAGGGACACTCTTGTTAACCAGCAGTCTAGGGTGCCCCCGTGTTCTACGATAACTGGGTTGCACGAGACATCAACGGCACAGCTCTGGAAAACGCACCCTTTGAGGGAATCTTCCACCACCCTCCCTCTTCACACCGGTTCCAACGCCACCTACCCATCCAGGTCCAGTCTTGCTGGAATGGGATTGCCGTGCTGGATCCTGCACCGATTTACTCGACCCCCCACGTCAAGTTTCGTATGGCCAAGCTCGCAGATCAGGAATGTTCTGCGTCCGAGTGCTCTTTGATTTGCAACGATTATTGGAGAGCAGGATACGGGCGAATCATCATGGTACCCAGGGTTAAACTCGCATATGACAAGGTCCGTTAGTCCACTCAACTGTCAACCATCGTTTCCACTTGCCATCCTCTTCCAATATCGCTATTTGGCACGTTTTCGGCGCGCGATAATGGGGCCGAATTTCCTTTTGGTGTCACTCTAAATCTCGCCTATCTCATCTTTTTTCTCGCGTGGCTGTCACCCCCCCCGGTGCCGCGGCAGTCCAGCCATGACACAATTCTCTTTTCCTCGTTTAGGCTCGAGCCATGCGAGGGTCTAGCCCAGAATTTTTTTTCTAGAGGAGCAGCTGACAAAAGTTTTTTTTCTTCGAATTTTTCAGAAAGTCTTTGATATCATCCACCCTGCAAGACGGAATCTAACGTCTATTCGTGGCTACGTACGCTTGGGAGGATATGAAGATGACCCTCGTAACGACCCGCAAGATCGGTCATGGTTCGGTCCGCATGATCGCCTCTTCGTGCCGGAAGAAGGTCAAGAACTCGAGTTTCAACCCGGACCAGACTACGGTGAGCTATCCTTCCTTTCGTCCTCTCTTTTTTTTTCCTTCCTTTTTTTTCTCCGCGTCAGGGGTACTCGAGCCCATGGTCATTGCCATCCTCATCGTATTGTAACACACTCGTCCCTTTGTGTCGTGCGAATCCACATGGGCCAGTTAAAAAAAATTGAATTCTCGGAACTAATTAAATACTTCCTTTTTCTGGGACAGTGTGGTGCTGGGGTTGGGATGGTGCTGGCGAGCTAGACGGACCGGACGTTGAGCCAATTTGGGAGAAGATGGACGAGCGCTCGACGCGAAAGTCCGCAGTGAAGATCCGCCATGATCGAAGTCTGCCATTGGTTTGAATCTAGGCTCCGCCGACCGACGTCACGGAGGGGGAGATACGGGTCCTTGTGGTGCGGGAATCAACCCCTCGAGACATTTTGGAGCGACAACGGACCGAGTTGATTTTCCATGACGAGGAAAAGGTGTGGCGGAAACGTGGTGGCCAGGGGTTGGACATCTTTGTGGGGATGAAACGTCGGGAGCCTTGACCGAGGTGGAAGGGAAAGGGGGGATTGAGCTGCGGCTACGACAATGGGGGAAGGGTATCATCTCTATGATACTTTATTGTGCATATGGAATCGATGTTGGGGAGGAAGGGCACAGTCCGTATGCCACACGACCAGGGGGGAAAGGGGACTATCGAGAAGCACGAACAAGGTATCTGAAGAACGAGCAAGGTGTATTGCAATTTGAGATCATGATTGTGGAATTGTTTGAGTGTCAGGAGCACTTGAAAGCCCCGCGTGGCGTTGTATTGGAGGGGGGCGTGCAAGCGTGGCAATTGGCGAGAGAATTCCAACAATCAAGCGCCTTGTGAAAGAGATGCAAATTTGGGGATAGATGGAGCTAGTTTCATCAAGCAGTTGCCAGATACTGTAGAAGATAAGTAGTCATCGGGTAGGGGCGACAAGGGACCCAAGTTAAGGGGGCCGGCCCTGGTAGCCCCTGGCTCTCAATTTAAGAATCTAAACAATATTTAATTTTGAAGGAATAATACAAACGCATTTCCCGTCGACAAACTAGCTTGCTGCCACCCGTCTCGCACTTGAACCCCTTCCTCCTCCGCGCTACTAAGTGAGGCATTAGCTCTGACTTCGCCGCCAACTATTCCCTCCGTTGCATGTGCCAGCCAACATCAGCCTACGATATGATGACTCATGGTTCTGGTGATGTATCTTCACCTGAGAATATGGAACTCCCCCAACGAAGCAGAAACGCACGCGCCCAGGCCCGACATCGAGCAAAGCGTAAAGCTTACATCGAAAGGGCAAGTTGAATCACATATTAGGACGTGACAATGTTGGATTAATATTCACTCCCTTGTAGCTCGAAGAGAACGTTGCAAAGCTCCAGGCTGTACTCGGCCTCTCCTCCGAGCAGCTCGCCGATCTCCCGTCCGCGTCTATGCTTACAAACAGATATGCAGAACTAGAAATGGAGAATCGTCGACTACACGAACAGATTCGCGCGTTACAGCATACTGTTCAGAACGGCCGCTATACCAACGGTCATAACCCACCACGATGGTCCCCCGATAGCCCAACCGTTTCCGAGTTTCCTCCTACGCATTCTGTTCCGAGCAGCGGTGAGAATTCAGCAATTGTAGCACGCGAATCGAAAAAGCGCAAGATTTCGTTCGAGGAAGAGGCAATATTTGCTCATATCCAACAACCGGCCATGGTCAGTCCTCCTTTCCTCCCCTCGTCCTCCTTTCCAGACCCTCGTTCCCAACCCCTATCGTTCATACGCCAATGCCGCTTTGGCCGGTCGACCCACGCTTTCGGTCAGGCGCCCAGTGCCTTTTCATTCCAAATTCTTCCTTTTGAGCCCCTATAGACCCCACCTCCTCTCAATTCTGCTGACGTCGTCGGTACGAGAAACATCTTCCACTAACCCTATTTCATCTCGGGAATTTTCTTGGTTCCAGGCTAACCACAACGAACTGCCAAAGGCGAATGGGACCGCATCACGCGCTCACCCTCTGCAGGCTTCGGTTAGCCACGCTGTCGCACGAGGCCGCTCGGCCGACATGAACGTAGCTCCGTTCTCATCCAACTACAACCAACAAACCAGCCTGGGTTCTATAGACCAGCTGAACCCTATTGCAATCAAGGCAGAGCCTTCCTTTGGGGACCTTTCAATCTTGGCGAGTGCCTCTTTCTTAATTGTTACCCTGTGCCACCTGCCACCCCACACTGCACCCGTGCAATCCCTCACCCTCCGTCTAATGACGTCCATCTCCCCGCTCCCCTCATTCTTCTTTTTTGAATCATTGCGTGAGCTTCGAGGATCCTAGTAAACTCCTTTTTGCCTGCCACCCGTTTCACAGAGTCCTACCATGGCGGCATCTCCCGTCTCAATCCAGCGACCGTCGCATTCTCAATCGCAGCAGCAGCAGCAGCAGCAACAACAACAACAACAGCAGCAACAGCAGCAGCAATCCGGCGGGCCAATTGATATCGACCATCAAGGCCAAGGACAGTACCGCATGTCCTTTTCTCAAAATAATGAACGCGAGCACCAGAATTACTCTGGTATCGTTGAGAATGCGGCGCGTTCGATTTTCGGCTTTGATGATGAAGCATTTCTGGTAAGCTTCGTCTGGCCTTTCGTGGAATGACCATTCTGACCTCGTGCGCGTCCTTTGATACCTGTTCAACCCGACACTTTAATCCGTAAATCTATGCACCATTGTTTTTTTTTCTTGCCTGGCAATCATGCCGACCGATTAGCCTGGTCATCCGAGCCCAATCGACTCGAGGAGATACAGCGACCAACAGCAGTATCTCGCTCACGAGAGGCTTGCCAACATTGCCCAGCAAGGGCATGTGCACAACCTACACCAACAGGGAGACTTATCACCAAGTTCTCCTGGCGGATACCAACAGCACCAAGCGAACGGTTTCCCAACATCCCATCATAACCCTCACCAATTTACCGGCAGCAATCCCCATCGATTGAATGGCGGAGCACAGCTCCTTGCCAACAATGGGCTTCAGCATCACCAATCGGGCATTTATAACCATAATCATATCAATGGCCTCGGCTCTCCCATTATTCCTAACGTCTCCTGGGCACACACCATTGCCGCTGCTGGTCCAGGGAAGAGAGCATGAACTCGATGGATGGCCATTCATACACACGCATCGGATACCGCACGAACCCAAAATGACCTCGTACATAGCACCGGGGGAAATACCCCATTCTTTTCACGTTGTACCTTAATGGACGTACTCTTCGGCATTTCACCCATACTGCTGGCGATAGACTGCCCGTCTTTTGGCCGAACTAGCTCTCTGTTTCGCGCCGTTTGACTCACTCTCATCGGCATTTTCTTCTCTCTCTATTCATCTCAACCAAACACACATCACTCAATCACTCTGCATCAGCTTAACCCCCGTATACCAATTTTCATCTACATATCGGTGTCCAGTTTGTTGACCGAGGGTTACGCTTAGCAAAAGGTCCAAGTACGTATGCGCGCGCGTCATAATGGGGAGGGGGTTGGCATGGAAAAGAGCCCACGAGTTCGTACGCAACTCTGCCCGAGTTTTTGCTGCACGATCGGCTGTATTTTCTCCACCCCTGCCCGCCCGACTCTATTTTCGTTTTCGTTTCGGTTTCGTTCTGTTGCTTTGTTCATTGTGATTGAATAAAGGTAGTCCTTTTTTTTAACTTATCGTTTCATGTTCTCCTTTGTTCCTACGTGCTTGGCGGTGCCGAGGGCTCGTTCGTTGTTGCCACGATGCAGACATGACGTTCGTGACCGATACATCCGCGGCGCGGAACGGTGAAACTGCCAGCATTTATTCTTGCGAAAGGTTTCATCATTAAGGCGCTACGCAACTAAAAACAAGGGTATTGCCGGAAATGATAAATCTCCGCTTGTAATTATGACCGCATTGCGGTTAATAGCAATGTTTATTCCGTCGAAAGCGCCAAATAGTGGAGGTAACAAGCAACAAATTAAAAGTAAGCGAACAACTGCCGGCGGACTGCTGCCCTGGCATCAAAATGAAAAGGTTAACGTTGAATGAATTGAAAGATGCTGGAGGATATAAGAAAGGCCTTGCCGTTGGAACGTTGCGCTCCCCGTTTGAACTGCCTAATCGTGCAAACCCGCTAAGGCGTGTAAGCCACGAACGACCCAAAAACGACCAAAAAAAACGTGTAACGAACGCGACGAATCCAGAAAAACGAATAAAGTCCTTAATTTACCCCAACGTCTCGTGTTATTCCCTTTACGAACGAATCCCCTTCAAGCGACGATGATGTTTTCTGCATTCAATCTCGTTCTATTCTTCTCTCTCTGGTCTACAATCCTCGCTAGACCCTTCTTATCGGCTCCTTCTTTGGTCCCTAGAGGTATGTGTGCCGCTGGCCCGTGGTCGAGTCAATCTGTTAAAAAAAATTTTTTTTTTTGGATGAATCTTTTCCGTCACAGCATACGACATCGAAGACCCAAGCCTTCCAGCTGCAGTAAAAACAGTATGCATTGGAGGAGCCAACGCCACTACCGTTATGGACTCTTTGCCGTATGGGACTGACGGCGCTTTCTTGACCACTGGTTCTTGTGCGCCACCGGAAACGACGACTAGTGATTCTTCCGATACCCCCTCCGGTAAGTCTTGCTTCTATTTCACATGATATCATCTGCTCAATGCCTTCTTCGTCATAGACTCGAGTCTGGCAGCCAGACAGGCGTGCCGTGGCGCGCCTAACGATTGCGTTAGCCGCTTCGGAACGCAGTTCTCTGGTCAAGGTTTTGTTTCAAAGTGTGGTGCACCTTGCACATCGGTCAGTCTGGTCTCAGCTTGGGGGAATTTCCGTTGGCTAACCCCCCTCCAGGCGTGCTACCCCGGTTCCGGCGGACCAGACCCCAACGACTGCCAATTCATGATCAATTCTCTCTACAATAACTCTCCGCGTAGGTGCCATTTACTTCTTTTTGTTATTTGGGCTCTTACAAGGACTGCTTCAGAACTCTTCACACTGACGGCGAACAAATTCCTTTTGTTCACATACAAGACATGTGGTATTGGTCTCCAGAATCAAATCGCATCCTCGCCAGTTGGCTGTTCTCAGACAATGTAAGCGTCATCGACCTTTATGTAGTATATCGCTGACATTTCCTTCTTAGGGTCTATGTACGACATCCTCTCTTCCGGAGTTGGCATCGAAACTAACGCCTTGGTTTCTAGGACTATTCGGATATCGGTTCAGTTGCCCGTTATCTCGCTTGGAACTGCCAAGGTTCACAAGGTGCACGTGGGGGCAGATGCACTGGGAACTCTGGAGTATTTCAATCCAATATCCCAGATTTTTACGTCCAGTACGTTCTTTTCTAGATTATCTTGCATGTCACTCACCAATTGCGACGTGCAGAGTCTATCGGAATTAACGGGTCCTAAGCAGCTTTTCACTGCCTCTAGGTGTGCTGCTTAGTCCCGTTTGTCGATTTCTGTTTGTATGATATCCCAGTCTTGACCTCCCAGAGTAATTGTCGAACGTTTTACGTAATTCTTTTTGATGCGGCCATGCCAGGCTCTAGCCTGACAGCCAGCCAGCTTCATTTTTACGATTGTACAATCCCACGTACGGACACCTTTTGAATATGATCTGTTTTAATGTTGTTCGTTGACATGAATCTGAGATTCGCATGTTTGTCGCTCGGTACCTCTCTCGCAGACTCTATCGCGTAGTTCAAACTCATCAAGCCATTGAACAACCAACATATTGATTCCTCTCATCTCAAGATGGGGCCAAAGAGTAGGGGTATTGAACCGTATTCTTTTTGCGTCTTTGCACGTTGAAAGCAATGCTGGTGTGTGGCAAATACAGCGAATACTCTAAATATCTTCCGGGTCCGGATCGATGGTGGGCATCGGCGGGGGTGTTACAGCACCAGGGTCTGAAGGATCTGGAGTAATAGTAGGGAAAGGCGGTGGCGTTGGATCTCCCGTTGTGCCCGTAGGCAGAGATGAGGACACTGAAGTGGTTGATCCAGACGATGTAGGTATCGTGTGTGACCATGTGCTAACGGCAATTATCAAAGATCTTCCCGGTTTACTGGTCACGTGAATCACTTACGGGCAGGGCAAATACGTCGTAAGCGTCACGCTGGAAGTCACTACCGTAGTTTTGGCCACAGTGGGCAAGGGACAGCGTGTACAAGGGAGGATGTCATCTCTCTTGAGCTGTGGGGAATCACTGATGCATGATAAGTGGAAGCTTCTGGCGAGACCAAGCGTGTCACTCACACCAGAGCCCTCTTCAAAAACGGCGGCGGTGGGCAGGGAGGTACGATTGTCTTCGTCGTGTATTCCGTCGTTGTGTAAGTGATTGTCGGAGTCGGCTTACATGGATACGCGATAAGGCAGTTGATCACTCCGCTGTAACGAATCAATGAACTGTATAAGCTACGAAGGAAGAAAACATACACGTCTGCAGCTCCGACGAGAGATGCTGATATGATGAAGGTAAGTAGCGAAAGCTTGAGCATGATGGGGGCACAGTAGTAAAGGCCACCGAAACAACCAGACGGCCTATTTTATGGATTTGCATCAAGTGATCATGGTGATATCTCGGGTTTCACAGCAGCAGTCCCTGGAGGCTGTTGACCAGATTGCAAAAAAAAAGTTGGGTCGGCCAGAAGAGCAGGGGTAACCTGTCACCGGAGAAGCATCAGGTGAATAGGCGTAGCAATAAATAGTCTCTGTACCGGAACTCGTCTCTTGATCAAACGTATTACTGAACAAGGTTCAGGTAGAGGTTTTCAGGGCAGGAAGCGGACGACATATTATCAAACAATCTCTCATAGTCAACTGCGACGCATTGATTTACATAGGATTGGATCCTAAAATTAGAGCCACCCTTTCGCTAGTGAAAACTTGTGCCTTTTATTCCTCTGACAGTATCGTACATCAACAATATAATGGACCCGGCCGACGGCGCATCCCGTGACCATTTTGTTTAATCCACCTATCGCCTAAACTTCACACCACTGAGCACATTTCCATGGAGGAGAAGTCGCAGTTGGTAATGTGCTCATGGTGGTAGTAATTCCACCGTCTGAGAACGAGCATCCGTAGGAACAGGAAAGGGTACTGCTCGTGTCCTTCTTGGTACTTGAAGAGGAAGTAGGCTTGGGGGTTGGTGTTATGGATTGCGAGACACTGGTTGAGGTCCTGTTGATGAGTCAGGCTTGATGTTTCCCAAGAACGAGTGTTCTTACCTACAAAGAGGGACATGGTAACATAGTAGTCACGGTCGCTTGATCAGTGACTGTGATAGTAAGAGGGGGAAGTACGCTGTATGTGCACGAGCTGCAGGGCATGGTCACAGATTTAGTCTCATACACATATGGCGGGCATCTATAAGTCCACATGTGAGACACGGCAGAATTATCTCGATTTAAATGAGTAGCTTACGTAGAGGTAACCACTTTGCCCATTCTTGTTGCCGAGATTGAGGTCGGCATCGGAGTTGGAGTTGAAGTTGGACTCGGGCGATATGTTGGGCATGGAGGTTGGACAGTGATAGTAGGATGTGCTGTTGTGGTATAGGTACTTCTCGGGGGCATGCAGGAGTTGGGACAGAAGCTATAAACCGATGTCTTAGTGGTAGGTGGTGGGCACCAAATATCTCTAGGTGGAGTTGGCATTAGAAGATGTTCGTTAATAAAAGCAGCAATAAACTCACTGTGCGATTGCCTGTGCAATGAGGGAGGCTATTCCCGTAATGCCAAGGATTAGCTTCATGACGAAAGAAAAGACGCCCTTGGATGGGCAGGTTTGGTGCCATGAGTCACATATATACCAAGAGCGGTGATATGTCGATATTGGCACAGGGTCTTCTAACGGGCCGCTAAGCTTCGAAGCTTGACCCGGGATAATCAGAAGATCTCCCCACCGAGAGTTGATCTGGTCGCGTGCATCTTGACAAACGTCAATCTCAAAGAACCAGTGACTTCTCTTAATGAAAGTGATGTGATCAGTCAACCTATTGAACCCTTTCACACTGACGTGGTCAGATTCTAATAAGCCTAAACACTGGCACTTGAGGGAGGCTCATCCTCTATAAATCCAAAATCGAAACGAATTTTTGGTCTTTTTTAGGTAACGACCCATTCAATTGGGTAGGGTTTGGCTTGGCAAAGGAAGATTCGAAAGTCAATGGGCGAAGGTTCCGCTTTGGGCGGCCTAGAGAAGATAAGCGCAAGCTTCCACATGCTACCACTAGACAAGAAGGGTTAAGGTGCATTTCAGCTAGAAAGTCTCATAACCTAGCGAGAAGCTTGGAGGGTGGTCAAAGGGTAAGGACGTGCGCCTAAATCACTCCAGGTCCTACATGTCCGTGATACACTTGTTCCAAAAAGGTATGAGTTCAAATAGATCTCGATTCAACTATATTTAAACAGCAAGTCTAATCCAGTGTGTAAATAGGAGGTTTCGTGCTATCAGATAATGGTCAGATTAAGGCTGCAGTTCGTGAGTAGAGAGTAAGACTTACACGCATGGTTTGTATTTCGTCACGGTTGTATGTGCAGTAACTAGCGTTGTTGAGGCTGCTGTTATCGTTGGGCACCCTGGACAGGTGGTCGGGAACCGGGTCACATAGGCCGGTGAGCAGCTATAGGTGATAAGAACGGTTCAGAAATACGCTTAAAGTAGGAAGATTAACTGATCACGAACGTATATGTATCAGCTTCAGCACGTTTAATCGGGACTGGGCCAATGGTAATGATTGGGCAAGGAAGAACTCGAGTAGTTGTCGTCGCTTTGGTCGTCGTGTACGTTATAGTGGGCGGCGCCAAGCAGTTAACAAGGGGGCATTCATTGAGTGTAACCGTTGACGTCGTGGGCGGACAGATGGTACTAGGAAACCAAAGTATGAGGATCCCCCCATGATGACCAGGAAGAAAATACACACCCCTCCGTTGCTTGAGAGCCCAGTACGTATATAGCAGCGATAAAAAGAGCCGTTGCTTTCATGATTGTCCGTGTTGGTGTGACCCCGAAAGGTTTCCCAAGTTGCTTTATACCGAAGCAAGGTGATACTTCGGAATCTTGTACCGCTTATCCAATCGAGATGGAATTCGAAGTCGTAGCAAATGATAAGCCAACGTACCCTGTCATGGCAGGCCCTGAAATAGACGCCGACTATTGTGGCGTGAGTTGGGTCCTTCAGAGCCGGACTCAAGTCTACTTGTGCTGCGTGGAAGCACCAGTCAAAAACATTTTATGCTGTGTGTACCCGTGATATTGGTAATATCCCGAGAACGGGCAAACGCAGCGGTCCAAAACATTCGCCCCGCTGATATAGATTTACAAAACCTCGCAAAAACGTAGGGGACTTTCACACCAGTCAACGGACCGGTCTTTATGGGGCAGTAATAGAGGCTCGGTCTATTGAAGAAAGGAGGACGGCTGATGTAGATTTCTGGATGAGTCTGTCTATGTCTAAAACTCTAGGCTCTGCGGATGACGGCGGCGGCAAAGTAAACCCGCCGTGCTTATCAATACCAAAACTAACGCTGGACACCAGGGAGGAGATTGGATTGGCGCTATCTCCATAAAGAATGTGATATCTTTCAACTTATTGGCTGACTTTTGACAGGTATACTGATAGTTGGAAGCATGTAGTAAACGTAAATTGCTCGTTTAGTACTATTATATCAAAAAAGGAGTGAAAGCCTGTCTGCGACAATGCCTGTCGCTAGCTTGGAAGCATCTTGAGCACATTAGCTTGCTCTATTAGCCGGAAATTAGTGACTATCACGGGGTTAAAGGCCATTATCACGTACGGGCATCCTTGTTGTGTGGTAATAGTCTCGATAGCGACTATGACCGATGTCTCGGTGGTCGTCGTAGGACATTTGCTACAGGTCGATGGAATCTTGGTAGAGTACACAGTAGAGCAGCTGTTAGAGATGTAACAAGATGTGATCAGTGTATTCGATGAAGGTAATTAAGTTCCCGTACGATTTATGGCCTCCATGTCCTCGCTTGACCAAAGAGTCAGGTCCAGCCGTAGGTGTGGCACAGGGGATAGCGAGTGTGGTTGTACTCGATAGTGTTTGACTATAGGTGACGGTTGGTGCTGGCACACACTTGAGTAAAGGGCATTCGGTGGCCTCTACTGTGCTCGTCACTGGGGAGCAAGTAGTATAACTTTATGCAACAGCATGAATCAGCGAATGTGTTCATCAGGGGGAAGTGGCTTTGCAAAGGTGACATACTCTGCCGCTCTTACAGCGAGTGCCAGTGTTCCAACGATGAAGAGAACTGATTTCATAGCGAGCGTGAAGAAAATTTTTACGGGTCGCTGTGAAAGCGGTGATCGCTGGTTCATATGTGTAGGGAGGTGAAATGTCGGTATTGGGGATCCTCTAACTGACCAGCTCCCATCGGCATTCATAGTTGATATGAATGTGCGCAGTAGCATTATCTTTGTGGCTTCTCATGATGTTGTTGAGAAAAGTTGCACGGTCCCGGATTCCAGAGGAAGAGCATTGACTGAATAGAGAACCCTCAACGTTTATTCCGTTTCGCGCCATGAAACTGAGCATTAGATCCGGTTCCTGAATAGAAGTAGCATATTCAAGAGGCGTTCTCACCGTGGCCTGTGAAGATGCCGAAGATACGGACGGCTGATTCGTTGTGTGCAGACAGGGTTGGTCGGCATCCTTTCAAATGTCGTGCAATACGCTTACCCAAGAAACAACAATCAATAAGCTCTCACGCTTCATTCGGGCCGCCGACCACGATTTCGGCTTCAAACCCCTGTTCCGGCACATGATAGGGTTGGATAGGGCATGGCTCTGTGTCGCTTGGGTGACATGACCTCGAAGGTACCATGATTCACACATTACATCGAGTGGAAGTTGGAAAAAACAGGTGGAATTGTTAAAGCGTCGCTGCCTTTATAGCGCGGTACATTAAACCGTTATAGGTCCGCAAACTTGTGGACAAGCAAGCTCAGGACCGACCTCAGCGGGCTCTGCGTTTCGTCTAACACGCCGAGTGCAGTGGGACGGGCAGGTATCTATCATCCACCCTGTCGTAGTTGGGGTTGCTGTAATGGTTGAAAGGGTCAGGGTCGGCTTTAGTGTGGTGATCAGTGTCTTGGTCCTATGAACCGTTAGTTTAACGAAATGTTATCGACGTGATACACACGGGCAAGGCACGTAGGTCGTATATGTCCCAGTCGAGGTAACCACTGTCGTCTGCGTAGTCGCTGTCGGACAACCTGGACACAAAGCTGTCTTCGTAGTCCAGACAGGGGAGCATCTGCTCAGGGTATAATGATGAGACGTGAAGGTGAAAGGTTTTTGGGTAAAGTGCACAGACATGGTTGCTTCACTCTCAGTCCGCTTTACAGCACTGGCCGGAACAGGACCGGTAGTATACGGCACACAAGGGAGGGCACGTGTAACCGTGACCGACGTTTTGGTCGTGTAAGTAAGGGTTGGCTCCACTGGGCAAAGAGGAAGGTGACAAATACTAGGCGCAACCTCTGTGGTATACGTTACTGGATGACATGCCGAGGCACTATAAGGGTGACGAGGGTCAATGGCTAACTAGGGAAACTGCTCTTCTAGTCGGTGTCAAATAGAGACGTACTCTTCCGTTGCCTGAGCAGCAAGGGCATAAATGGCAGCAATGAGGAAAGTCGACTTCATGTTCTCGAAGGCTTAGAGAGTTTGCGTTGGACATGTAGGTCTATTTATGCTGGTCGGGGTGATACCTCGGTTGGGGCCGCCTGTATCCTTTGATAGGATACAAGGGCTATGTCCGCAGCGATATAGTAAAGGAGGGCACGCGTTCTGTCAGGACAAATCGACTGAAATGGTGAAATGTGAATGTCCTTTCAAGTTGTCAGAAGGATTGGGCGCGTCCCTAGCCGCTCAGGAGGACTTCCTAATGAAAGAAGTCTACCAATGCGGCGCTATTGCGTGTTAGTATTTGATGCGAGGATAATTTGAGACTTGTTCCGGCCGTCAAATTGACGCGTCAAAAATAGCTTGTGAAATCGGCGGATGTTTGAGCAATAAGAGGTAGGAAGGAATGAAAAGAGAGTTTTTTTTGGCCGATAGCATCATGATTCATGCACCTGGTTCCTGCTCAAGGGGAAAATAAAGGATGGGGCGTGATCACAATTGGATTCCACGAAATCAGAAGTACCGATCAATCACTCCTTTAAATAGAGCATAAATCAGAAGATATTGAAATTTCAATACTTTTTCAGGTTGCGTGGCCTCGTTTGCAGACAAGATACATGTTACATCGTCTCAAGTGGGCAGTACTGGAGACAAACAACGTCAGGGGCGACCGCAGCAGGTTCTTCGTTGTAAACTGTCACCGTTCCAGAAGGCGAGGAACAGCGGATTGGACAGGTGATGATAGGTCGTTTGGTCGTGGTGGAGGAGGTGGGTTTCGGAGTTGCCGTAATAGTCGAAAGGGTCAGGGTCGGCTTTATTGTGGTAATTGGCGTTTTGGTCCTATAGTGATAGTTTTTGTTAGTTTACCATAATTCCCTTGACATGACACATACGGGCAAGGCTTATAGGTCGTGTATGTCCCCGTTGATGTAACCACTGTGGTTTTTGTAGTCGTCGCGCAGCCTGGGCATGATGGCCGTTTTGTTGTAAAGATTGGAGAACATCTTCATATAGCAGAGTCAGACATGTCAAACGTAGATTCTTGAGCGAAGATATACTGACATGGCCGCATCACTATCAGTTCGCTTTACGGCGGTGACTGGAACAGGACCGATCGTATATGTGGCACAGGGGAGGGTACGTGTAACCGTAACCGATGTTTTGGTCGTATACGTGAGAGTCGGCTCCGGTAGGCAAAGGATAAGGGGGCAGATAGATGGAGCTTCGACAGTATAGGTTACTGGAGTGCACTTAGAGATACTAACGGGCGACAATGATTAATAGATGGCCAATGAAATGCATTTGCTATGCCTCATGAAACAGATACGTACTCTTCGGTTGCCCGAGCAATAAGAAAATACGTTCCAAGGATGAGAAGAGCCGACTTCATGATCTTCAGGAGCCTCAGGGTTTTGCATCGAGCCTGTGGTGAGATGTTGGCGTATTTATGCTGACCAGGGTATTACCTCGGTTAGTAGGTGTGGAGATCCCTTAATGAATGGGATTCAAGCGCGAAGATTGTGGCGGGGTAATAAAAGAGGGCACATGCCCTGCCTGTGGGGATTTGTTGGGCTTGGCCAATAGCTTGACCGTCGGTCAGAAGAGCTCTGGGTGTTCCCTACCCGCTTGGAAGAAGTCCACAACAAACTCAATCCATCCATCAAGCGCGATTACACGTCAGGATTTGATGCGAGGATAATCTCAGAGTTGTTCCGGCTTTGAATTCGACGCGTCAAAAGGCCTTGGGAAATCGGCGGTGGGTGTTTGAGCAATGAGAGATAAGGATAAAAAAGCGTGTTAATTTTGATCGCTTGTGTCCTGTACAGTGAACCCGGTTCCTGTTCGAGAAGAAAACAAAGGATAGGGCGTTCTAAGAAATACCGATCGTTCACGGCTAAATCGAATGTTAATAAGGAAATATTGGGATTCCAAAGCCTTTTAGATTGTGTGGCTTCGGTCGGGGTACTAGATACACCCTACATCGTCTCAAGTGGGCAGTATTGAACACACTCAACACCTGGAGCGACCGCAGCAGGTTCTTCGTTGTAGACTGTCACCGTTCCAGAAGGCGAGGAACAGTGGATCGGACAGGTGATGATGGGACCTTTGGTTGTGGTGGATGACAAGGTGGATTTCGGAGTTGCTGTGATAGTCGAAAGGGTCAGGGTCGGCTCTATTATGGTAATCCGCGTCTTGGTCCTACGGTTTTCGTTAGTTTGCTATAATCCTCTTGAAATAATACATACGGGCAAGGCTTATATGTCGTTGATGTCGCAGTCGATGTAACTACTGTAGTTTTCGTAGCTGTTGCCGTCGGGCAACCACACGTTGGCTTTTTCGTTGTGAAGATTGGGGGACACCTTCAAACAGCAAGGTTAGACACGTCAAAAGTGGATCCCTGAGCGAAGGTATACTGACAAGGCTGCATCGCTATCAGTTCGCTTTACAACAGTGACTGGAACAGGGCCGATGGTATAATATGTTTCGCAGGGGAGGGTGCGTGTAACTGTGACCGATGTTTTGGTCGTGTATGTGAGGGTCGGTTCCGCTAGGCAAAGGATATAGGGACAGCTAGGTGGAGCTTCGAGGGTATACGTTACTGGATGACACCTGGAGGCACAAATGGATGAGTAGATGGTCAATTGAATAGACTTGTCACACGATATGAAATAGATACGTACACTTCGGTTGCCTGAGCAATAAGAAAATACGTTCCAAGGATGAGAAGAGTCGACTTCATGATCTTCAGGAATCTCAGGTTTGCATCGAGCTTGCGGTAGGATGTTGGCGTATTTATGCTGACCGGGGTATTACCTCGGTTGGCAGGGGTGAACATCCCTTGATGAATGAGATTCAAAAGGCAGGATTGCATCGGTGTAATAAAGAGGGCAGGTGCCCTGCTTGTAAGGGTTTGTTGGGCCCGGCCAATGCGAATATCCTGACGTTCGGCCAGAAGAGCTAATGATTTGCCTACCCGCTTAGAAGAAGGCCCTAACAAACGTAGTCTATCAATCCAGCGTCAGATGTTGATGCGAGGATAATCTCACAGTTGTTCCGGCTTTAGCTTCCACACGTCAAAAGGCCTTGAGAAATCGGCAAATGTTCAAATGATGAGAGATAAGGATGGAAATAGAGTTGTATTTTGCCGATCCCGTCCTACGTCGACATGCATCCATTGAGGTTTCAGGGACAGTGAGCGACCAGTTGATGGGCCTTAAAAGATCGTACTAGAGAATTCTTCTGGACATTAGTATCTCCCCTTTGTCCTGCATTTCCAAAGGGAGTCAAGTCGGGCTGTAAACGTTGAATGCGGCGAGGTCATGAGTGGTAAGGAGTCAATCCCCGCAACGCCCTTCCATGTCAATCGAATCATCCAAGCCAGGCGACTATCACGCTCCAGAGAAAGAAATACTAACAAAATCGCAATTGGAACAATTTCAGCAATCACCCACGCATGCTCAGATCCTCACCTACATTGAGAGGCTGAATGAGGCAGTAGTCGGTGTCAAACTACAGGACTCTTGTCAGGAATCAGAAGTAGGTTTCTAACCAGTCTTGATTCACAGACTCTCATCCCCGTTTATCAGTCCGTAAAAGCTCTCTTGGTCATCCTGGATTCGGTGACTTCCATTGCAAAGGAGACGCCAGCAGTAGACAACTCTGGATCACGATTTGGAAACCCAGCATTCAGGTCTTTTTACGATAAAGTCAAAACTGTACGGCCTTTTGGTTCGGTAGACGTTTGCCACACTGACAAAGCGGTTCTTAGGCATCAGCCGCACTGCACTCAAAAATCCCTGGGCTTTCTCCCACTTCTATAGTGGAAGTTTCCGTCTATTTTGAAGAAGCTTGGGGAAATAGGACACGCGTAGATTATGGCAGCGGCATGGAGCTCAATTTTCTTTGCTGGCTGTGAGTAGCTAGACATCTTGAACTGACCTAATCTGACGAGTTCTAGAATGTGTCTCGACAAATTGGGTGTACTAAAAAAGGAGGATGACATCGCAGTGGTCACCCGAGTCTTTTGGAGGTGAGATCATTCTACGGATCCCATGTCGGTTACTAATTGTGTAGGTATATCGGCGTAATGCGGGTCTTACAATCTACATATTGGCTAGAACCGGCTGGATCACACGGAGTTTGGGGCCTAGATGATTATCATTTCTTGCCTTTCCTGTTTGGAAGTGCCCAGTTGCGAGGTACGTAAAGTAACCCGGAGAACCCTATTCCTTACACTCTTTTCAGGGCACAAGTATCTCCGCCCAAAATCCATTCACGACCCAGAAATTCTGGAAGAGTTTTCGAAAGACTATATGTACCTCGCTTGTATCCAATTCATCAACTCAGTACGTTTGCTATATCATCTGCTACACTCGATCTCACTCACTCTGCAGATCAAAACTGCGTCCTTACGTTGGCATTCCCCAATGTTGGATGACATCTCCGCCGTCAAAACCTGGGACAAAGTCAACTCAGGGATGGTCAAAATGTACCTGGCAGAAGTCCTAGGAAAGCTCCCAGTAGTGCAACATTTCCTCTTTGGGAGCATCCTTCCCTTTACAGGTGATCGCTCCAATAAGGAGGGGGACCATAGTTTAAGCAAGGACGATCCACACCATGGGCATTCACATGCGATGGATCGTGGGGCTGCTGGCCAAGGCGCAGTAGGATGGGGTGACTGCTGTGGCATTCCTGTCCCAAGTGCTTTTGGGGCGGCGGCGGCAGCCGGAAAGACACTGCAAGGGCCCGCAATTCGACCAGTGCCCTTTGACTAGTGATCAACTTATTGGCATATTCTTCTAACCTGTACGCAGCATGCGCTGGAATTCGCATAAATAATTATCTCTATACCCAAGAGTTGAACTGTACACGATGACAAATGGAAGACTGGTACAATGAAGACAAACAATGGGGAACAGTGAGGATGAGCGCGATAAGCAAGGAATGAAACGTAGATGGGCACTGATGTGTAGTCGTGAAGCAAACGATGCTATGATACAAAAAATGAAAGTTGAGAATTCCTCTAGGTGAACAGTTCGGAAGTGGTGAAACGAGACACGAACTCAACGATTCGTCGGCGAGCTGGGGGTTAAGGGTTGGAGGTCCCAAGGGGGAGGGAAACGATTCACGTCATCAAGATTCTGGTCGGCCTGCGCGTCCTTGCGACGAACGTTCTCTGGCATGACCGCACGTGCTTGGCATCGATGATATCTTAACTTTGTCCTCGTGATCCCTGCAGGAATGTCAATCTTCAATCTTCTGTACATGAGAGAATGCGTACAAGTATCGACGGTGCTCCGGTCTTCTTCGATATAGGCATTTGACCGAGCTTCCAAGTCATCTCGAACGGTATAAAGCAGCCAAAGGGCGTCGTGGTACATGTCTTCACATTCCCAGGATCCCTGATCCAAGATTTCCTTTTTGGCAGCATCACGAGACTGCAAAAAAGGGTTTAGGGAGGGAAAAAACAGACACAGAGGTACTTACTAAGCTAAGGGCTCGCTCGAACAAGACCTGGTCCATGAAGAAAGGTGGTTCATGCATGGCGCTTTCAGGTAGCCACGCCTTTACAGCCTGAGCACGTTGTGAGCACTTTTCGTATCTGGCACCATACCAGTCTACAGCTATTGGAGGGGTTAGAGAGATTTGTGAATATGATGCAGATGGACTAACCATCGTCAAAGCCTGGAGATACAGATGGCATTTCGCCACCAACTTCGACAACGTCCATGTAGTCTTGTAACCTATCGATGCCGTTCTGCGAAAAATTCATGATGAGCATGTACAAAGCAATGCAGTTGACTGCAGCTAATTCCATGTCCAGTTCATGATTCCGTCGCTTGGTCGCCTGTCTCGGTGATTCCCCTTCGCGGGGTATGAATTTGGACGGGTCCGGGATGGGCTCTGCAGCATAGTCAGCAATCTTGCGTAGGTAATAGAATGCCATTATGACTCACTTTGTGGAGTATTGCGCACGGTCTCGTATAGCTCATCGGCCCATTTGGTAATCACCTCGACCTTTTGCGCCAAGATCTCCAATCCAGCTAGCAGCTTTTCTTCACCGGGATTCACATCACCTGTGGTGTTGTCTCCCAAAAGCTTCTGATTGGTACGTGGGGACCCATTAACGCGTCCGTTCGGGACTTCTTGTATCTGAAGAGGCGGATACCCAGATGCAGGTGAGGAGATCAATGTGGGACTATGGGTCGGCGTGTTTCCGGTAGTACCCCATAGTTTCTTCGTTGCGGCTGTGAGAGCTCGCGTCAAGGCAGAGGAGCCGTTCCTCAACGGCCGAGGCCGCGCGTCTGCCTCAACCGGGCTAGGCGGGAAGGGCGGATACTTGGCATCGCTTGAAGGCAATGCCATCAGTATCGGCTTGCGAGGTGATGACGATATACCGGCTTGTGCTGGGGAGCTGGACGGACTGGCTCTGTCGCTGGGAGTTTCCGACATCCTTCGATTGTTCCGCAACCGAGCTGCATTGAGTTCTGCAGAAAAGTCAATTGAAAATCTAAACAATTAAACAAAATGACTCACCATCCACCCGCTGGTTAAACTCCACGTGACGAGTATCGCGGATTACGACATACTCACTCTTGAGCATGTTTTCCTCGTCAACCTCGGCCGGAGTCGAAAGCTCCGGCGTGATGCTAATAGGACGCCGTAAAGGCGACGGCTTGGCCGCGGGGCTGGACCCTGGTGAAGGATTGGTGGGTAGTCCAGGAGCTGGCAGAGGCGCTGACCCAGAGGCTGACGATGCTGTACGCTTGCCGTCGCTCGTTGAGTTTGTACCCCCGGGCTTCCGGAAATTAAAATTGCTGGGAGGTATCAGGGCCTTAGGATCCAGAACTTCTGGGGGAATGATACGGTGGTTCGGCGGGATGTGAGGCATGATGACTGGAGTTGTGGTTGGTAGGTGCTTTCCATTCGTGAGTGGTGTTACACTCAGTACTGATTTCGGTGAGTAACTGCTGGGCGCTTCATCAGGAGATCGTGGAGGATGAAACTTTGAGTTTGCCATGGCCTTTGACAAGAAAAACTCGTCAAATGTAGCTCTCTCAACAGGATGTCGTTTCAGGAGAGACCGAATCAGTTTCTTGATGTCACTTGGCACCTGAATTGGGTTCGCCTTTGGGTCATCCTCATCCGGAAATCGAACTGTCGATCGCGCTTGCTCGATACGTTTAAGGAGCTCAATATGATTCTGAGCACGAAATGGGGGCTTTCCAACGCTGATTTCGTAAAGGACGGCCCCAACTGACCATAAGTCCGCCTTTGCGTCGTATTTCTCATACCGCAGAATTTCGGGGGCCATGTAAAGCGGTGATCCACACAAGGTTTCGGCCATCATCGTATTGGGGAGATGTCGAGCAAAACCGAAATCTGCTATCTTGAGAAGCGGAATTCCTAAAGGATGGCCTTTCTCGTAATCGGCTTCAGTAGCTGGCTTGAGCAATAAATTCTGTGGTTTGATATCGCGGTGAATGAGATTTCTTTGCCTAAGAAACTTGAGCGCCCGTGCTTGGAGCATGTCAGCCAGCGTCCAGTTAGACTACCAGGAAGGAGACATACCCATTTGCCGGAGAAACGACCGGACGGCAATGACATCCAGCCCTCCTGTGCGAGGATGAGGATAGTATGTGGGGGCTGCGCCTGGTTCTGGAATGTATTGCAGTCCTTCGATACGGCCCCGACGCTTCAAGTAACCGCTCAAGTCACCACCGGTGCAGTCCTCCATGATGAGGAAAATGAAGCGTTCGGCCTTGACAATCTCGATCAGTTCTGTTATATGAGGGTGTTTGAGCTGCTTGAGGATATTAATCTCCGATTCGAGGTTATCGACGAGCTTAGGAGTAAGAATGGTGCGGGACACAGTCTTGATGGCCACTGCAGCACGTGTGTCCTGAGGAATCGTGTCAGAATACTGGTTCAAGTCTAGCCAATCGTGCCATAATAGAGCCTGGAGAGCAAGCGCAAAGGGCGAAAGCTTGTGGCAATTGCGCAAGCAGTGGTAGGCGAATGTCGAGTCATACTCACCCTGTGAAATCCACGATAAACGGTAGCAAAAGAACCCTTTAACGATACGAATGAGCAAACGAGGTTCTAGATGAAGAGCCTAAGTTGATGACATACCTTTCCAATCTCGTTCTTGATAATATAAGGGGCAGATTCATGATCTTCGATGCCACCAACCCGTTTACTGGTGGCGCCATTGCCCGGGTCGCCAGCGTGCGAGGCCATGAGAGGCAGCAGCACCCGATCCGGTGAATGATTAGAGCAAACTTATCGAGTTGAACGTCGCCGAGGAAATTATAGCCTATTTATTTGGCAATAAGGTGGTCGCAGTAGTACAAATGGAGAGTCGCAAGTCAGGAGATCGTCGCAGTAGAGGTCCAAGAGGCAGCGAGAGAGCTGAGCGCTCGTTATCGCTCAAAGTGGCCACGGGGCTATGAACTTACGTAATAGTGTACCCTAGCATTACTAAGCTAGTTCGATCATTTTGCGTCTATTTTCCTTGTGAGAATAATAGGTTTAAAAATAACCGTGCCGGGTACAGGGCAGTCCCTGGAGGATGCTTCTTTGCCCTCCGCTGCAGGCCCCAAAGCGGCAGATAACGGTCACATAGATATAATATTTGTATCCCAGAGTATTGATTCAAACCCGGTAACATGAATTATTTCCCTCCTTGCCGGATTCTACCAATGTCGACAACTCAAGTCCGCCGAAGCAAGCTGGGCTTCTTCTGAATTTCCCACTAGATACTTCTATTTTTATGACAGGGGATGATCAAGCACTGCTCTTGGAGCAAGCCGAGGAATTACCACACAATAGACGCTCTGTCAAGTATAAATACGGGCCTCCCAGATGCGCTCATCCCCCATCATCATCATGAAGACAAGTATTTTCATCGCTGGAATATTCGCTGCTGTCGTTGGGGCAACAGAAAGGTGCGTGATACGCACGGTAGATGTGGCTGCCAGCCACTCACATTAGTGTCCTTTTAGCTCATCCGCATGCCCAACGGCGACAGTTACTGTCGCACTAAACCATTGCCTCTACGTGTGCCCGCCTGAACCCACCTTGACGTACACGACAACTGCGTATACTACGCACACCGTCCGGCCTGCCTGCCCACTTGCAGACAAGCGAGAGGCCTCAGAGACTGTTACGTGAGTAGTGTCTCGAAGGATAAGAGCTCCATATCTGAACACCAGCACAGGTGCTCACCGACGACGACAACGCAACGTGTCTTTAACCCTTGCACAGGGTGTGCTACCACTGCTCCTGCAAAGACTACAGTTGTCACGACAGTTTCAACCGTGAATACATACATTCCATGCCCGTAAGCGACACCGTTCCCCAGTTAGTCCCGTATATATAGCTTACATTTTCGACCTCAGAACCCTTAACCTTGCCTAGTGCTGACCTAATCTCCTACAATCGTTGTTCACACAGATGAAAGCACGGCGATCATCTGTTACGGGTGTGCATAGCGTACGTGGAGAATTTACCTTACGTGAAATGGACTCGGTGCTATATGCAAATGATAATAGATTATGAGTGAGACGAAGTGAACGGATATAATCCCTATGTGTGGCCCGTGGCTTGTTGGTTCACCTGAGAACAAATTTAGTGAGGACGGGTCCTTTTGCGTAGTATCTCTCCTCTTCTCTTTGCGCACATATCATCCTCATCAACGTCAACGCCAACCGTGCATCGCTATAAGCATAATATCTTGTTTATTTTCTTACTTACAAAGGGAGAAGCGATCATTGCTAAGCTACCGAACTATTATATATTCAACGATACTATTCGCGGGATTTGAAAAAAGTCTTCTTGAATGTGAACTTTGCAAACCTGAAACTGCGAAACATCAACCAGAGGTGTAGTACTGGGTTCCTTGTTACCTCTGTGACCTCCCACAAGACCGGGTTGGTTCTCTCCGCTTTGAAGGCTGGATCTGAGGCGCTGACACTCGATGTATTGTGGATGAGTGACTTCTAGCATCTCAGAAATGATGCCGTTGGCCTCGGTGAGTAGTTCAAGGGTCTCGTCCTTTCGCTGGAGGGAAAGCTTGATATTGGCAAGTACCAGCATTGCACTAGTGGTGTGGAAGTGTCGACTACTCAGGACTTCCCGCAAAGAAATCAGCGTCTCACACTGGGTTTTCTCTGCTTCTTCGGTTTGCCCAAGATCATGGTAAATTGCTTGAAGGGTGCTGGAGGCGACAAGAGTGTCGGGATGCTGCGCTCCGAGAATTTCACATTGAAATTTGAGCACTTTTTCTTGAAGTATTTTGGCATCTTCTAGCTGCCCCAAACGATGATATGTGATTGCCAAGCTGTTGGAAACCAGGAGAACAATTGGGTGTCGTTCTCCCAAAATATCTTTACTCAGCTCAAGTCCACTCTCTTGTAGTACCACGGCTTCGTTCAGTCGTCCTAATTGGCAGTAGGTAGCTCCAAGATTCATCATCGTGCAGATAGTGTAGGTGTGTCGTTCTCCCATAACATCCTTGCTCAACCTCAAACCCTCCTCTTGAATCTCCAAAGCCTTTCTCAGCTTTCCAACATTATAGTAGGTGAGAGCTAAGCAATGATATACTTTGAGAGTATCAGGGTGCCGCACCCCAAGGATCTCCCTTCTCATCGCTAAAATCTCCTCCTGAAGTTTCTCGGCCTTGTTTAGTAGTCCTAAGGTGCGATATGTATTTGCTATATTGTAGATTGCACTAATAGTCTTTGGATGGCGCTCGCCTAGGATCTCCTTTCGCTGCTTGAGTACCTTCTCCTGAAGCTCTTCGGCCTCCCTTAGCCTTCCCAGCTTGCGATAGGTGTTTGCTAGATGATGGCGTGCAGCAATGGTCTGAGGGTGGCATTCTCCTTGTATTTCATGTCTGAGATTTAGTATGTCACTCTGGAGGGCATCAGCTTCATTCAACCACCATAAATCACGATATATAAGGGCCAGCCTATGTTTTGCCTCAACAGTCTCGAGATGTCGTTCTCCCAAAGCCGCTTCTGTCAGCTCCAGGACCCTTTTCTGATGTTTTTTGGCCTCTTGTAGCCTTCCCAGCTTGCGGTAACTGTCTCCAAGCTGGGTAGATACGCGTATAGTCTGAGGGTCCTGCTCTCCGAGGGACATTATGCTCAGCTTCAGCACTTCCTCCTGAAGGCTGACCGCCTCTTGTAGTCGCCCTAGCTCGTAATAGGTGACTGCTAATGTACTGGAGACTTTAATAGTCTCAGGGTGGTTCTTCCCCAGAATTGTTTCTCTCAGCTTCAGTACCTCTTCTTGGTGAGAGCGCGCATCGTTCCGTCGTCCCAAACCATGGTAGGTGACTGCCAATTCCCATATCGAATTAGAAAGGCTGATGTCGTCTGCAGCGAGATTCTTTCTGAGCTCTCTGACCACCATATCCCGCAGCCTCGATGCAGCTTGATATAACCCATTCTTGTGAAGAATATGTCCAAATGCCACGGCATCGTTGACATGAAGATCATCCCACAGGGGAGACATATGCATGACATGGCTTGCTAGGTATTGTGTGGCTGCATTACGATTGTTGCGTGAGCCAAGCGCGAGGAGAAGGATGGCCGCGGATTGATACTCGCGTTGGTCATTTTCTGCGGTGCTCAGTCGCAACCATTCGTGGACTAAGGGATGGATTCGCAACAATGAGGTATCCACCCCCCAGAATGAGGTTACGAGGGAGTAACTTTGTAGTGAAACTATCGCCTCGTCTAGATCTGTTATATCCCATTCTCCATTGCGGAGGAAAATTTCTTCCAGCATCCTTTTCCCCATACTGAATTCATCAGCGCATTCCAGCCGCATCCATTCGTAGTCGGAGAAATGGTGCTCTGCGGCTAAAGTAATTAGCTCCGTCGGAAACCTATTCCAGTGAAAGCAGGCAAGCAGTCGAAGTAGTTTTTGGAGGTGCACTGAGAGCCTGACAAAGGATGTTTCGAAAGTTGCATATGTCGATATGGCCTTTAAGTTGAGTTGGTGTCTTATTTCCCGGCCCAATAATTTGTAGCGACTACTTGACAGCCGCTTAAGGTAAGTATTGATCGAACATTTGGTCTGTTGCATATAGCTTTGTGCCTGCTGAAGGGCGATAGGTAGGCAGCCTAACATCTGTGCAAGTATTTCGGCGTCCTTCCGTACTGGGTGCGTAATTGTGACGCGAAGGTGGAGAAGCAGTTCTGTAGCTTCCTCCATTGACATGGCGTCAAGTGCAAGATGTGTTTCTGGATAATTATCTCCAAGTGTGCTGTTGCGAGACGTGATGGCAATTGCGCAATGGCTTCCCCTGGGAAGAAGAGAAGAGAGGTCTAGTGTTAGATAGTCGACATTGTCATATACTAGCAGCCCTCTTGTGCCATCAATTGGCGGTTGAGAGAGAAAGGCGAGGCAGTCCGAAAATTCTTTCTGAGAATACTGCTTTCTAAAATTACGTACGTTCCGAACAATGTCCTCATGAATGCGGTCCTCGCTACTTCCATCGATGAAAAATCTGTAGGCAAACCTTTGGGACATTAGAACATGTAACGAAGGTTCTTTTTTTACTCACTCTCCTTCATGCTCATTCATGAACTTTAGCATTAACTGCGTTTTCCCGCAGCCGCCAATCCCCGTTACAATCAGTATTCGGGGTTCGTGTGCGCTATGTGGTTCATTTCGCCCCAATAATGTCGTCCTTACAAAATTCCATGCATCTCTCCGCATGACAAAAGTATTTGTGAGCGGAGGAAGTAATATTGAGGAGGCTGTCTTGTTCCCGGGATGCTCTGACCAGATGTCAGTCCAGATGTTTTGCTTATATGGGTACGTATTCATCTCACTCAGCTGATATAATGTTGATACACCTTCTCGTATGGTAAGGGTATTGATGCACATGTCCATCTTGTCCGATATTGGTTTGTCATTGAGGTAGACTTCGGTATGGGTAATGATAACGCTGGGATCTATAAAAGTCTTGCTCTCTTTCTCCAGGCCACTGGTAACGCTGAACCGGTAATATAGACCCAAGGGCTCCATTTGTAAGTCCAGACTTTGAGCCTTGCGATCAGCATCCATAGCCATATTTTCGATAATCTGGATCAAGTTATTTGACTGATTATGATCTGATAAAGCGAAGACTCCAGCATGACCACAACCAATGCTCAAAAGACATGCAACTCTATCTTGAGGCTCAAATGCTCCACAGGCCTCGGCGATGATTTCTTGCGTAGGATTGCTGAGTATCCAGTCAGCTCCCATATATTCAAGTGCAACGTCTTCTTGAAAAACTAAGAAAGTTTCGAATAGTGGTGGAGTGGCCACAGTAGCTAATAGTGCATCTGCAATCGTGAGGTTGACTGTCTGCTCTTTGCAGATGACATGATTTCGGAGAATATAAATCGAGCCGACGTGTCGTTTGTACGAGATAGGAACGGCTCTGTGGTAGATAAGTTCTATATCGGGCCGGGAGGAGGAAGTGAATCTTACAGCTTACACCCACGTGAACAATCGCTTGGATCCAGTAGGCGAGTCTCCTGATTCAATTTGTATTTATCTATTAGGTTATTGACTTGAATCTTCAAAACGTCTGTCCGTGCTTTTGCGTCCAGATCATGCTTGCTTAAAACAGTGACGCTGAAGTCAATAAACTCGTCCAAGGCTTCTTCGGCACTCAAACCGAAGATTACAAGTAGAATAGCGATAAATCTGAGAGCCCATTGAGCTTCACGGCGGTTCTGATAGCCACCACTTACCCTCCAGTTCCGACGCCCCCAATCATATCGAAAACCGCGCAAGGTCTATCCAAATCATCGCTAATGGCCTCAAAGTTTAGTCGATTCATCATTTCAACGAGGATTTTCAGCTGTGATATTCCTCGTGATCCGCCCGCATCTGTTTCGGTGATTAGATGATAGAAGGAGCGACGAATGGAGATGATCACCGAAGCTGAGTAAACGTAGTCCATTTCTTTGACGTGCTGTATACGTATATGTATGTGTTGGCATTGTTGTGGCCGTGGTTGGAATCCAGAGGAGAAAGGAGGCTGGTAAATCAAGAGGACCAGCTTTGTCGGATTTGTGGAGTGTGGCAGAGATCGGCGATGGTGGGGCTTACGCGAGACGCTCCTTGAGTCAATAAATGACGACATATATTTGACAGGATAAATCCCAAAGTCCCACAACTTGGCTATGCCGAAATCTTGCCAGGCTCCCCAAAACAGAGAACTTTTCTTTTAGTTGTAATAAAGAATATATTTTTAATGCGGTACGAATAGTAAAGGAGGAACGGAATATCTGCATATGTTTGAAACCAAATACAGGATATCACTCTACGTGTGAGGCGTTACAACCGCATTGACGATGCACTAGGTACTCTCTATTAACGCGTAACCACAACTCTTGCTCCTCCTCTGTCGGGAGAAGAGTAGGAACGACATAATCTGGTGGCATCACAACGGCCATTCCTAAGCGCGGTAGACTGCTCAGGATGGACCCAACGTACTCCACATCATCTATGCTGGACCCACCGACGTGTATATGTGCTGCTGAGGACTTACTTGCTGGGAGTATATTTGTGACAACAATTTTTGGCTTGCGTCCATCAAATCCTATGCCAACATCCCAGATGCGAAGACACCGATTCAAGAAGTTGACTATGTCCTGTAACGTGACTAGAAACTCCTTTGCTTTCATATGCTGATTTGAACGCGGTAGTCGGTATGGGCTTAGGTGACAAACCTTGAGGAGAGGAGCCGATGAAGAAAGTGCGTTTAAAAGCTCTGGCGTGACCATCACTGAGCCGCAGGTTTCAAAATCGATATCAGTGAGATGGTTCAGTTGTGCCAAGGGCATGATAACAGCCGATGGCAGTGGGAACGAGTCCGGACTGATAAAAACATATTGCTCTCCTTGGTGATTTGCGGCCTGGCCCTGTCACAAAAGTAGATGTCCTGAGCCTCGGGCTGGTGCTGTATAAGACTTGAAATGGCCGCCCTGAGTTGCTCTTCCTTCGCATTCGGATCGCGCACGAGTTTGATGGTAGAGTATAGGATTGAGAACTGTGCGGATAGCCTAAGGATAGTGGGAAAGTATCGTGGGTTTGGGGTTTCGCAATCAAGTCGAAGACGCCTGTCTGTTTTTGGGTACTTCGACCCATTAGTCGGCTCAAGGATAGCTCCCCCAGATATTTCGAGGTGAATGAATCGTAAAGTGGGGAGAGCTGTTATTGTCTCGAGCAGATCTACAAGACCGCACGCTTCGAGATGAACTTTGAACATCTCTAGTTTGCTCATATCAGCTAGAGCCGGCCGGATAACTTCTCTAAACAATGCCCGACTAGTCATGGCAGGTGACAGCTTGAAGGTGGAGATATTGGCACATCTTTTCCCGATGTCCTTGACAGTCACGAGATTTGGAAGATCCGGATTCAAGGAGAGGAGGAGGTTTTGAGTTACTGGCCCGGTGCGAAGCTTTAAGTAGCAAGCCCAGTCCCCAAATCGTTCTGACTGGATGAGCAGCTTCTTTAGGTGTGGGTAAAGCTGGTCGTTCAAATCAAACTCGACGGCTAGGTAATCCACCCGTTCTAATGCCCTGATCAGAGGCAGCGGCTCTTCATAGATGTTGAGGACCTGTACAAATCTTGAGTAGTAGACATAGCGGTTGAGATCTTTGGGTCGTGGAAGTCGAGGCTAAAAGGTTGGTGAATAGTAAGAATCAGAAGTAATGGCGCAAAATACTATAATTACCTTGCTTATGGGCTTCTTTGGAGCCTTCCAAGGCATGAGGAGATGCTGAATCTTTGCTCGGTATCAACGAAAGAAGCGGCTGGACGCTGTCGAGTGACGACCATAACTGCCCGAGGGCTATTTCGGAAAAATACTTGTTCACTCGTGCGAGAGCCAGCACGGTCTGGCATGACCGTACAGGTTCACCAGGCACAGAACGCACAAACGTGCACACTACGATGAGCTCCACCAGTTCTTGAATGACCAATACTTTTTGGATTGCTGCTTCCGACATCGGTGCAGAGAGCGCAGGATCTGCTGAGGTGGCTGGGAACCAACTTAAAGCCACGCATAGTAGGCATGGTTGTTTGCAGGGGCTAAACGAAGGAGCCTCTTGTCAGTCTGGGCATTCTTTCCGCTTGCTGCATATTCATATATATTAGCAGTTCTGATACTAACTGCCAAGTATATGCGTGTTTATATGTAGACGTACGACGTGGAAAATCCAATGATCAGCTCAATACTAAAATCTGTATTCTATAATCCATGAAACTTGGTTCTTTCATTCATCAGAATCAACGCCGAACTAGATTATGGAACTGGAAGCAGCTAGCTGGAGCCTGGCCACCTGTTCCTTTCGACGCCCTTTAATTTTCCGGAGATAAGTTTGAGCCTCAAAGATACGTAGATAAAAGCAAACTGTATGTCATATCCGGGATTATATGCGTGTTTACGTTGTATCCGACCGTGAGAGACGGAGTTAGTCGCTTTCATGCGCCGAATTGCCAAGAGATTGAGGCACCATTAAGGACCCGAAGCTTTACTATCGCTAGGCATTATAAACCTGACGTTGATCACCTTCCCCTTCTTGGTCTCGTTTGTGTTTGACCCCGACTACTCATTTCGGGTAATCTTCAAGCCAGCACTATGCTATTGAAAAAAAATCTCAAGCTTCTCAGTTTCGGTGCGAATCTTTTGACAGTCCGGAAAGCTCCTCATTGTACCCTTATTAGACGCCTGTGAGCGCGAATGCGTCGCTCAATTGGAAACGATGCGGGATGTGATGCACCATATAAGGGCAACAAGATTTCCCAACGAACTGGACAAGCCAATGCTTCCGAGTGATTACTTCGACCTCATTGGTGGGGCTGGGTTTGGAGGGTATGTCTTTCTCTCTGTGGCCTTTCGGCGAAGTGGTGATTGAGGAAATTTGAAGCTTGATTTCAATTCTACTTGGAAAGTTGCGAATGTCCGTTGACGAGGCGATGGAAGAACTCTCCGAGGCACTGAAGGCTCATTCAAACACTTTAGGGAATCAGACATCAAACCTGAAGACGTATTTGGAGGGTGTTATAAGAAGGAGAGGCCTTCCTGTCGACTTGAAACTAGAGGCGGAGCAAGAGAGTCAATGCGGAGTGTACGTTCTAACATTTTGGCGTGCTCTTGCCTGATTAAACGCTATTTAGCTTCATTGTGGCCAAGTGGAACTTGGATTCACCTGAAGTCTCGTTTCTGCGTAGCTACGCAGTTGATAGCTGTCCAGTCTCAGGACTCACTGTGGTCGACGCGGCCTTGGCAACATGCTCACAAGCAGTAGTCATGAATCCAACCCAGCATGTCGTTTGGGAAGCGCTCCTCCGCTATGGTGAGGATGCGAGTCTCGCTTGCCTCCTGAGTGTGGGTTCCAGTATCCTCACTTCCCCATCCCATCCCACGGGACCAATCCATAGCCTATGGTTTTCTCAACGAGGCGGAACGGGTGGCCAAGCAAACCCAGGAACAATTAGATACAACCACCACTTATTATCGCTTGCCAGTCCAGGATAGCGAAGACGTTGGTTCGATCAGTGAAGCCAAGATGGAGGAGCTGACGGAGGCCTTGCTGGCGGAAGATGGTGAAGTTATGCTAGTAGAACTCGGTAAGTCGTCTACAGTATACCGGTTCGGCACTCTTATTGACGTGTATCCCTCCCTAAAGTTCGCCGAATGAAGCAAACTTTCAATGATGTCCCAACCCTCTCGTCCTCCTACGTCGCTCGCCAAAGCTTACAGGAACAATTGAGGGAGGTAATACTGGAGGACAGGCCAGGAAGACGCGTCATTATCGTCACTGGACAAGCTGGTTCAGGAAAATCGGAGCTGGTAAAGGATTTTTTACTCGGACTCGGGTCCGATAACGCGGCTCGGTAAGCGAAGCGACGTCCACATGCCTCTTTCTGATACTTGCTAGTTTCAAGCATGTGTTCTGGGTTAATGGGTCTTCCGAAACACTCATTAAAGGCGACACCCTCCGGCAGGTCAAGGATGTGTTACCGGTGAAAAAACCTCAAACCTATGAAGACGCGAAGAAGTATTTGAAATCGACCCCGGGCTGGCTTATAGTTTATAATAATGCAAACGATGCCAACCTGAATATCCTCCCTCTTTTCCCAGAAGGGGAGGTAGGAACCATCATCGTCACCTCGTCAAATGAGGCATTTGGCCTTCTCGCTTCTGAACCTCATTTCATCTCAAGCTGGGAGCCATGTCCGACAGGGAAGCTATCGAGGTTCTTGTGGGATTTGAGCAGCAGACTTCCCTATCAATAGAAGAACGAGGGACAGCGGCGGCTCTCGCACAGCGACTAGGCTTTTTGCCTATTGCATTAGCGCAGGCTCGCCGTTATATGCATGAAGCGGAATACAACAGTGCCGAATATTTCGCGTTGCTTGAACAGGACATACTCAATTCAAGTAGAGACGATCCCACGTCGTTGACGTGCGCCATCAGCTTCAAAAGAATCTCAGAGAGGGATCAAACGCTTCTCCAACTACTTTCAACCCTCGGCCCCAAGTTCCCACTATCGGCTATTCCATACGCCGCTAAAAAGCTGTTTCGAAACGACGCGTTCACCTTTGTTGAGCAAAGTCCTCGAATCGGGGCCGCTATTCAACTCCTTTGCCACGTCTTCTTCTCTGAGAGTGGTCAATTTGAGGAGAACTTTTGGGAGTTGACTAGAGCATTACGAGACTACGGCTTTGTTTCTCTCACTCCGACATTAGAAACACTGCTCGTCTCCATTCATCCCCTGATCCGGAATTTGACACTCTCTGATATTCCTGATGAGAAGCGAGAGGTGCTACGAGATGCTGCTGGCTGCCTCTTAGCTTGCAACTCTGGATCTCCCCTCCTAAAGCGGTATTTCCCCAGCCACATTGGCGTCTTGATGCAATTTCACAAACTTGGGATCCTCGATTTAAACCAACGTGCCGCTTTTGGGAAGATCCTATGCGATTTGAAAATGAAGGAGGACGCCCAAAATATCTGGAAGGATATTTATAGCTCTTTGAAAGAAAAGTATGGAGCAACCCATCTGCATGTCGCCACAGCCGCGATAGAACTTGCAGCTACCTACAGCAATGAAACCTTATCTCAAATGGAGCAATTTGAAACCGAAGCAGTTCTCATCCGCGAGACCCTGCTTGGTCCATACAACCTCGATACTCTCCGCGCAAAGAAAGAGTTGGCGGGGACTTTCCAGCGGCAGGGGAGATACGAAGAATCCATACAGCTAAGGAACTATGTACTGCAAAATCTTCGATCACAGCATACAGCCGGTCATCCTGACGTGTTGGAGGTGACTTATTGGCAATTGCAAGCATATGAGTTGAAGGAAATGCAGAATCCATGGGCAATTCAGCGTGACAGACAGATTATAGACCTCCTTTTCGAATTACTGGAACATCAGAGGAGTTACTACGGGAAAGCACACGCGAAAACACATGCGACAATGAGTCTGCTGTCCTTCACGTATTCATTACGGGATATGCACAGTGAAGCAGAACAAATCCGAATCAGTATGTTAAAACTGATGCAACGAGGGAGCAGCAAGGCAGACACCTGCGATTGTATGGTTGAAATCGCGATACAGCTAGCTAGGGAGCAGAAGTACTCCCAAGCCGAGCTTTTGTATACGCAAGCATCAGAAGGGTTCAGAGCAGAATTAGGAGAGTTGCACACCGCAACTTTGGACGCCAGGGCATCTTTGGCACAAATTTATTATGACCAAGGCTTGCTTGAAAATGCGAAGTCTTTACTCCAAGAAATATGGGAGGCTCGCAAAACCGCATTTGGAGAGAGGGACCGATCAAACATCCATTGCATGACAAAATTAGCGGATGTATACTCCAAACAAAATCAACATCTCGACGCTCAGAGACTGCTTCTACAGGCTCTCGAGATATGCGATGAATGGTCCGCGCATCAAGAATCATTCTCGAATAAAGCCACTATAACGATTGAATTGGCAGATATATACAATGCTCAACGGAGATACGATGACGCAGAAAAGCTTGGACTTGAGATCCTTGAGGAGTCAGAAGCACGATTAGGCAGTGCAAACTTCATCACACTGTTATCTATGACCTCTTTAGCGGAGACATATGCAAAACAAGGACGACTTCTTGAAGCCGAGACGCTACAGATCAAGGTGGTCGAAGGCTGGAACGTCTTAAATGGACCTTCCAGTCTAGAGACGTTGGGAGTAAAGAGACACCTTGCCATAACATATCACTCGCAGGGTCGCTACTCCGAGGCAGAAAACCTGCTGTTAAAGGTGGTGGAGGGAGGGAGGGATGGGGCAGACTGGGACACTACCGTCCCCATGCGCAATCTCGCTGCGGTTTATGAATCCCAGAAGCAATTTTCCAAAGCCGGTAGAATACTCAAAGATGTTTTTCGCCGGAAGAAGGAATCCTTAGGGATTGCGAACCCAGAAACGGTCGCTGCAATGACAGAGTTGGCAAATTGCTATGAAGACGGTGGACGACCATTGCGGGCTACTCCGCTTCGCACCAATCTGTTACAGATACACAAGTCTGAATCCGGAAGCGATTCACTTGCAGCAATGATCTCCATGAGTCTGCTTGGCCAAAATTATCGCCTCCAACGCAGAGAAGCAGAGGCCATTCCTGTGTATGTCGAGGCGGTTAATGGTCTACGACTACAGCTCGGTGACGAGCACCCTTCCACAATAGCTGCGATGAGGAACCTTGCTGGCGCGTATTTTGAGCAGGGCCAATATCTAGACGCCCTACCACTTCGGCTCCATATTTTGGAAATGAAGAAAAAGTCGCTGGACTCCGAAACCGTTGAGGTGGCCAAATGCTCGCTTGATGTAGCGAAAATCTTTCACAAGCTAGATCGTTCGGATGACGCAGAACAGTTAGCCATGGAGGCCGCTCGAGTGTTCTGGAGGTTGTCGGGAGCGACAAGCCGGGATTACCAAGAAGCAGTCACTCTGATCGAGGAAATTAGACAGCCAAGCCTTTCTTCTACTGTTAAATGGATCAAAAGTTTCTTCTAGATCTTACTTATGTGGGCACAAGTTGTATTTAGCTTCTTTTTGGCTCGTAATGTCGACTCTTTAGCACATTGTTTTCCAATCACTCAAAGATTCCGAAGTTTTCCAGTATAATTATCCATTGTTGATGTAACCTGCGCAAACTGGGGGGTTGTGTCCGTCAAAACAATGCACCACCGGACAATATGATAGGGCTCATCACACTTTGACAATAGAAATAATACCTTATGCCCAGTAGAACTGTGAAAGAATGGGATTGCGCGATTGGATGGCTGAGTTTGGCGCCTTTCCAAGGACACCTTCCAGATCAGCCACTAAATATATTTGAGGTGGGATATTTATCGAATGTAGATATCACTCATGCCTATAGCTGGGAGTTGAATGGAACGAAGTTGTTGATCAAGCTTCCAAATTTAGCCAACTGACTTTGGAGCTGACGCTCCACTCGTGACCTCCGATGAATGCGTCGGGCCCTCCGACATCTTCAGCGATAGTACGCAAAAGAGAACGTAGAAGAAAGTTGAAGCATTGGGCTAGTTATGGTGGAGATTGGTAGGTCCCCTTCGTGTCCTATGTTTGTCCACACCCATCTCACGTCATCGGTCAAAGGGCATTGACTCTCATTCTGGCGTATGTAATCCTTTATACGTCAGACTGACGGGATATATATTAAGGTGACAACGAACAGGGCGTTATTTTTGGCCTTGGATCAGGTGCAAGGGTTTCGACGGAGATTCTCACTTGAGGACGAAACGCTTCAGTACCCATTTACGGTACATGAGCGTGTCCCCAATTGGCTGCTGGTCGTCTTAGGCTTTGTCGTGCCATTTTGTCTGATGCCGATCATCAACTTGATATCTGTGCGTAGTCTATGGGACCTGCATAACTCAGAGCTGGGACGTACGTACCTTCTTCTACATCAGATGGCAAACACCTAACGGTGCTCTCGTTTGTAGTCGTACTATCCTGGGCTTTGACAGGCAGTATCACCAACATCCTAAAGGTCACAACTGGAAGACCCAGGCCAGATCTCATCGACAGATGTACTCCCAAGCCTGGGGCACATAACCCTCCCATCTTTGGCCTGGTCGATTGGACTATTTGTACCCAGACGGATGAAAGCATCATGAGGGATGGGTGGAGGAGTTTTATCAGTGGTCATTCGAGCTGTAAGTAATGACTCTCGGTCCAGCAGTTGTCTGATGGTGGTCTATTCATGTGCTCCAGTAAGTTTTGCGGGTTTGGGCTACTTGACCTTTTACCTTGCTGGAAAGCTACATCTCTTTGGTGAGCACGTCGCTCTTAGGAAATCGTGGATCCTAACAAAAGCTGTCAATAGATGAGAGAGGATACACAGCCAAGGCCTGGATCTCTCCTCTCCCTATATTTGGAGCTACTGTCATCGCGATCACTCGTACCATGGACTATCGGCATCATAGTCACGACGTTGTCGTCGGAATGCTTCTGGGCATCTCCATTGCGTACTTTTCATATCGCCAGTATTATCCTTCCTTGGCGCATCCTCTATCGCACCGACCCTTCGCCCCGAGATATGAGCCTCACGAACGACCTACAGCCTCTGGTGATTTATTGAACATGGACGACACACCGGAACCCAGCCAGAGAGGAAGAGGAAGGGGTCTTGATGCTGAGGCGGCACACGAGGACAATGCATCTGATAACGAAGAACTGGACCACGAGATGGAGGGAACGCTGCCCAGAAGCAAACCGTTCTCCCTTTCCGAGCTGTGGAAGGCCAGTGCCCAGCGGTTGCATGTGCCGTCAGTAATTGCTGGGGACTCATAAGCAAAGTTGGGGTCTAATGGGGAACGTGTTTCAATCTGCATTGAGGTGCGAGGGTTTGGGGATATTCTGTATACAGTTTCTTTCCCTAACAATACACGCGTCGTATTCTCGATTGGCACAAGGCTTGCCGTTTCAAGCGTAAAAGACACTCACAATATGCCTATGTCCTAATTACTTTCCCTAGACATCCTGTCAACTAGTTGGCCATAACGGTCGGACGCATCCACGCATTTGTTAAATATTCGTTCATACCAGCATTTCCTTCTGTAAAAATTAGTCTGTTAATTATACTTCAAATGCGATTATTGGCCGGCCACATCCCAGCCACTGCATCCTCCTAAGAGCACACTCATCGCCTTTAGTCGTCCTCCCACCAATTTAATTATACGAATTTTGATTTGATTGCTGGGATTTATTTTAAAGGGCATCAGGGCGTCTGACGATTCCAATCGTTTCGGAAGTGGCATTAGTGTTTTGCATCTTGAACCTCCACTCCGATCCCGCTGTCCGTGACTGTTTCATTTGCGATCAAACGTAGCCAAAGTAACAATATTCTTGAATAAATCTGCGCAAATGTCGACGGTATCTAGTCCTCCGCCTGAAATCTCACAAACGCCTCCGCCGCTCCCAAGCTCATCATCTCCGATCGCAGCCAACAAGCCAACGTTGCCAGCTGCAACCTCAACTTCTTCCTCTTCACCTCCAGCTACGTCTCCGCTCATGAGCTCTACGTTGGGTGTCCCAAAGGCTGCGTCCACAAAGCCATCAAGACAGGCTACCAATCCAGACAAGCATACAGCGTCCGGAACACACCCACACGCTGGTTTACCCTCTGGTTTACCCCCAGCTGCTCTCAATCTATCTCCTGGTAACGTGCCACGATTGGGAAGCAGAAGTCCGAGCAGTATTCCCAGCTCACCTGCATCCATGTGAGTCCTACTTTACATTTCCCTTTGATTTTGTTTCGCATTTTCCGCAAACGTCGCGTCTAGGCCCTCCAGAAGAGGGCTATCCGGCTAATTGAACTGTGACCCGTGGCCAGCGCATCATGCATGAGGCTGAGGAGGTTGGGCCTTGCTACTTGATAGAATGAAACAATGTTTCGTTCCCATAGTCAAGCTGCGTCGGCGAGTTCAGCCGGAATGGCCAGAACTTGGAGCGGGTTCCAATACAACAAGACATCTTTCCTTTCACATGGTGGAGGTCCTCTTGATCCTTTACTCTAAATTGGTGTTGGGGAGTGACGTAGCGGCAATGTCGCGAAGTATCGCCACACTACCCGAGGCAGTGAATGGGCGACGCAACGTCTGCAACGGGATCTCCCGTCGCAATCCCCAGGCCGAAATAACTTTGCCGGTTACGTTTCCGCAATCGGCGTTGGTCTCTCCGGCTCATCGCCAAAGCGACCACGCGAGAAATACCCTGCTCTCTCGGAGTCTGTTTCTAATTACATAAAACATGCCTCAGTATCCAAACGTTTCCAACTTTCCCCACTACCAACTTTTGCCATTCTTTGTACTCAATCCTCCCTTATGCACCTACGAATTCTTACCAAATCTAACTTAAACCTTTTTCATGACAGTCACTCTTCGAGCTCTGCAATATTCGAGCGTGACATTGAGTCACTTGGTGCCCCATCACTCTCAGTATCATCGCCCAATGCCGCTTCGACAAGTACCTTGAATGCTCATCGTATTCCACGATCCAAGAACACCGAAGCTCTCGAAATGACGGTACCAAGTGTCTTAGATTCTGCAGTTTCTGCATTATCCATTTCGGAAGACCCCGGAGCGAGCATAACGGTGTTTAGCCCGGCGCCGACTCAAACCATCCATCCTCTAGCCCAAACACACTCGGGCTCAGCAATCCAATCCCCTTCATCGCTTCACCCACAAATGTCCCCGCTCAGCGCCACATTTGCCCACCCAACGACCACTGGCCCAGGTGGAATCGGATCACTTGGATCCGCATCTGGTACATCGGGTGGTAGTCCATCTCCACCCACAATGTCTCTTCTCTTACAAGGAATGGGCATGAGTGGCCTTGTAAGCGCGAGCGCGTCCGTCAGTGGTGCAGCGTCGGCTTCGGGATTCCATTCTGGTGTCGCCAGTCCGTTGAGTAGCTCTCGGGCACCAAGTCCAGCAAGAAGCGCTTCTCCACCCGCAGTAAATACCATCTCCGAACTCACTCCGGGCGCAGCGGCAGCGGCGGCATCTTCGACTGGTTCACCAAAGTCCATCTCCAAGGACACCTCGGTCTTCACGTCTTCTCCCATCAAACGCCCTTCGCTGCCTCCTCCCGCGTCTGGTGCCGCCATACCAAGCCCAAGCATGCGTGCATCCAACCGCCTCAGCTTCATCTCATACACCGACCTCCTCAGCTCCGCCCCCATCGCCGCCCAACCTCTCAGTGCAGTCCTCAGTCCCGGACAAAACGAGCCACAAACGCACCTCGTCGTCGTAGACCCAGAGAACTCGACAAACGCCTTGGGAATGACACCGACGACGAGCAGTGGATACCTTCCATTGAATGGCGCCGGTGGCATCGGCAGTCTCAATGTGGGAAATGCGGCCGACAAGGTTGACGTTGACTCGTTGGGCACCGTCGGACTGAGCACAACGGGAGAATGGGGCCGTGAGGGTATGGGTGGTGGACTCGAGGAGCGCCTGGAGAGGCTCTGGGCTGCGGAGAAGGAGATGAACGAACGTGGTCGTGTACGTGGACCTGGTGCAGCTGGTGCGAGCCCCAGTCGCTCTACAAGCATGGCGATGTCGTCTACCGCCGGTGACACCCCACCTGCAAGTACGACGCTAGCTACGCCCGCTGCACACTAAGGCCCGAACAGTGGTATTCTGATCAAGGGCTGTCCATTCTTTTTCTTTCGCTATCTATCGGTCATCAACGCGCAAATCCAGATGTTTATCAAGTCTCCAAACTCCACCCATGCACACCAAATTCTGTCAAACCAAGGCTCAAAGGCGAGCCAATAAACTACGAAACGAATCATGAAAAACAAATGCCAAGCTTTTAGTTGGGATACGAGGACTGTTGTTCACCAAATTTTAATTTCTTTCATTTTTTCAATGCCGCTTCTGTTCCACATACCCTATGACTTAAAATATGCACCCTTTGTTTATCTTATATCTTGGACCCTTCAATGAAAGTCTGTTCTATTTCTCCTTTTGGCGTGCCGTTTGGTGAAATGCAATGCTCAGAGCGACAATATCACGTATCGTTCTCGTGAAAGAAGTACTGGTGATTCACATGTATTGTATAGGGTTGTACAAAAGGGGTCACTCGGCATTACTCCCTGACGGGAATTATAGCAGGTGAGCGGAGTCCATGTTTTCAACACCATAACAGAAAAGAGAGTGGAAAGGTAATGAATGCGAACATGACGGAATGCAAGAGGAGTGATGGGTGACGGAACGGAAGCACTGCTTCATAACGCGACGAATGCCAGCTCCATGTCCTTTTCATTATCAGGAGTATTGAGACTTAGTTTGATCTTGAGGAGATAGTCCTGCCACGAAAGTACGATCGCGTAGACGACAGCTACGAGAGCGGCGAGACTCGCAACCTGGCCGAAACCCATTTCCCATTCACTCCCAATGATGCGATCCTTATTTGCGACCATTCCCTGGAGTAAGTAGATCAATTGAACCGTGCGTATATATAATCCAGAATCGCGGCTTACCTGTCCAATCAGATATAACTGCCAGATCCATAAAAAGAGATCGAGCATGACATAGAATACGAATGAAAACCAAAATCTGACGATCTTTGGCACCTTTTCAAGTTGATTACGTGCGAGGTAGACCTGCCAGGGACAGATGAGGTGCCAGTAGCTCCATACCGCTAACTGGATGATGACCCATAGTCTGATGAAATTGCGCTCATCGTACGACTTTCTACCGTTATACTGAAGCGCAAAGCATTGACCGGGCTCATTGGCCCAGTTACTGAGACGGTATATGACAAGGCTTAAGCTCGTCAGAAACAGGCCTTGAAAGACTGCGGCAAGCGCGGCTTGAATCTTTGTGACACGATGAGCACCATAGAAGACATTGAGAAGGACAACAACACGCCCAGAAGTGCTGAGATCGGCAAGGATTACGGATACCCAAAGGTGAAAGTGCGTAATTGTCTTCCACTGGGATAGGGCTGCCACGAGTAGCGTGATTCCGGGGAAGATGGATGCTTGCGCGAGAAAGTCCGCTAGGTTTTGAATCTGAAATATGCATCAGTGTGAGGAAAATACCAGTTAGGTATGGAGTTGCAAATGCCTACATATTTCTCAAATCTATGATGAAAGGGACGACGGAAATTCTTCAAATACCATAAAAATGTGGCAATTGTCATATTTATAGCGCCATTTATGGCGAATGCGAGGACAATCTATGCTGGCTTGTGAGAGAGCGCCTACTACACAGCCACTGTCGAAGGCGGGGAAGGATCTGCGAGACGTACACCAATTCCTGAAGCATCGGGATTTGCTTCAAAGCGTGCTGTACAGCAGAATTCATCAGGTATACATCCAAGTTCTTCCGGTGTGAAGAAGAGCGGGTTATTGCAGCTGTCGAGAGGAATCGAGACGTTGCTCTGAAAAAAAAAATTTGGACAAGCTCAAATAGATGCCAATACACTACTCACCATGGCAGAAAAAAAAGGAGTGTTGTGTGGGTGTGGGCTGCTTACTGGTTGGTCCGGAAGTGGGTGGGATGAATGCTGGTTATTTATTCATTGTTCGTTGTTGGTATCGTCGCGTATCGTGTGCTTGCTTGGTTGGCTGGTTGGTGGGTGGTTTGCGGTTTTTGACTGTGCCCCATTTTCGCCCCCTCTTTTTGGTGTGGGACTGTTGTTTTCTGTGTTCTCATTTTGTTTTTCTGTGTTTTATTTTGTTTTTCTATCTCACAAGGGGGCGTATTTTTTCGTGTATCTCTCTTATAGCAAACACAAATGTCGCCGGCGCCTTCATAAGGCAGCTCATTCACTGAGTAGTTCAATCGTGATTGCCAGACTCATAGTATATTTCAGATGCATTCGATTCTGGGCCGAGCCACTGACCAGGCTCCCAAAGTGCCACCGACGATAAAGCCTGCATTAGTACGGAAGTGCAATATACGCCCAGTGTGACCATGTCGTGTACTACTTTTACGGGAAAAGTAGCCATGTTATGGATAATTCACATGAATTATATAGGTAGGGTTGTACAAAAGAGATCACTCGGCAATACTCCCCGACGGGAATGACGGCAAGTAAGCGGAGTCCGTGTCTTAAACACCATAACAGAAAAGAGGGTGGAAGGAGGGATTTGTGGGTAATGAATACGAACATGACGGAGTGCAAGAGAAGTGGTGAGCGACGGGACGGAAGCACTGCTTCACAACGCGACGAATGCCATTTCCATGTCCTTTTGCATGTCAGGAGTATTGAGACTTAGTTTGAGCTTGAGGAGGTAGTCCTGCCACGAAAGTACGATCGCGTAAACGACGGCTACGAGAGCGGCCAGACTGGCCACTTGACCAAAACCCATTTCCCACTCGCTTCCGATGATGCGGTCCTTGTTTCCGACCATTCCCTGGAGGGAATAGATTAATTGAGCCGGACGTATACGCAAGCCGGAGTCACGGCTTACCTGCGCAATCAAATACAACTGCCAGATCCACAAAAAGAGGTCGAAGACGACATAGAATACGAATGAGAACCAGAATCTGACGATCTTTGGCACCTTTTCAAGTTGCTTCCGTGCGAGGTAGACTTGCCAGGGACAGATGAGGTGCCAGTAGCCCCATACCGCTAACTGGATGATGACCCATAGTCTGATGAAATTACGCTCCTCATACGATTGTCTGCCGTTATTGCGAAACGCGAAGCATTGGCCGGGTTCATTAGCCCAGTTGCTGAGACGGTAGATGAGAATTCCCAAGCTCGCGAGAAAGAGCCCTTGGAAGAGTGCAGCAAGCGCGGCTTGAATCTTTGTGACACGATGAGCGCCATAGAAGACATTGAGAAGGACCACGACACGTCCGGAAGTGCAGAGATCGGCAAGGACTACTGACACCCAAAGATGAAAGTGTGTAATTGTCTTCAACTGGGATAACCCTGCAACGAGTAGGGTAATTCCAGGGAAGAGAGACGCTTGAGCAAGAAAATCCGCCAAGTTTTGGATCTAAGGTATTTGTCAGTATGAGGGAAATGCAATAGGGTATGGAGTTGCGTATACCTACATATTTCTCAAATCTATGATGAAAGGGACGACGAAAGTTCTTTAAATACCACAAAAATGTAGCAATTGCCATATTTATGCCGCCATTTATAGCGAATGCGACGACAATCTGTGCTGATTGTGAGACCTCCGGCTACTACACTTCCGCAGTCGAGTTGCTGGGAGACGACGTACGCCAATTCCTGAAGCATCGGGATTTGCTTCAAAGCGTGCTGTACAGCAAAATTCACCAGGTACGCATCCGAGCTCCTCTGGTGTGAAGAAGAGCGGGTTATTGCAGCTGTCGAGAGGAATCGAGACGTTGCTCTGAAAAAATTGGAACCAGCTCAAATAGACGCCAATACATCACTCACCATGACAGGAAAAAGGAGTGTGGGCCCTCGTTGGGGGTAAAGACAGACTGCTCAACGGTCCAGAAGGAAATGGGAGGAATCAAGGCTGCTTTATATAATATCCTGGGATCATAATTGGTACACTCCCAGAGCATCCGGCCTGAGTAAGATACCCGCTTTGACGCTTGACAACTGTATGGATGCAAGGGTCGATACCAACCCACGTTCAACCGTCCGCTTTGAGCCGGGAAACTCTATAGATCTACATTGCCTTCTGGGCCCCGAGAAACTGGATACATTTACGTACATCTCCTATGCCAAGCCCAAAGTATCGCCGACGCCTTCATAAGGCAGCTCATCCATTCAACAGATTAATTACGATTGCCAGCTTCGTAGTATATCCCAGATGCACTTGAATTTGGGCTGAGCCGCTGACCGGGTCGCCAATGTGCCACCCACATTGAAGCCCGCGGTGCTGCTAGTACGGAAGTGCAATATACACCCAGTGCGACACTGTTCACATGCTGCTCTTGTGGAGGAGCTATATATATTAGAGATGATGCACATGTATTGTATACTATATTTAGGATTGTACAAAAGGGTCACTCGGCACTACTCCCTGACGGGAATGACAGCAAGTAAGCGGAGTCCATGTCTTAAACACCATAAAAGAAAAAGAGAGTAGGGAATGAACGCGAATATGACGGGATGCAAGAGAGGTCACGGAACGGAAGCGCTGCTTCATAACGCGACAAATGCCATTTCCATGTCCTTTTTCATGTCAGGAGTGTCTGGACTACCCTTACGCTTGAGGAGATAGTCCTGGTACGAAAGTACGATCGCGTAGATGACGGCTACGAGAGCGGCAAGACTGGCAACTTGACCGAAACCCATTTCCCATTCGCTACCGATGATACGGTCCTTATTTCCGACCATTCCCTGGAGTGATCAGACCAGTTAATGCGTGTATGTACACAAGGCAGAATCTTAGCTTACCTGGGCAATCAGGTATAACTGCCAGATCCATAGAAAGAGGTCAAGGATGACATAGAATACGAACGAAAACCAGAATCTGACGATCTTTGGCACCTTTTCAAGCTGGTGCCGTGCGAGGTAGACCTGCCAGGGGCAGATGAGATGCCAGTAACCCCATACCGCTAACTGGATGATGACCCATAGTCTGATGAAGTTGCGCTCATCATACGACTGTTTGCCGTTATAATGAAACGTGAAGCATTGACCAGGTTCATTAGTCCAGTTACTGAGACGGTATATTAAAATGCCCAGGCTCGCCAGAAACAACCCTTGGAAGAGTGCAGCAAGTGCGGCTTGGATCTTTGTGACGCGGTGTGCACCATAGAAGAGATTGAGAAGGACAACGACACGCCCAGAGGTGCAGAGATCGGCAAGGACTACAGAGACCCAGAGGTGAAAGTGCGTAATTGTCTTCCATTGGGATAGCCCTGCGACGAGTAGCGTGATTCCAGGGAAGAGAGATGCTTGCGCGAGAAAATCCGCCAAGTTTTGAATCTAAGGTATTTGTCAGTACGAGGGAAATGCAATGTGGCATGGAGTCGCGAATGCTTACATATCTCTCAAATGCGGGATTAAAGGGGCGACGGAAGTTCTTCAAATACCACAAAAACGTAGCAATTGTCATATTTATGGCCCCATTTGTGGCGAATGCGACGACAATCTATGCTGGCTTGTGAGAGACCTGCCGCCAACTACACTGCCACTGCCGGAGGGGACGGGGAGGATGCTGGGAGACACGTACACCAATTCCTGAAGCATCGGGATTTGCTTCAAAGCGTGCTGTACAACAGAATTCATCAGGCGCACATCCAAGCTCTTTTGGTGTGAAGAAGAGTGGGTTATTGCAGCTGTCGAGAGGAATTGTACTGTTGTCCTGGAAAAGAGCATCGGAATCGGGTTAAATAGACGCCGATATACCACTAACCATGACAAAAAGGAGTGTGGGGGGCAAAGGCGGACTGCTCAACGGTCCGGAAGGAAGTGGGGGGAATCGAGGCTACTTATATAATATGCTCGAGCCATAATTGGCATACTCTCAGAGCATCTGGCCTAAATAAGGTACTTGCCTCGATGCCTGACAACTGTGTGGAGGATGCACGGGCTGATACTAACCCACGCTCGGCCGCCCTCTTCGATCTGGGAAACTGCTGCTATCAGTCATCACCTCGAACGTCTATGGATCTATATTGCCTTTCTAAACCACGAGAGCCCGAATAAATTCACCTATACTCTATACCAACCGCAAATCGTGGCGAATGCAGTCCACAGGGCAAGTCATTCATTACGCAGGTCAATCATGATCGCCAGCTTCGTGGGATATCTCAGCTGCACCTGACTTTGGACTGAGCCGCCGACCTCCTACAGAGTCACCGACAAACCCCGCGACGCGGATAGTGTTCTCAGTCAGTCACACGGCTAATAAGGTCCCCGAGGTTTATAATAGTAGAGATTACGTGAAGAGAGTAAGTTATAAATACCAGATCATCGAGAAGTCCCACTACCGCCCAGCAATTTGAGTACCTCCTTCCTCCCTGGGACGACAGCCTTTTCACTAGTCGAAGAATATGCGGCAAGCAGTCTCTCTGTGGCAAGCTCCCCGAGAGCATTCAAGCTGCTCGTCGACATGGGTTTCGTCGCAGACTCGGAAGGTGAATCAGGATGAAGGGTTAAATGCTTGGTGCACTGTAGAAGATAACAATAATCATCAGAAATTATTGTACTCGTGATCATGCATGCACTAACCAGCCTAACGCCGAACCAGGCGCGCCTAGCCACCCCACGGCTGTCATCGCCACATAATTCAGTTGTACGAAGGAAGTATCGGATGGCTAGAGGGATGTCGTTTGCCGTGTACGCCGTCTCAGCGAAATGTAATGTGTGGAAGGGATTTTGTGGGGCCAAAAGGAGGGCGTGTGATAATGCTTGCAGGGAGCGTGTGTATCTGAGAGTACTTAGATACCAGTTTCACAAGGTGTGGACGGTTATACTCACAGATTTACACTTGCATAAATGTCGGCGAGCTCTAGCCAGCCCTCCAGATCCGAATAGAACGTATCCAGGAATTCAGTAAGCTCTGATATGCAACGGTCCATTTTGTTCTGCTGTCGCAAAACGGAAATAAGACGCTTCCAAGCGGCCTACATATTCGGTACTCAGATAAGTACCCAACCTCACAGTGAGAACTTCGACGTACGACATTGGTTTCATCGGCGTCTAGTAAGGTTTCGTAGTATTTGATGGCCATGTCGAGATCTTTGGCTTCAATCCGCTGCCCTTGAAGCACCTCGACACGTGGAGACTTGGGAAACTGCTCGGCTAATCGTTGTATGCAGTCCTTAGACGTTATTAGTCTTGCATGAACTGTTCGACGGGAGATAGGAGACATACATCGGCGAGCTCAAGCTGTCCAATGTCCAGCGCAGCTACTGCCATCTGCTCTAAGAAGTCCCATACTGTCGTATCCATTTTAATGAGCATCTTGTGCGTATATTACTGCTTTAGATAGCGTACCATCTTCCCCAAGCATCTTCAAACCATTCTTCTGTTCCAAAACAAACAGGCCTTTGCGGACAATTTCATTAGAGTCTCGGTGTCCTCTTGCTTGTGCAATCTTGAGCTCTTGAATGGCTTGTGGGACCGTCAGTGAGCTTGCCATTTTGAGGTAGGAGGTACGTGGTTAGGTCGAAGTGTCACTTGGATTCGACAATGTCCGAGGGTTCGTATTAGACAAATATACAAGCTACATAACACGCTATTGTGTAGTCCATTTTCGTATTCTAACTCCAATTCATCTGCAGAGCATTGCTCTCTCTATCAACTCGACTTTTCAATCGCATTTTACTCTCTCCTCTTGGCGACAGATGGGACTGTGAACCATAGAGCAGCCATACCAGCCATCATGGCGACGATCCTAGTAGGAAGAGCGTCAATATCAAACAATAGTGAATAGAAAAGGGAAAGGACGCACAAAGGTTGTAACGCAATAATTCCATACTTGTTCGCCAAAGCACCAGTGAGGAATGGGAAGATGGCAGAGCCAGACTGCCCAAAGCCCGCGATCCACCCAATACTTCCGGACAGGACTTTGCGGGGGATAATGCGGCCAGTCTGGGACATGACAATGGGATAGAATGGGCCAAGTACCATACCGACCAACGAAACGGCGATGGCGTTTCCGATGAGCGAAGGTACAAACCAAACGGTCATCTCGAGACTGTTCGAAAGGAGACATTGTCAGTAAAGGTAGCAGCAATGAAGGGAGTGCTTACGCTATTCCAATCGCGACATAAAGGAAGATGGCGTAGCGTTCGCCTAGTTTCTTGTTTACCCAGAGAAGTGCCACTCGTCCGAGTGCTAGACCGGCAAAGAAACCAGAGGATACGTAACCAGCGGACGCCCCTCCGCCACGTTCGTTGATCATGAACGTTACGATCCAGCCTAGCATTCACGTCCATCAGCGTTAGGATTGACATGGAAAATCGACAGTCTTACCTCCGATGGTGACTTCTAACCCGACATATATAAACACAAATGCCGCCAAGATGTGAACGTGCACCTGCTTGAGCACCATGGCAAATGAACCAGCATCCCGTGCCCTTCGCGATGCAGTCTCACTCTCTCCTCCTTCGTCACCGCTCATACCCGCAGTAGCGTCCTCAGCGGGTTTTATTTGTGCAGGCGTCGTTGCCCGCGTCAATTCCAGCTCCTCTTGATCGTGATTAGGGACGCCCATCTCGCCCAAGACCTCTTCGTAGCCCTTGCCTCTCAACAAGTAGGCAACGCTGGCCATGTCAGAGAGAGCGACGAAGAGCAAAATCGTATAGTACAATGCCCACTTTCCGGTGTTGATTCCCGAAGCGGCGTGCGACTCGGTATAGATGTTGGCAAATTGTGTAGAAATGAGGGGTGCAATGAGTGCACCAACGCCGTACGAGGCGTGAGCGAGACCCATTGCGGTGGGATTGTGGAGCATCGAAAGGAGAGAGTTGCACTGCGCGTTGAGGAGCGCCATGCCCATGCCATTGATAAAGAACGCAATGCACATGACGGGGAATGCTGGGGCAGGCGATAAGATGGCATAGCCCGCAATTTGGAATGCAGTCGCCAGAACGAGGATCTGGTGGGGTAATTAGGTCTGTTCATTTCGTCTTTTAACCCTTGTAGCTTTACCTTTGAAAATGCGACCCGTCTTGATATCAAGACGTTCAAAACGGCGGCTGTTAAGCATCCCTAGATGGAAAGGCAGTTAGGGGCGAGTATCTTGTGAGAGCCGCATAGGACATACCAAGCAGTTGCTTATGAATATCATGGATACGGTAAGGAAATTGATCTACAGGCCAAGAGTGAGTTGTTAGGTCTCGTTGGTAGTCACATATACATACATTATAATATTCTTGATATATGGGTAGTAGAGGCCCAGTACTGCCGTCATTTAGCCCCAAAGTGAAGAATACCCAGAAAATTGCAGCGACGACCGCTCTGTATTTGCGACGAGCGTTTGGTGGGGTGGCGTCTGCCTTGCCGCCGGCAGAGGTAGTTGACGTCAAAGGGAGACCCAATGTATGGAAGGACAATCCTTCATACTCTGTCGCTGGAGTTGTGGCAACTTCCGGGACGTCGATGACGCTCTGCTTGGACCCAGAACGATAATTGGGGTAGGCCTTTGGGGGCATAACAATGGGCTCGCCATTCCACGAATGTTTTGAAACCGTCTCGACCACTGTGGAGGACATGATTAGTGAGGTGATAGGGGTTTAAGCAAGTAGACTGCAGCGATTGGGGGGGTCTTGAACCCCGTGCGGATAAACTTCGGCACTTGAGTGGCTAGGGTGTAGGAGTCAGCCGGGAGGAGCATGTAAGCTTGTGTGAATAAAGAACCCGATCGGTCTATGTCTTTGCCGGTAGTGCCCCAATGAAATAAATCCCCAATCGAACAAATGAAAGGTAACTCGGTGTGCGGTCCGCGCCGAGAATACAAGGAGTACCAAATTTCGCCCGGAATGGAGTGGCTTTCAATTCTCAACAAAGACTTATAAAACGTTTGAAGATAAGAGTTTGTGTTTTCTACGCCTTAATACACCGAGACAACAGCGCGCCAAGAGGGAGTTCATAGCGTCGAGCATGGCTCTATCATCATCTAATCCTTTTTCTTCGTTCCTGAGGGAACTATAAGCCACAGACCAGCCATCGCAGCCATCATAGCGATAATTCTACGGAGCACTCGTCAACACAATATAAACAGATTGACCGTAAAGAAACTCACAGTGGCTGCAGTGAAATGATACCATATCTATTCGCAAGGGCACCGGTGGCAAAGGGTAGTAAAGCAGCACCTGATTCACCGAATCCTGCGATCCACCCGATACTCCCCGAAAGAATTTTGCGAGGGATGATACGCCCAGTTTGGGACATTACAATTGGGTAGAACGGACCGAGTACCAGGCCCACAAACGAAACCGCGACGGCGTTTCCGATGAGCGAGGGTACGAACCAAATCGTCAATTCGAGCCTAATTACCTCAAGGTCAGAAAGAGCAACTACATACGATTTGGACGTACGCAATGCCGATAATAATATAAAGGAAGACCGCATTCCGCTCGCCTAGTTTCTTATTCACCCATAAGAGAACAATCCTACCGACTGCCAGACCTGCGAAAAAGCCCGAGGAGACATATCCTGAGGATGCTCCTCCACCACGCTCATTAATCATGAAAGTGACGATCCACCCTGTTGTGCACAAGGTTTAGTTCCCCAATCACCTAAACGAAACCGAACGAACCTCCAATGGTCACTTCCAGCCCGACGTAGAAGAAAATAAATGCCGCCAGAACATGGACGTACGGTAATTTAAGCACGCCCGCAAGTGAGTTGTTCTCCTGTGTTCTTCGTGACACGACCCCGCTTTCCCCACCCTCGTCAGCGGCATCTAGTGAAGGCGGGTCTTCTGCGGGTTTCCTGGTGCTTTTCATCTCTATTTCCTCAGCATTGACTGCTGGAACACCCATGTCCTGGAGGATCTCTTCATAACCTTTTCCCTTGAACAGAAAGATGAAGATGACCATGTCGGATAGAACAACACCCAACAAAACGGTGTAGTGGAGGGCCCAGTTTTTGGATCCAGTTTTTGTATAGATGTTGGCAAACTGTGTCGAGATGAGGGGCGCAATAAGCGCTCCAAACCCGTAGAATGCGTGCGCTATGCCCATGGAAGCTGTGTCGTGAAGCATGGAGAGCAGCGAGTTCCCTTGGGCATTGAGAAGAGCACCGCCCAACCCGTTGATGAAGTATCCAATACACATTACGGGAAACGGTGGTGCAGATGAAAGGATTGAATACGCAACGACCTGAAAGATTGTTCCAAGGATGAGGATCTAAGGCAATTCAGTTGGACTCCTCTGCGGATAGAGAAAAGTACCTTTGAAAAGGCCAATTTGCGTGAGATAAAGACGTTTATGAGAGCGGCAGTTATACACCCCTGTTCGAAGTGAAAGGTCAGCGTCAAGGGGTGGTTATCAGTTTATGCTTATATACCGCGCAGTTACAAATAAACAGCATGGATACCGTGAGAAAGTTGACCTTTATGTTAGAGTGAGTCTGTGACCCGTCTGTTCCAACCTGGCGTACGCACGTTGTAATATGCCTGATATACAGGGAGTAGCGGACCCAAACTTCCATCATTTAGTCCCATGACGATGAAGCACCAGATAATAGACGCGACAACCACTCGGTATCGTCGCTTTTGCGCTGCTGTATTGCTGCAGATGCTCTCATGAGAGCCCGAAGCGAGGGGATCCCCATCACGCATTGAAGTCACTGATCCTTGCGACAGGTTTTGTATACTACCTGGTATTTTTTCCAGTTCTTTGATTGAACCAGGCGATCTAGGGGCATCTATGCTCTGCTTGGATGCAGAACGGTTTTGGCCATGAGCTCTTGGGATGGCCGGGATGGAAAACTCTTCCGAGTGTTTAGGGTATGCTTCTACGAGGGTAGAGGACATACTCGCGGAGACTGTGAGGGTTGAGAGACCGAAAATGTGGAGGAGTGGGGGTATAAAAGGTCCGGCCGGATAATCCTCGGAAGTTGAGAGGCTCGACTTGGGTGGCATCAGCCAACGAGGGCAGGTGAGCAAATTGCAAATTGAGCCTTACAAATGAATTTGTGTGTGAAAAGAATGTCTGGAAGCCGGGAAAACAGTTATCAACGAAAGAACCGAGTCAGTCTAGCAGTGGTGTCAGGTCAACGGTGTTTTCCCTGAAGACGAGAATTAATACTAGAATACAGTTCATATTATCCGCGTAAAGACCCGTGATCAATGCGTTTGGGAAAATGTACCGAGGCTATTTGAGTCCACAACAGGCGGAGACAGTGCAATCCCTTGTAGCAGGCTCAGCTCTTCATACATGATATTCTATAGACCAACCAGAGATACCTTCTCCTTGAGTGCCGAGCATATATACCAATGCGTGGGGTCAGGCATGCAATCGCGACATTATCCTATGGTCTGATGAAAGTAAATCTCCAATTGTGCATTCTACAATTCTGTTTCGAACTCATAACGCTGAGTATAGCTCTAGCTTTACTCTATCAACCTAATCCTTTTTCTTTGTACTCGAAGGAACCATGAACCACAGTACAGCCATTGCTGCCATCATTGCGACAATCCTGCGGAATACTTGTCAACACAGTGTAAGCAGGTCGAACGCGAAGAAACTCACAGTGGTTGCAGCGAAATAATACCATATCGATTCGCAAGGGCACCAGTGGCAAAAGGCAGGATAGCAGACCCTGATTGACCGAACCCAGCAATCCACCCGATGCTCCCAGAAAGGACCTTCCGAGGGATGATACGTCCGGTTTGGGACATTACGATTGGATAGAATGGACCGAGGACCAGACCCACAAACGAAACCGCGATGGCGTTTCCAATGAGCGAGGGCACGAACCAAACCGTGAATTCAAGTCTAAGATACCATCAGAGTCAGAAAGAGTAGCCACACCAGAGTCGGACGTACCCTATGCCAATAGCGATATAAAGGAAGACCGCATTCCGCTCGCCTAATTTCTTGTTTACCCATAGGAGGGTGACCCTACCGAGTGCCAGACCTGCAAAGAAGCCTGAAGAGACATAACCTGATGACGCTCCTCCGCCACGTTCGTTAATCATAAACGTCACAATCCAGCCTATAATCCATAAGTTTCAACGTTTAATCAGCTGGATGGAATCGAGCGTACCTCCAATGGTTACTTCCAGCCCTACATAGATGAAAATGAATGCGGCCAGAGTATGGACAGCGGATTGCTTGAGCACGCTCGCAAACGAGTCGCTCTCCCGCGCTCTGCGTGACACGGCCTCGCTTTCTCCACCTTCATCGCCACTGTGACCTCCATCCAACGAAGACCGGTTCTGCTCATTTGTGTTCGTCATCTCTATTCCCTCGGGTTTGAATGCTGGGACACCTATGTCATGGAGGATCTCCTCATAGCCCTTTCCCCTGAAGACCACAATGAAGACAATCATACTGGAGAGAACAGTACCCAACATGACGGTATAATACAAGGCCCAGCGTTTGGAACCGGTCGTCGTATAAATGTTGGCAAATTGCGTCGAGATAAGAGGCCCAATAAGGGCTCCGAAGCCGTAGGACGCATGTGCAAGTCCCATTGAAGTGGGATCATGCAACATGGAGAGTAGCGAGTTTCCCTGAGCATTGAGGAGAGCGGCACCCATCCCGTTGAGGAAGAACGCAATGCACATGGCATAAAACGGTGGTGCGGATGAGAGGATCGAATGGGCGACTACCTGGAATGCTGTACCAAGCACGAGGATCTAATAAATAATTAGACGGGATTACCCTTCTACGGATGAAAAGAAGGCGACTTTTGAAAGGGCAAAGAGGCGTGACACAAAAACGTTTAGAACAGCGGCAGTGATGCATCCCTATTGAAGTGAGAGGTCAGCGATGAGGTCTTCGTTAGTGCAGGGTAGGCCACGCATACCGAACAACCACAGATAAACAGCACAGAAACGGTGATAAAGTTGATCTGCGTATTTATATGAGCCAATTTTACGTTCTTGGATGTGGTATACACACGTTGTAGTATTCCTGGTATATCGGAAGTAGCGGTCCTAAACTTCCGTCGTTCAAGCCCATGACAATAAAGCACCAAATGATAGATGCAACTACCAATCGATATCTTCGCTTTTGCTTTGCCTTATCATTGTCAGACCCCTCACCAGGGTTCGCGATAAGAGAATCTCCAGCATGTGTTGCAGTTATTGGTGTCTGCGACAGGTTTTGTGCACTGATAGACACCCTGTCCGACTCTTTGATTGAGACAGTAGATCCAGGAACATCTATGCTCTGCTTGGATGCAGAACGGCCTTGGCTATGAGCCCTGGGGAGGACTGATATCGGCTCCCCACTCCACGAGTGCTTTGAGAGCGTTTCTACCAGCGTAGAGGACATGATCAATGAGATCGTGGGGGTTGAGGGACTGTAGATGTGGAGATGTGGGGGTTTTAAAGGCCAGACCGGGTGATCCTCGGATATTTGAGAGGCTCGAGGTTTTAATCGTGCATAGTCAGCAAGGGCATGTGAGCAAGTTTTGCTACACAATCGAGGAAGAATTAAGGGGCTGGACGGCATTGGTTCGCCGATCAGCGGCCCTGTACTGAGATATACGGTCGAGGCTTGAAGTCGCACGTAACACTGGCAAGAAACAGTAAGCAAGAAAAAACAGTATGGATAAATAGTAATAACTAGAAGGTGACATGTCTGTGTCCCGCATCTAATTCGGGTGAGAAAACTCGCTAAAGCGCTCCCATTGCCACTCAGAGCCTCGCTCATCGTCAATTCCAAGGTTGAGTCTCTCCAAATCAAGGTGCTCCCATGTCTCTTCAAAGTCAAGGATAGAAATTTCGTCAATGTCGGGAAGAGCGCCGCTGCCAGAGGCAACAGGCTCGAGGAAGGAGCGCGCAATTGCCAGGTTAGTAGCACGGCGGGCCGATGCAGCATTGGTGTCTGATAGGTGATGTTAAGCGACTGATTTCCCATTTGCAAAGGAACCACTTACTTTGTGCGGTCCGCTTCTTTCCCTTTGCAGGCTTGGCGATGCTGAGCAAGTCGACGGTTGCCTGAGGTGCACGTTTATCGGTTTGGTAGTCGAGTCTCCAGTCGTCATCGCCATCGTATGAGCGAGGGTCGTCGTGTCCGTTCCAGTCCCAGTCAGCCCAGGGGCCTCTGCTGGCACCTGCCATTTGTGCGCGTCCATAACCAGGGTTGTTCAGGACAATTCGTTTGAGTGCTACATTAGCCTGGCGCTTCTCCTCTCCACGTTTGTGTAGGGCGGGCACGCAGTACGAGCAGCTGCAGTAGACCCGCTCGTCGGTTGGCCTGAGTCGCTTACAAACAGAATCTGGTCCGTAGCGTGGAGCAATTGGGTCACGTTCGTGTGGGAGAAGATGGGGATTGATGTAGTCTTCCTGGTGACGCCGCCATTTTGGCGCCACGGTGGTGGGGGCTTCAGATCCGAACAAGGTGGTGTTAAATTCAGACTGGTTACGATCATAGTGTCGTTGGTTGGTCGCCCGAGTTGCTGCTGTTGCCTGGGCGTAGTGTCTACGTTGAGCACGGTGTTTTGCGTCGTCGTGCTCGGTAGCGACGTTGGTGTTGACGGTGGTAGTATTAAGAACGTCTGCCATTAGATGAAGAGAGATTGGGGTTGCTGGTTGTAGGTTCTTTTGTCTGTTGACGGAGAGGGAGAGCGGTTGGTACTTGCGGCTGAAAGCCTGAGACGCGGAGGGTGCGTTTCGTGTTGTGAAGTTATCGACAGACGCGGAGGGGATTATATATAATATTTGCGAGCGTTGAGTCAGAGTGTCCAGTCATTCTCCGCACCCATGGACTAAGGCGGGACAGGCACAGCATCACCAGGAGCCTATTCAGGACGGGAGCGACGGAACCGTTTCGGCCAATTTTTTGGCATCTTTCTTGTAGAACGTCGATTGGAAGCAACAATTAATCAATGGTTGAGTCAGAGCGGCGACAGATAATGAATGCCGGGATCGTCGAGCAAAGCGTGCAGTGCTTTGAAAGAATCAGAAAATGCCCTGGAATGCATATTTGATCGATTTGGGGACAAAATAATGCGGGGAAACAGGAAGGACGCACTAATGCCAAGGTCTGTGTTAGGCAGGATTAGCTTCTTACATACGCCAACATTACAAAGAAAGTTCCGTTGATCATGTTTCATTTGTTAAGCATTTTTATTTGGGTTGATTTCCATGGTCAAAGGTAAGGAGAAGGTTTGGAGCTTACTGATTACTAATCCACCCCCTTTATCCAGCGCTTGTTGCTGGCTTCGAACTTCTGTTCAGACAGCTCCTTAATACTTGTATATCCTGGAGGTTCACCATATAACCAGAAATCCTACTTCCAGATTACTGGAAAGGAAACAATGCCGCTCTTTCGAACCCCAGGTGCATCAGCTCTTGTCGAACGACATAAAATTGGAATTTCAAGACGCTTATATGCCTGAGAAACTATAAAATCAATATTCCTGTCTGAATTCGTTAAGTTTGTTAGTATTGGCGTCGCAACTCTCGATTCTTTACTCCTTATATGGCGACTTAGGACTCGAATCAAGCATTGGAGGTAATGAAAATGCGGTATCTATCATGTCCCACAGCATATATATTGACATGGAGACGAAAAAGCCCTGGTCGCATTGATATTGCAAACATACGTTGTAAGCTACAATCGAAGCAATTGGGCGACTTCTTGAGCTTTATCTCCCTGCCCCAGCTCCTCATATAAAGCGACCAGCCTTCGAACGTTGGCCTTGGTCTCCGGATGATGGAGTCCTGTAATCTTAATACTGGACTCTATTGCAGGTGCAATTAGAGAAACAGCATTCTCCGTCTTGCCTTGGGTTTGATAGTCGATTGCCAGGTTCACTGCTGCATGGGTCGGGATGCTCTGTCCCGGCAATTGTTTTCCACTGCTCCAGTGCTTCCACCTCCAGTTTCTCTGCTTCACTCAACCGGCCTTGCCTACGGTAAATACAGGCCAAATTTCCCACAGCTCGAAGAGTCTCTGGGTGTTGTTTCCCGAAGATGACCTCCCGTTGCTCCAGAACATCCAACTCCAGCTTTTCGGCCTCGCTCCACCGACGTTGGGCACGGTAAACGGAAGCTAGATTTTCAGCGGTTCGAATGGTGTCTGGATGTTGCTTTCCAAGGGTTACTCTCCGCTTTTCCAGTATTACCTCTTCCAGTTTCTCCACCTCATTCCACCGCCCCTGGCTGTGAATAGCTGTCGCCAGCCATTCAGTTATCCAAAGCGTATCTTTGGTAACTTCTTTCGGGGTGTCTTCTAGCCAACGGAGAATCTCTTAGAACTGCACTTCCGCACTACGATAATAACCTAGTTGAAAGAGAACCTGTGCAAACCCCATCTTTTCGTTTGCATGGAGGCTATAACCATTGATAGCGTAAAGCATCTCACCAATATGAGAGGCAAGATGGCGATAAAGTCGAGTATTGTCTTCGAAGTAGCATGCACTAAGCGTCTGCGCGGCCATGGCATGGTAATCTTGACCTGTTGATAATACCTTGTCTCTTGCCCATGCCTGTACCAAGGGATGTAAGTGAAGAAAGACCGAATCTTCCACGCTTGTGGTTGAGATGAGTGAGAATGAGCGCAAAGTTTGAATCATATCGTGAGTATGGAGTTCATCCCACCCTTCATTGGTACATAGAAGGGAAATCAAGCGGATAATTATTTTTTCGTGTTCTTCTGGGCGCTCACTGCAGTTGAACGGATCCCAGAAACGCGTTTCGGAGGCCATGGCTAGCATTGAGAGTGGGATGTCGGAGTGATGAAAATAGGAGAGTAGGTGAAGTAGGTTCCGAGAAGGCGAAGGAATCACGACGATAGGTCTAAGGTCGTGTGTACGCCTCGCCCATAGCCATCCAGTGTTAGAGGGCTTACTTTCTTCATAAGCGATGATCGTTGAAAGTGAAAGAGTGAAAGGTAACTAGTGAGTGAGTAGGGCTGAAAAACTCCATGTACAGTGGAGGATAACCGATGGCAGTATGATTCTTAGATTATAGCGCCTGGGCTGCTCAAACTTAGAGGGAGTGTATGCTCTTGACAGAATATCATAATTAAACAAAATGTATAGTTGTGGGGTACATAATTGAGCAATAAGCGGGAAAAAGAGTCCGTAAGTGACATAGACGTCAATTGAATTCATAAAGTCGTTAGTGATGTTGAATATGATTGCGTTTGCCGGTACACATTATAGGTGAAATTTTCAGGATTTCATGTGGTAGAGTACGAAGACAACTCCTCGGAGGCTCGAATGACCTCGTCAAGATCGACAGATTGGAGGTCCATCTCGTTGATGACAAAGGACGAGGGAAGGGCACGGGCCACTTTGCGATAAAGACCATCCAAATAAAATTCGTCCCTTCTTGCTTCGAATGAATCGTCTCCTTCCTCGTATACAGGGGCAGGAGGGGTCGGAGGGATGATGGAAACTCTAGGAGGATTCTGGCAAGAGCTCTCCCCCAATAATTCATTGGGAAAATCCGAGAGTGGTGTACACGGTGTAAGAGGGCTGAAAGTCATGAAAGAGGATGCTGGAGAGGATGGACCGGACACGGTAGGGGAACGGTTCCAGCGTTCTTCGTCACTCTCGTCTTCTTGGATTTCAGGCAGGAGATCCTATCTCATTGCGTCAAGCACGCTTCACTCTATAGATATCATAAACGTACCTCTGTCACTTCGATATTGAGGCGCAAATTGAGTTGAGGGGACTGACGGGAGAGTATAGATCGAGGAACTATTTGTCGGATATCAACGGGCTAAGAGGCGGTATAAATGAAAGTTCATTTAGTGAAAAGGCGTATTTCTCACTGAACTTCTGGGCAGCTCGCTGGATGCAAGTTTATTAACAAGTATTAAGGGTCGAATGGAAGGATGTTCGAAAGGTTCTGGAGGTTTGGGGGTGACTACTCGTTCCTTATCTTGAAGTAGCACGACTAGAGGATTGGAGCGGGTGGAGTTGGAGCCAGAATCTCCCTCTTCGGGGATGAGAGTAAGAGTAGGCTCAAAGTTGATGGGCTATGTTATTGTTAAGCCAATATTGCATGACCAGTAGGAATACGGCACAAGAGTACGCAACCCCGTGCTACTCGCCGTGTCCAGGGATGGCTTGGGACGCGACTTACCTTGTATCGTTGAGACATGAAGTCAAGAAAGTAATTAATGAACGTGAAACGAAACCCTGAAGAGGGTGAAAACGGAGAAATAGAGACGTGGTTGAAAGTCAAGAAGCCAGAGCCACACAACCAAAGGCGCGTCATATTTTACAATTCGACGCGTCTACACGCAATAACTTCCGATTAATGTGATCTGATAGTCTTGAAGACCTCCATACAGGCGGTCGGGACTTCAGTAGTAGTCGTAAAGGAGTTCATATCATACGTGCACACTGACTTGAAAAATATGTTTCGGGCGACTGTATTCAGTGAGAGGTTAAGGACAGTGGAAACAGGGAATGTGAAGGGCTAATAAGGCAGCAGAATCCAAATCCGAAACCTTGACTGAGAATTGTATACGCATCGCATTTCGGCGACTCAAAGACAACGATGGGGGTAGAATCTTAAAGGATATGACAGAGCATCTCCGCGCGGTGTGTCGCGTTAGTGTTCGAGCAGATGGGCGGCGAGATGGGATCGAGGCACAAAGGCGCATTTGAAGTCAAGAGGGCGACTGTGGGTGATTGAGAATGCATTACAAACAAGAAATTGAAGAACACACCTATCAAGATTCTCCACCCAAACAGCGTCCCTCCAATCAGGTACTGGTGCCCCACCAGTGGGCACAATATCATAGGCCGCAAGCAATGACATGGTAAAAGCAAATCCGGCTCTTTCGGCCAGATAGCGACCAGGGCAAATGCTTGAGAGTGAAAATGTTAATTCTACGCTGAGATGGTACAAATAAAGAATGGTAGTACATACCGTGTACCAAATCCAAAAGCAATATTTTGTATATCCGGGAGTTCGCTTACAAGTGGATTATGAGATTCAAGCCATCGCTCCGGCTGGAACACCTCCGGAGACTCAAAGGTGCGAGGATCGCGCAACATCAGCCTGGAGTGTCAAAAAAACAATTAAGTAAACAAGCAAGGGAAAGTAGAGGATAGACGAACGCGACATTTAGCCACAGCATCGCATCTTTCGGAATGTACATCCCATCGTAGACATCTGACTGACTTGTGCAACGCGGCGTTCCTAACGGCACTGGAGCGTGCCATCTGATCGATTCTTTCCAAGCCGCATCGGCGTATGGAAGATCTGAGCGGTCCGCCCCACTGAGAAGGCGGTCTCCGCCAGTAAATTGGTCAATCTCTGCTTGAATCTTCTTCTGAGCTTGCGGGTGAAGCATCATAGCATACAAGAAGTTGAGGGTCACAGCGGTTGTCTAGATCGCAGGGCCGTTAGCTCTATTATCGTATCCAGTTCATGTCAAAAATATCCCACCGTATCGACGCCAGCTTAAAAAGGAAAGAGCTAGTCAGTACATTAGCACACGGTTGATTACTTGGACATACCTCCATACATGACCGCCACCGCTTTCTTTGCAGTTCCAAGTTCCTCGCCCAATTTCATGTGCTCCAGGGCAATGCAAGGATCATCAGACCCTTGTTCCTAAAACGCCTTTAGGATTCATCAAAATCATCATGTATCATACTAACATAGCGCAAGCGTGCCTCCTCCCAGGGCCAGTGGTATATCCTCTGTGACATTCCTTCTGCTCTGGCCCCGATACGCTTAAAAGTAGCACCGGGAACCCAAGCGGGGATGTAGCGCACTTTTGAACCCAGGCTATTAGCTTACAATATGGAAATGTGCAAAACGACTGACTGCTTGGGAAGATTTCAACGAGCCATAAGCGTGTCATAACCCATATTGCCAAATCCAGTGCCTTGTGGTTGAGTTCTGTGAGCTCTGCCCCATGAGCCTTATTGACGCTCTCGCCATAGCCCAATGTGATCACCACAGAACCCACGGCACTGAAGCAGAGGGTAAGTCATGCCTGGGATCCCAATTATACCAAGACTTACTGGACTACTGCCTCGAATGGGTCACCTTCGAATTTGTGTAGAGTCTTGACAAGCCTTTCGGTCTCTTTCATGACCAATGGGTCATACACCGGGACATTCAATGGTCCTAAATTTTGTCGGAATATCTTTCGGATGGCGGAATGTTCAGGACCAGGTTGCATGAGACCGACGTTCCATCCCCAGCCCATGCTGGAAACGTATGTTACTTTGGGCATCCCACAAGATGCATATAAAGGCACACGTACAGCTCTTTCATCATGATACTTTTCTGCCGATTCGAATAAATAGCTGCGCGTTTGTTGCAAAGGTCTTCAGCTATCTTTAGAGAATTGATAATGATAAACGGTGTCCCCATCAAGTTTACGTATACGATATCACCTGCATAGGATTGGACTATGAAAATGGCTGAAGGGCGAGAACTGACGAACCGTAATCCTTTTGCCACGCTGTAAAGGCTCTTTGCCATCCATCTTTTGGAAAGTCCAGAATATTGCCAATGATTGGGTAGCCTTTAGGACCGGGAGGGTAAGGTTGCGAAGGCTTGGTGCTTATGGACCATAACGCCAAGGCTACGGGGACAGCGAGGGCCGTGGCAGAATAAACGATAGTCGACGAGTCCATAAATGCGAGTGACTTAAGGCTACCAATATTTTGCAGAGTGCCTATACTTGTACTCGGCGAGGTAGAGCTCAAGGTGAAGAAAATTTTGGGGTACTGGTGAGATGCTGGTCGCTTGCAACGTGGGAACGGGACCGGATCCGATCCAAGGTATCCAATAGGACAGTGTTCATTGGGGGATTTTTTTTTTTAAACAGTTCCGTTATGCGCCCCTTTCGAATACACCAGTTTAGGCATTCATTGCGGTCCCTGCCTGACACCCGAGATGGAAGAGCCGCTGACCTGTGGACCTGCGGAGGCCCAGGCCCCTTCTCCATAAGGGAAAGCACCCGGTGTACTGGTTGATCGTCAGAGGGTTGCTTCTCTGACAATCGCTCTTATACTGTATACGCCTAAATCCTAGCTCCCAGCACTGTACAGACGTTCCCAGCCTCGTGGGTCATGGGTCCAAAGGTGAATGGCATCGAAAAATATCGAGTACTTTGTCATAAGGTTATCCCAGATAAAGTCCTCTTCTTGCTGTTTCAATTGAACCGTCTCCGTAATGTGCACAGCAAGAAGGTGGCAGAATGATGAAGACTGCAGTAGTATGCTGATAAGAGCCTTCATTTGTCGCCTTATTAGAAGATCTTGAGAGCGGTCTAGATAGTATACGAGAACTGAATACGGATCGTGAAAGAGAACACTGCACAGGACGGACCCAATAGAAAAGACGTTAATTCTGCGCGAGAACCCTCAGACAAGGAGTAGAGAGTGTACTAGACGCGGAATAAAGGTCAAAGAGTTATGAGGATGCAAGAGACGGAGGATGAGAGGGGCATAAAGCATGGGTGTATTGTTTACCACTTGGAAGCAGAAGCAGAAGCACATTCAAACAATGAATGCCATCACTGCAGTCGCCAAACTAACGCATCAAGAGAATTTTGAATGTCGACAATCAACAATTCTATCTAAGAATAAGTTACACCCATATGTAACGAAGACGTGATACAAAACGAAAAGGATCACGAAAGGATAACCAAGGAAAAAACCGCCAATAAGAAGAAGAGCCGACGCATCAATCACGTACGATCCCAACCGTGATACCCTCCTCACCCTGTCCAAGCGCACTCACACACTTTTGCCACGCCCACCGCGTAAGCTCTAAACATTCCACATCCTCGAGCTCTTTCCCAACATGCAACTCGAGCGTCACGATCACTTTCCCACTCCCCGTTTTGACACTCGTACCCGTCGACACAGGACCGCGTAATCGCGCAAACGAGGGCGAATGCGAGAGCATCCGCGCGTGCCCGTGTGTGTGGCCATTCGCCAAACGTGGTCGGATACCATCTTCGTCACGTTTGATCGTCTCGGATGTATATGAGGATGTCATTGGAGGGGAGAGTTGCCAGACGTGTGGGGCGGGCAAGTGCATGACGAGCGGGTGTCGTTCGATTTCTTTCATCGTGCGTAAGAGCGCCTCCATCGTGCCTTTTGTGGCTGTCATCATTTCCTTGCTCGATTGGGTGTTTGGCGTTTCGCGTGAGGGGGCGGTTTGGAGTAGGACGGCGCCGAGGGTTTGGCAGGCTGGCCAGGCGAGGTAGACTGTTCCGAGTGCTTCGATGCCTGCGAGGAGCATGTCTGCTTTGCGGAGCATTTCTGGGCGGAGGGGGAGGGTGGATAAGAGGAGGAGAAGCAAGGTGCAGGTGAGCGGGAAGAGGGTGTATGGGTTGGAGAGGAGGAGGGAGGAGGAAGCTCGGAGAGGTGCAGAGGGTGATACGGGGGCCGAGGAGGGATTGAATGCGGAGGTGAAGAGACGGTAGAGGGCGCGGAAGGATGGGAGGGATAGGCCAGAGGCAGAGAGGATGGCGTGGTTTGTTTTGTGGAGGGTGCTGGATAATGATAAGGAGATAAAGGATAGCCATAAGAATGTAGACGGGTAGTTGAGTCTGTGGGGAAGGATTAGAAAGACATGCAAAAAGAGTGGGCATGGTGGCTTACGCGGAAGACTCGATACCCTGCCCTGGAGAATGGTGGTGGTGATGTCCGGCATCTCCAGCAGATAAAAGAGCGTGTTCCAAGGTCTCTTTGCAGATGTAGACTGCAGAAAATAGCAAATACACAGCTTGCGCAAACAGTACGACGGTTTCCGTCCGTTTGGCTCTGCAAATTCCATTAGCAAAAAAAATCAAATGCAAAACAGCGGGAATGCTCACCCATACGGTAACCGCAGACTGCCCTGTCCAGCACCAGCCTCGATCATACGCCCATAAACACCCGCAGCAACCCCAAACGCATCAAACGCAACCCAATACGCGACACCCGTACACGCCAAACTCTCATAATGCTGCGCAAGGACCCAAAGCGCACACGCGAGCGCACCCTCCAACGTCCCAAACACAATCGCGCGGCGCAACTGTTCAGGCAGCGCAACAAAGAGCGCATACGTCGAGCCGAGGGCACCATACGAGGAAACACCACGTTGGGTGGTAGATGGTGTGGGGAGGGCAGCTGTGGCCGTTTGACTGAGGGGTACGCTCCTCTGCGGGGGCAAGTGTTGGACGGCCGGGAAGGCACTGGCGGTTGCAGAATGTGGGAAGGGTGAGATGGGACCCCATCCGTTTGCACTTGGTGGACCGCTCCCGCTGATCGTCAGTCCTCCTCCGCCATTGGTGTGTATGCTGCCGTTCACGCTGCTGTTGCTGCTCCCACTGTTCCCGTATGTGGGGCTTGTGGGCGAGGGACTCGTGATGTTCAACGTGATGTTGGAGGGTTGGCGTCGGTGCTGGTTCGCACCGGGGGAAGAACCTGGCTCCATGAAGGAGAAGAAACTGTGCGAGAGGGAATGTCGGTGGTGATGTCCTCTCCGCGAGGACGTCGTACTCGTCGGGGTACCAGTTCCAGGCATCGGTACACTCGTGGGTCCAGATTCATGTTCGGCATTCGCAGCAGCTGGGGGAGGCCGGCCACCAAACTTGAAGCTACCGCCAAGCTGGGAGCGTGGAGGTGGTGGCGTGGCCGTAGAACGTACACTCGAACCGGCCGTCGGTATACTCGACACGGGCGCACTATCGTCTCCTGGTCCTTCTATTGGCGTTTCGATTTCTTGCGCGCCGTCTTCCGCAATGGACGATACCGCCGTCGTACCCGGACGCGGGAAGAATATGGACAAGTTACGTGAATGTATACGCGAGTGTTTTCGTCCTGCCGCTGCCTGCGCTGCAGCTTGGGCCGCCGAGTTCGCACCGTTCGTACCGTTGGCGGGAAGGCTCTCGTTGATGTTGGGGAGCTGCATGTCCTGCTTTATGGGAGAGAAAGAGGAGCGAAAGGGGGAAGCAGCGATATCCGAGTTTGTCAAACTGGGAGCGCGTGCATGGGCACCATATGGGCCGATGATCGAAGTACGGCCACCATTGGTGCCAGTATTGCTTCCATTGGATAGGCTTCCTCTACTTCCGTGATTGCTCGTGTTACTTCCACTGCGTGTGTGATGGCTTGCTCCTACGACGCTGCCGATGGGTACTCCGACGTTGAAGGAGGTGCGGTATGGACCGGCCGAGACGGGACCGTTGAGGTGTGCTGGTGTAGTCGGGTTTGAAGATACTCGAGTACGTGAGGCTAGTGATCCTGTATTTGTGGGTAGAGGAGGAGTGCCGGTCAGAGCATTGACGTCTTCAAATTCGTAACTGCCTCGACGTGCTTGCTTGACCTGGTGAATCAGAGATTATTAGCTGTGAATATTGGAAATATAATGATTACACACGTCTATCGCGGCCATGGAATTTTTAAGAGAAAACCCCGGCGGATGGAGTCGACAGCAAGTTTGCGAGCGGCCGGAGTAGTCCTCTTCGACTTCACCTCTATACTCATTCAAGAATTTATTAAACGAGATTCTAATGAAGCTTATCCTATCCTATACCCGTCATATCCCATTCTATCCTCGACCATCCCAGTCGGTCGCATTGGGTTCTCTCCTTGGTACTTCTACAAATTTGAAATGAAAATAACGCTTTCAAACTATATAGTCCCTTTGCGAGCCTTCCCTCCGTTGAAATCTCTCTTACCATGTCAGCCAGTACTGGAAAACTTCGCGAAATCATCCCACCGTATGAAATGTCCCAGTAACAACCTTCCTTAGGACGAGGAATTATCCCTTGTGGCCAGTGTCTCGGTCCAAGCCACACCTACGTCAGTCACAGCTCACTGGACGAAAACGTGCCGAGAACGGAGCGATTTGAATATATTATATAGCATATGGAGGTTCCATACGTTAGATTAATCAACAAGGCTTGGGCAGGATATATAGGACGAGACGGGACGGGGTAGACTGGGATGGAACAGGATGAACAAGGATGATGAGATAGCGTACATGTTTTGTAAATTTTATACTGTCGCGTCACACTCTATCCTGATCCGTCCTGGTTCGATTCGGCACGGTCGATCCTAATAAAGTCGGGTTGGATTCAAGCATCTACCGTCCACAGTGGTCCCTCAAATTCTAACAGCGTATCAAACGAGAATTATCAACGACTGTAATCATGGCAGCCCGTTTAAAGAGTCAGGAAGAGTACGCCACTCTGATTGACAAGTATGATACGTTCCTGTTCGACTGCGATGGCGTGCTGTGGAATGGAGATGCAGTCGTGGATGGTGTAATCGATGTTCTACGTATGCTCAGAGAAAAGAGTGGGTAGTTATCTATCTATCAGACGATTACTCATTCTAGCAGACAAGAGCGTCATCTTTGTGACGAACAATGCGAGCAAGTCGCGTGTAGATTACAAGGGCAAGTTTGATAAAATGGGTGTACAAGCGACCGAGGTGGGCTCAGCGATGCCACTCTGAAACCATCTGACGACCACCCAGGAGGAAATCTTTGGATCGGCATATGCATCTGCGGTGTACATCTCTACAGTATTGCGTCTACCACCTACATCGAAAGTATACGTGATCGGAATGCCAGGACTCGAACACGAACTGGACACGGAGGGCATCGCGCACATCGGTGGTAGTGATCCAGCGGACAATACACTCGAGCCATTCAAGCTTTCGACGTTTGTGAAAGATGAGAAAGTCTCTGTTGTGTTATGTGGATTGGATTTGCACATCAATTACACAAAGTATTGCAAGGCGTTCCAGTACTTGCGTGCGGGTGCGACGTTTTTAGCGACGAATGTGGACTCGACGTACCCTGTGGATGGAGGACTGTTGCCTGGGTCCGGTGCGCTGACTTACGTATTGGCAAAGGCGATGGGAGTGGAGCCGTTGAGTATCGGCAAGCCCGGCAAGACGATGATGGATTGCATCAAAGCAAAGTGAGTAGCCAACGGCATATCAGACGTTTTCTGACTAGTGTAGACACTCGTTTGACCCGGCGAGGACGCTGATGGTAGGAGACCGGCTGGACACGGATATATTGTTCGGCAAGAATGGAGGAGTGTCTACGTTGTTGGTGATGACGGGTGAGTTCTGCCAGCCTCATCGCACTAAACCCTTTTTTTCTCACCCCCCCCCCTTCTAGGCGTGACCACAGAGGCCGTCTTGGAATCAACAACCATCGTTCCAGATTATGTGATCGACTCTTTGGGTGATCTTAGGGTGTTGATATGATTTGCGGCGTCAATCCCAAGGCGATGCGATGCACTCATTCGGCAGAGAGGAAATTGGAAATCGCAAGGTGTTTTATTTAGAAGTGAAAATTTAGAATTACCCTTTGGTTATTCACCCGCTTTTGTTTGTGCTGACTGCTGCCAAACGGCCTCGTTCTTGATGGCATCTTTACGCCGAGTCTAAGAAGCCGAATAAACCAGTTTGAGTCTAGGTTGAAACAATAATTAATAATAAAAAAGGGGAGGAGCTCAGGCACGGGATTGCACATGGCTCCCGATGGCATCGTCCGAGAGAAGAAGCCAACTGGCCGAAAGATGCAATTTACCCTTGAGTGCCCCCCCCGTTTTGATCGCCTGGTCCCCTTGCCTTCTCTTGACTCTTGGCCTTTTTGCTCTTTTGGCCTCGACCTCTTCAATCTCCAAAATTCCAAAGTTTTTGGCCTGTTTTATCATACATTCGCAAAAATAAAAAACTAGGACAATTCTCGGTCGCCCCCTCCTTCTCTCTTTTCTTTCTCTCCTCTCGCCCGCTCGACTCGATGAGCGCTCCTCCCAAAGTCCCGTGCGTATATATTTTATATTTTATTATTATTATTTTATTTGCTTACATTTATCGTC
>KN824294.1:23382-65560 GCA_000827415.1 Serendipita vermifera MAFF 305830 | reverse complement strand
ATAGTGCTTATAGCAGGAGTAGACAAACCGTCGTATGCACAGAGGTATTGTTTTTTTATTTATTATTTATTATAGACAACCTCCCGCTGATGAGCTCACCCGCTCTCGTTTACAGTGCAAACGACTAAAGGTGCGCCGAGGTCCTTATTATTTCCTATAATATATTCTAATATTATTTTCAGATTAAATGCGATAGACAGACACCTTGCTCGGGATGTGCCAAGCGATCAAATGACCCCCGAGTCTGTGTCTACCTCACCGCAAACACTGAGCGACCGTGAGCACGAGATATTCTTAAAAATAATATTTATTAATTTCTATTTAGTGACATTGGCGTACTATGGAACAACCAACGAGAATCCGACTTGAAAATCGACTCGCTCGCCGTCCGCGTAGACGAGATCCAAGACTCGTTCTTGCCACGCAAAATCACAGTACCCACCCTCGTTCTCGTTTCCACCGGAAAAGGTGTTCCAACCATGTTCCCACTAGACCCCATCACCGCGCTCTGGACCACCATCCTCGGCATCCCGATCACCCGGGTGGACACCATGACCGGCTCCTCCAACACCACCACCTCGCGTCTCTTCGTGGCAGACGAGCCATTACACCTGATCGCAGCATTCTACGACACGGCCGAACAACTCCCACCAAAACAGCCCAACCTCCGTCCACGCGCACTCATCACGCCCGCAATCCTCAACAACCTGCCTAGCACACTCTCCCTCGAGCCCCTGTTGTCTTCTTTGAACAGCATCCTCATCCTCCACCCACTGTGCTCCTTCCGCAGTCTCGAGACGCGCCTCAGGGCGATGGAGCCCCGCGCAGCAGCCGGCGCCGGCTCGTCACTCTCCATAGCCCATTTCGCAGTCGCTGCTGCCTCGATGACACTCGCCTCCTTGGCCTACCACGCCGAACGACGCGCATGGAAGTTGTCCTTCGACGTACCAGAGTCGGAACGCGATGTGACCCGTTTATTCGACTTGGCAAGGCTCGCCATTCGCCTTGCAGGAGACGCAGACGAGGATCAACCAGATATCATCCTCGCCCTGCTCTTCCTCGTCGTCTTTGCCCTCCATGCACTCGAATTGGATGGGCATGCGGCCGTCGTGGCTGGTGTTGTGCCTACGCATATCCATCAGCACTTGGGACATCTATTGGATCAGCTCAGGAGACGTGCGATGAACAAGAGTTTGTTGCTCGAGGGTACATCTACGGCAAATTTGTCGCCCTATGCGCGTGAACAGCGTCGGATGCTCGCGGCTGCCGTCGCCTATTACGATTTCTACGTGGAAGACCTCGTGTCGAATAAGCTTACGATCGATCAGGGGTCGTATACGACCGAATCACCCGCTACGTTTGATGACCTCTTGTTCAAAGAAAACTCGACGACCATCCCGCCTCCTCCTTCGGGCAACAATACCAATCGCAGCACGCTCTTTGCCACCCAGCGATCCAAGTGAGTCCGAGTAGTGAGATCATGAAATGATTACTGACTCGCCTAGAATCCTCAAAAACCTCTTGCAAGCTCGTTCCGAAGTCGTGTTTGGACGCGATCAAGAACGCGACTTGATGATCGCCGCTGCAGAGCATAACCTGAACAGCAAGCCTCCCACGAGCACGGACGGAGAAAAGGGTGCCGCACCACCACGCATCACGCCCCTCTCCTCACCCGCTGGAGACATTCTACACATGTGGGATGACAGACTGAACCAGCAGCGCGAAAACTTGCCACGCGCGATGATCTTCAATACCTCTATCGAATACGCTGCCGATATTGGTGTCGTCTTTGCTGGCGAGCCAAGGCCTATGGGTGTATACGAACCTGCTATGACGCTCTCCATGGGTTACACGATTGCTCAGCAGACTGAAACCGCTGCGCTGGTGGCGTATTACCGCATGCGTTTGGCTGTGCTGTTGTTGGAGAACACCCTCGTGTACAAGCCCAAGGGCTCCCCTCCCCACTCGACGATGAACACCGCGGTCGTAAAGGCGCTCGAGGCCACACAAGATCTCGTAGCTGCCATCCGCGTCCAGCGTCACGTCCTCAAGAAGAAGATGCCGCTTGCATTGTCGAATTATGGCTATGGAAAACGGATCTTTGATGCCGGTGTCGTGTTTGGTGTGTTAGCGTCCATCAGCGACTTGCGAAATCAGCCGAGGAATACCACACGGGATGCGGCCGAGGGTCTTGCGCAGTGTATCGAGCTCTTCAAGGATCTAGAAGCTTGGTTGCGCATCAAAGACGGTGTACCTGAGCCACCCGTGCCTTCCCTTGTCCCTGGAGTTGGAGCCGGTGGTGCTTCTGGCTCGCAGCCAGGCCCGATGCCGACGGAGACGAATCAGCTTAGTAGCCCGCCTATCCGGATATTGGAGGAACTGGCGGAACGCGCTGGTGTCCGGATCGAAGATGGCAATGTGGACATTGTCGCTCCTCGCCGGAAACGTGGAGCGTTTGATTTGGAAGAAAACGACGATTCGTGGGATGGACTTATTCTCGCGTTTGTCATGGGTGGCTGGGTCGTTGGTGGACGTGTTCACTCTACTACTTCGTGGATCGGTCCACCGGAAATTGGCTCGCCTGCTCCTATCACCACTGGTTCTTTCCCCACCGCCGTCATGCCCGATCAATAGCAGTTGGAAGACGAACATAGGAACAAGCGTGCGTGCAGGCACCCGACGGACATGATGCCGCAAATGGACGAAAATGGCATGATGGTGTCGTCGCCGTTTGAAGATCCCAAGGCGAAGAGGAGGACGTCGGATGGGTCTGGTTCTGGATCGGGTGTTCGTCCGAGCAGTGGACGGCCTATACTCGCGGTGCGAGCGCGTGTTGCTGATGGTACCAAGCGGCCGAAGCGCAAGAATGGTGGTGGACAGCAGCCACAACAGCAGCAACCGTCGTTACATGCTCCTACTGCTGGTGGTGTGAATGGCAAAAAGGTCAAGAGCGAGTCACCGATGGATTCGATTGACGAAGACTTTGAGGACCGGTTCGCGTTTAGCGTGACCAAGGAGAGTGTTTCGGATTATGCGTCGTCGTATGGGTATCCTCCTTCTGGACGGCCTGCTCAGCCTTCTCAGGCGCAGCAGCAGCAACAGCAACAGTCGACGCAAGGTCACTCGTCGGCTGCGCCCTCGATGACCCAGCAGAACCAGAGCTTGTCCGTTGATTCTGGTTCGTCGAACGAGTCGCCGTCCACGCCTCAGGTCCAAGTTCCTCCATCGCATATGCAGGGTTACGTTGCGGATACATGGTCGGAGGATGGGTACAGCCAGCAGATGATGTATGGCCAGTCTGGTCTCATGCTCTCGCAACCCGCCGAGGCAGCCTACATGCACCCACACCATCACCATCAACCGCCTCCCCAGCCCACCCAACAACAGCAACAACAGGCGGCGGCGGCGGCTGCGGCTGCAGCGGCGCACCATCATCACCAGGCGCATCATCAGCCTCAACCCCAGCCCGCGCAACACTTGCCCGTCTCATACGCCTCGCACCCTCACGCGCATCGCCAAGAGTACTCTGGTCTCGCGTTGCACCCTGGCCACCTGCATTATTCGCAGCCATACAATGGTTACGTTGACGGCTCTGCTCCTGGTGGACGACCGCATCCCCAGCTGGTCATTGAGGGCATGAGCGTCAACGGGGGGTCTCAGCAGAATTCGCAGCCTGGCTCGGCCGTCACAATGGACCCGAGCTCAACCGCGTTTTACTCGGGGATCACACCTGCCGCTGTGTATGCGCACGGTCAACCGTCGCAACAGCAACAACAGCAGCAACAACAGCAACAGCAACAACAACAGCAGCAGCAGATGCAGGATCAATACTCGCAGGGCTGGAGGGCGCAAGAGTTTTACCCAGCGTATTAGTATTGGTGTTGTTCAGCTGCTGCCTCGTCCTTCAACAGGGTTTGTATATCCTCGTCTGCTTTCCTCCCTCCACGCCGCGCTCTATTTACACTCGGATTTGTCTCCACGTTGAAATGCGGGCCAAAGTGCCTGCAAAAGAGAGAAACCCTCAAACCGGGGGATGAAGACCTTCCCCTCCTCTCTCTCTCTTCTCTTTTCTCCCTGAATCGTGCTTATCTGATGTCTGGAACAAATCTTACAAGCAGTCCTCCACCTATTTCTTTATATCAACGCCTCGTATCTCGTCAATCACAGTGTACCATTGCATCCCCTCCCCTTCCGAAACCGAAACCGAAACCCAAATGCATTCATTCTCACTCTCCCTCATACACTCTGATTCGAAATTGGCCAACGTCCGTGTCCCCTACCCCCCGTCGTCGCGTTCTACTCTCGGGCCTCTTGTCGCGCACAACCCAACTTTCCTTTCCCTGTAAATCACGTTTTTCCCTTTTTCGGCGTTGTAGGTAATGCTTCGTCCCTTGCCCGTCCCCTGCCCCTCCGATACTCCTCTGCTCTTGGGGAATGTTCCCGTGCCGAGGTTCTTTTAGACGTCTCTCCTCTCCCCCGCATTGCTTACCTACTTGCCTCTCCTTTACAAAGCTGTCGGTCTCCTTTTGATTATGAAAACTTTCTCTCTGTTTCGCTCCTCTCCTATATATGTCATTGAGATTGAAGTCGATGTCTATTGAGAATTTCGTGTATCTCGTGCCCTTCTAGGCTGAAACGGGCTATGGAATAATCAATGCCTCTTGGCTCTTTGGCGCTTGGAGACTGGCAATGACTTTGGACCCTACAACGTCTGCCCACCGCCTTTACCAACGAGAAAAGCGTCCTGTTACATGGATGTAAGCCAGAACAATGAAAAGGGATTGCGGATTGTGAGCTTTGGTAAGCCTCACAAGAATATCTGCGTACTTCTTGTATGCGCCGCGTCTAACACATTTTGCACGGCAATGGACAGACGGTGGAGGACCTGGGTCAATGTCCCAGCTGGGAATCATACAAGATATCATGAGACGAGTGGCATATGATTTAGATGTCGACGAACAAGAGCTGCGTCCTGCAGACTATTGGGACCTGATGGGTGGAGTTGGCTTCGGGGGGTATGTTGATGAGTTCTCTCATGGGGCAGAACTTACACTATAGTCAGATTTTGCGCTCTTTTGCTTGGTCGGCTACGTATGTCTGTTGAACAGGCCATGGAGGAACTGGCAACCATCGGGACGACACTCTTTCCGGGCAATCCTAATGAAATGGCCACACCGGAAGCAAATACTACCATAATGGTAGAGGCTATGAAGGACATGCTGCGACGTCACAAATTGGCCCCGGATATCAAGCTGAACGATAAGGCGCTTCGAGGTTCCAGTTGCAAAGTGTGAGTAAGATATGGAATGGGAGTTTTTCTACCGTTTTTGATATGCTGATGATTAGCTTAGCATTGTGTTCGCTGCTACTATGTCAACAACGAGCGACTGTCACCCTTTTCGTACTTATCGCTCGCGTTATGGAACGTCAAACTGCACATTCGTCGAGGCTGCTTGTGCGACTCTAGCCACTCTGGGTCTCTTCTCTCCCATCGTCATTGGACCCCCTCTGCGAAAGCAAAAGTTCGTAGGTACCCCACTTGGCTTCAATAACCCAATGAGGCAAGTGCTAAACGAAGCACGAATGCAATTTGGGGAAGAAAATATGGCATCCCTTCTTCTGAGCGTCGGATCTGGGCGTCCAGCCAGACTCTCTCTCGATGTACGACCTCCAAATCCTTACAACTACCGTGACTTCTTAGCTTGCGTAACACTTGACTGCGAAAGAGTCGCAAGGGAGCTTGAAGATCAACTACTGGGGGTCGAGTCTTATGTCAGGTTGAATGTAAATCAAGGGATGGACAATCCCAACGTTTCAGACTGGCACGAGCTTGGGGAAATCGAGGCGCATACAGCTGTATATCTCCAACTGCCCACAGTCATCCAAAGTGTTGATCTCTCCGCCCGAATGATTCAAGAAAGGGTCAAGTCGGTCTCTCTTGGACAGCTCAGTACGTTCCCGTTAACAAAGGCTTCCATGCGGATTCTTATAGACGCACCATAGCGAGGACCAGTACCTTCTTTATCGCCAAGTGAGTGTTCATCCGCTGTTGTTTGTGCAACCATTGCTAAACAGGCCTGTCCTTAGGTTCAATCCCCAACAATGTACTAATCATCTAGCCTTGTCCCCAATGGCCATCAAGCAGATAAGAGACACTATTCGAGAAGGAGTGCAGGGCATCACGTTAGTCGATGCGATTGGAAATCATATTCCTATACCACTTCATCTATGTCGCTCCTACTTGGTACGTATCACTCAACGGCACATTATTTCATCCTCACCTATGGCGTAAACAGATGCTTTCAAAGATAATATTGGCTTATTTCCAGGATCAGAAACCGCCCGGAAGCAGTTTAGTCAAGCGCGGGGATTACCTGCTCATTTCTGGAAACAAAGGCAGCTTCATCGACCCTTCTGTATGGCCTTACCTCCGACAATCCGGTCTGATTGTAGAGATGAGCATGATACGTGACGGTGGTCTAAATGGAATGCGTTGTCCATGGTGCGAGGTCCCCGCTCGAGGAGCCCCTAATGAATGGGTGACTTGGAAAATATCTCTTCACTATAGCACATATATTCTACTGACAACCAAACTTGCAGTTCTCACTGTCAAAGCCGCTTTCAAATGATAGAAAAGACCGCTAGTGAAAACAAACAGGCCTCACCGAAAAGGTAAGAATTAGAGCATAATGTTAATTTCCGTGGTTGGCCCAATGTGTCTGGCTTCGGCAGAACGCCGTCACCCCCCGCCATGCGTGATAAAACTATTGCAATGCAATGGAAGCTAGCTGATCCATTAACTCACCGATTTCTGGGAACAGTGGATCCGACGTTGTGATCACGCCCGCATCTCCAACGGCTTGGGAGATAACAGTCGAAGTTGAAGAAGACTGGAAGCAATTCCGCCTCATCACCGTTGCTACATCTCCCGCTGTAGGCATCTTCATCGGACTCGTGAAAGTAAATGCTTAATCGTACATTTTTACAGCTACCCGCGGCTGCACGGCCGCGTCCGAAAGGTTATCCAACAGAAGCCCAACTCAAAGATCCGTCATACATTAACAGGCCATACGCATGTAAATCCTGTCCTGCCCGTGAGAACGCAACTCTACGTGGACGAGCAAGCTGACAAGTTCATCCAGGTTTTGAACGTACCGATCTATTACAGCGCCACGTGAAGGGATTACATCATCAAGAAAATCTCGGTGAGCCATTGGTATGGTTTCTCTATGCTCTGCTAACAGTGTGTTCGTTTAGTCTGGGGTTGCCCTGTACAAGGTTGTGATCAGTATTACAACCGCCGAAAGAACGGCTACCGACACCTTACGCTAAGGCACCAGGACACTTGTGTTCAGTGCGGAATTGTATTCAAGAAGTCGCAGGAATTAGATGAACATCTAAGAAGCCCATTCCACTGACCTCCGGAACATGGGATAGTCATACAGGAACATTCTGCTTCATTGCTAGCTTCTTGTTTGGTTTGTCTCATGTCAGTCCATTAATTATTTCCCGATGTTGGGGATATACTCTATAGCTATGGAGTCTATGTAATTGGGTCTTCTCAATCAATTGGAGATACTTTATATGGCGTTGGCGTTGGCGTTGGCGGGTAAATATGGCAGCCGACCACGTATCCCCTGCAAGGCACAATATCCTCACGAAGTGGACTTCCGTATCTCCCACCACTCCTATTAGCTCCCCCCAAATCCGCTCGCCGAGATAATCCTGTCCCGTTTATTCATTGGCCGCAACAAAAGGATAGTGTTGAGAGCCCATCTTTAAAGTCGAGGCCGGAAGAGGAGGATTCCTGGGTCAGCAATATCACAGACTGAGACCGTCCCTGCTGCATCTTAACAGGTAAACGGCCAGGCAGCTACTTCACCTAACTTATTGTAAATGAATCAATCTTACATAGGCTCTTCTCATTACCTATAAAGTCGCAGTTCAAGCCTTTTGAATATTTTTCCTGAATTTGTGTCTCGAACGCCTTTGACCTCAGTCGGGATGCTGTGGCGAAGGATCCGAAAGAAATTACGTGCTTTTCCTGTGAAAAAGCAAAATAAGCGAAATAAATTAGATACCAAATTACGTTAGAGATTGATGTCCCTTTATTTGGTTTTCGGCCGTAATCAATAGAGTTCAGGCTTGCCTGCTTGTCCCTCACCACTTGGGGCAACAACGATGGCAGACACTCAAAATCAGAGAAATTCGACAGCAGCGTCGATTCATTCCTCACCAGGATCATCGTCTTTACCGTCTCCACCTTCATCACCTCAGCATCGACCACGTAGTCGACATCAGCACACTGGCCACCCTCCCCATAATCACACTATGGCAGGCCAACACGCACACAACCCAAACGAAGAATCTCTTCCAAGCAGTCCACTCTCAATAGCGTCGTCGTTTCCGTCTGGAGCATCGTCCTACATGTTCTCTCATAGCGCTTCGTCAAGTCCACCGCACATTGACCCCAACTTGCTCGCAGAACATGGCTACCACTATAATCGACATCATACAGACGAGGATATAGACCCATTGGGCCTCGTCATCCCTTCGTTGACGTTGCCGCCGCCACTGTCAGCAGAGAACAGTGCCGGTGGAGCCAACGCAAGTGCAGGTTCTAGCGGCGGTGGCGACGCACGAGCTCAACGTACGCGTCATCGTGCACAAGCACATCATCAGAGCCCTTACGGCGAGACGCTCGGAAACCTGGAACTCTTCATCTTTGGCAGAAAGGGCTCTGGCAAGACGGCTATTGCCAATATGTTGGTGGAAGGGAATGACGATGTAGTCAGCGTGCTCGGGTGGGAGGACGCCACCGGAACGCTCACTGCCAGCACCGCCTGGAGGGACGCCAGAACCAGACGGGGTGCACGTAATGTGCGCATCACTGAGGTCAAAGGGTTCAACGAAGAGGAAGATACGGTAAGTTTTGAAGTGGTGTTACATGGCATGATTCTGACTCGGACGTTTTCAGGTGGAACAAATCGTACAACCCTTGCTCAAGATTATCCATGAGCGCTTCGAGACTGTTGCCAGTGGTCTATCAGCAGAGCTCCCTGCCAGTCAACAAGTCATGGATATGTTGGCATCCAGCAACTCCCCTCTTCCTACAGCCCTCCTCTTTCTCTTGTCCTCACGTATGTCCCACTTGCCAAACCCACCGGATAACATCTAACCCCCCTTTTTCACTACAGCGCCCACACAATTGGAACTGACGCTCTTGTCACTCGTTTCCACACACATTCCAGCAATCACACTCCCGCCCACAAACCTGAACATCCACGGACCGGCACACGGCACCTTCCGTCCCCGAAACACGCTCGAGCTCCGTACGGGTCTCTTCCGCTCGCCTACGACCCTAAAGTCACTCCGTTACGCCGCGGCGGAACGCTTTGAGCACTGGCGTGAAATCCGCGCGGCGTGCGAGGAAATGGGCGGGTTCGGTCTCGCCCCCAGTATCTCTGGTACCATCACTACCTCGAAGCCCTCTGTAAAAAAGGAGAGTGAAATGGAGAGGAGGAGAAAGTTGGACTGGGAACTTCGGCTCTCGCGAGATGTCACAGAGGCGTTTAGCACGAAACCTACCGCGACGATCAAGAGGGATCCAGAGTTGACACTCGTCTCACTCGAAGAGGGTGCTGAATTTCCTACGGAGAAGAATGGTATACCATCGGTCCCACCCTCCGCTCATAGCAAAGAACGCGAGGACGAGGATGCACGAGACCGTTATTTCTTCCATCCAGATTCAGAGTTGATTGGGGAACCGGACCCGTTGCATTTGCCCACCCTCTTCAGACTCTCGTCTGCTCTCCTCGGCGCGCTTGGGAAACGGCTGGTGGCGAGCTTGGTCGAGCGTCCGCAAGCAAGACCTCATGCGGGATATACAGTCGTCGAAAATAAGCAGTTGGCCGATCCAGAAGGTGAGGATTGGGCCGGGTGGTCCTTGAGCAAGTGGGGAATCGCGGGTATTGCCTTTGCCATTGGTTATTGTGCGGCCAGGATATTGGCAAAGTAGGAGATGATCTGTGATCATTTCACGAATTTAATCTCTGGGGTACGTACGTATTTGAATTGGACGGTCTTTTTGGTTATCGACCCGCTTGTTGTTTGTGATTTACATTTTTCTGTTGTAATGACCTGTTTGGTGTAATGTGTATCTATCCGTGTGCTTATTCAAAGCGGAAATGTGAGACTCGACGCTTGTGAGAGATGTGACCCTTGGGATGCTTGGACTAAAAGCGATGGCAGGAGGGTTCATCTGCCTAGGTTTCTGCCACAGTCCTGCTCGGATTTCACTGCAGTATGAGTCTCGCCCGCATAAGGCGCAGAGCTGAACATACTATGATGGCAAGCGCAAAACGCATATGTTTAAAACCGCTCCACCTTCTTCACTGACTGTGTCATATTTAGTTCACCTTCTCATGTCCAAGGTAGAAAAGACGCTTGGCCATCGTTGCATTTGACCAAAGATTTTCCTGGCCAAGGGGGAGGCTGATACCAGCCATAGTGGTGACGGATAAGCCCATTATCTTCAGTAAATTTGCAAAATGATCAACTTCATGTGCATGGCTCAAAGTGTCGTCATTGTGTCTGATAAACCTATCGTAAATGGGAATACATCTACATTGATGAGATACAGATCCAAGTGGCAAACTAAAGCATGCTTACTGTATGATCTACTGGCTGAGGATCGTTCGAACGAAGCTCTCGTAATTGACATTTCCGTCACTGAAACGATTTAGGATACCACCCTGACATATAGAAAGGGTTACTTACGCGCCAATCTGCACTCCCTTCAGCAGCTCGTCCACCTCTTCATCAGTCATCTTCTCGCCGAGTTGGGTTAGCACATAACGAAGCTCTCCGGCACCAATAGTGCCGTTACCCTCCTTATCGAACACTTGGAATCCACGAATAAACTCCTCTTTGCGTGCATGAGAAAGCGAAGTCTGAGCTGTAGAACGTGAGCCGCCCACCAGGAGTTCCAGCAGGCTTGAATCCGTCTGGGCGATTGAGGATGCCCAAAAACGTTTTGTAGTCGACTATATATTCAATTTCAAAGTATGTGAGCATACATTCATCGCGATCGTGAGACCTTGCTCTCACCCTCTCGCGGAGCCTTGTTCACAATCTCAATGACCTCGGCTTGGGTCGGGTTCTGACCCAAAGCTCGCAACAAGTCTCCTATTGTCTCGCGTGGAACTGTTCCCGTCCCTTTCTTGTCGAATAACGCGAAAGCCTCTTTATATTCTGTAAAGTGGTAAGCTGCTGTGGCGCTTCTGCCATCGCTAGACGTGTACCTGCGTTGTTATCCTATAGCCCCGTGATAATTTAGCTAAGCAGGCAGTCGCACATAGAATTGACTCGCCATCGTGATTGAAACCGGTTATTGAAGTCGGCGCAAGAGATTGATTTGACCCGGGCCACCACTCTGCACCAATGGCGTCAGGCAAGAAAGTAGCTATTGAAGACGATGTTGATGATCTTGACGGTGATTAGTATTCTTATCCGCCGAAGTGACGCGACATTGACTCATTTCAGACGTCTTGGAGCAGTTCAATGCACCTGCCGCGTCCACATCAAAGCCGGCTCCGCAAGCTAAATCGAAAGATGTGGCCGAAAAGGAAGAACCAGGTGATGAGGAAGACTTTGCGAAACAATTTGCGGCCGAAATGGAGGCGTTCATGAAAGGACTCGTGGACCCGAGTGCAAACTCGGGAGAGCCGGTGGATCCTGAAGCGGCGAAACAAGCCGAAGCTTTACGGAAAGCATGGGAACAACTTCTAGTTGAGGACCTGGAAGGTGCCGACGATGAGGCGATGGAACCAGCCGCAGACTCGAAACCCAAGGCTGCCAAGGCTGCTGAGAGCTCAAAGGATGGTGCATCCAAAACGGAGGACGAGTTTCAAAAGGCTGTTAAGCAAGCAATGGAGAAATTAAAGGAGAGTGATGACAGTAGTAAGGTATGTAAATGACAAGCATCCTGGGTTCGTACTGAAGCTTTACAGGCGGAAGCCGCGGAGGGTGATCTTTCGAGCTTATTGTCAGCTTTCTCCGGCATGAATTTTGACGCAGAAGGTGGCAAAGATGTGCAAGGAGTTTTGGAGTCACTCATGGGTCAACTCATGTCAAAGGAGATCCTATACGAGCCTCTAAAGGAGCTTCACCAAAAGGTATGCTATTACCTGAAAAAATGCCATTAGCTCATAGCTTTCTCAGTTCCCAGGTTACTTAGAGGCCAATAGGGCTATCATTCCGACGGAGGACGAAGTACGATACGACAAACAGTATAGTATTGTGGGACAGGTAATCAAGATTTTTGAGGCGCCGGACTACTCAGACGATAATCCAGCGACAATGACAGAAATTGTCAGCCTGATGAGCGAGGTGAGTCGTCGCGCCAGGTTGGCTCTTTCGAGCTGACAATGGACAATGTGTAGATGCAAGAGTATGGATCGCCTCCGGCGGAGATTATGGGGGCTCTGCCACCTGGGTTTGTACGTATCCTGTGTATCATCGCATACTTCACCTGTGCTAACCTCCCTGTCACAGGATATGGGATCCGATGGATTGCAACCAAATGGTGACAACTGTATCATTGTTTAATTTCACTGATTTGGTCGCCAATGCGTGGGTTGATGACGTGCGCCCCATGTTGTTCACTGAGCCCATAATCGCGAATACCGTTCGCAAAAGACTGAATTCCGGCACTTTCCAGAGCCCCCATGACTTGTCTATTGGTGTAGGGTCTCTTGTTTGCCTTAGAAGTCGGATTGCCGCGCGTATCCGTGTGACCCGGAGTGTAGAGAAGCAGGCAAATCCAGAGTCTCGGAATAATGACAGCTATCTGATTCAGTGAGACGGACCTAAACAATGCATTTTCTGCGGAACAATATCTCATGATCTCGCAAGAAACTCACAAGCTCATCGCAGCGCCAAGAGGCGCGCGCGACGAAGTGCTTGTACGTATTTGGACATTCTTTGAGCCCCAGTACGTATTTGAAGCGAGATCCCCGACCAGGGATCGAGCTCCGAAGGCTCAGCCACTGCTGTCCTCTTGTATACATCGGCGAATGTGGCCTTGGACGGGTAGCGCCATTTAGTTGTTTTGAGCCTTTGCTCTTTGTCTTGCCCCACGTTAATTGATCACAAGATTTAATACCGCAAATAATTTAATATTTCCAAAAACCAACCATTCCGAATGTGGAAAGTGGCCTACAAGGCCGTCTATGGATACAATGGTGAGGGTAGAGTTATACGAGAGAGGGGACTTTAACAAATAGATCCATGAGCAAGAGAAAAGAGCAAGGAGTGCCTACATAGGGAAGATGGCATGAGGATTTGAAGAGATAATGCGCGCGCCCTTAGGGCGCGGTCACAGACAACTTGGGGCGCGCCATTACTCCGTGTAGCTGGACTCTGCATCGTCACTATTGTCACCATAATCGTCGTTACTGTCTTCTGCAAAGTATGGTGTAATGACTCCTCGGCGATTCCCATTCTTTTTCGTCCTATTAGAATCGTAAAGGCTCAGTCCAAAATTGGCATCCATTGCGTGACGGAAAGACTCACCAAGCAATTCCCTCGGGAGTTTTGTAGAATGCAATCTCGCACTCAGGACTTTTCAACCAATGCCTCCGACGAGCATCGGCACGGTAAAACTGTCGGTCCTTGTTGGGCAGCGGACACGATGGAGCAGTGCATGGGTAGTCTTTCCGTCCAGCATGGCGTTTGAGATGCCTTGTAAGATCTGATTTACGCGAGAATTTTTGGATGCATTGGTTGCATGGCCAGTGTCTGTCGGGGTCAACAGCCTAAAGGGCGCAACAAAGACAAGAAGAAGCCAAGGTTTAGACCTAGTTTTATTCATAGGAGCCGAAAGGGCGCACGTACCGAGCGGTGGAGTCGAGCAAGCGCGCGTTCCCCTTTGCGCTTGGGTAGCTCGAAGGAGGGAGCTCCTGAAGGCGCGGGAAGCATATTTCGGCTCAAAACTTCTGATGGAAGTGGTTTGTACTCTGGTTGAGCTTGCGGCGGCGCCGGGAATGGAGGCGGAGGTCCGAAATGCAGCTCGGGAGGGGCTATACATTGGTAGCCCATTTCTTGGGAGAATGGAGTAATGGAAAACAAGTCCACTTGCTGAACGTATTGTGGTTGGGCTTCCGGTATATACTGTTGCATTTGGGCGTCGTACGCAAAGTGGGCATTATACAAGTTCTGTCCCCCAATCACTTGATCAAGAACACCAGTGTATGGTGGAGAAGGAACTGATGGAGTACTCGAACGTGAAGAGGACGCGGTGACCCCAAAGCTGTAGTGGACGGGTTCGAATCCGTATCGCTCTTGAAGGGGCTGTCGCATATTCATAACTGACCTTTAAATTCCCTAAGCTACTATAAATGGAAGATACAAGCCTCTCAAACTTACCAGAAACTTTCCTGAGGAACGTTTGAAGGTTGTTTGGGTAGGATGTGGTACCAGGTGAGGGCAAGCAGGCAGGTCAGCTGGATGCGTAAAGGTGACTGGTAGAAAAAGCAAGTGGGCGCGGGAGATTGTTGAGGGGACCGGGGAAGCTGCACGATCCCGCCGCTTATATAGGAAAACTCGGGCGAGCTTATTTCTTCCAAACCGGTACTCATTCACCAAGACAAATGGGGCGTCCAGAGGGGAAACCGCCAGTGCACGCCGGAGGCTAACAGCATTTAAAGCTGGAAAACAAAGGGGGCGAGTTAATACAGAGGCTTATTTGGTGAATACTACGCAAGCTCTGGGTCTGAGCATGCAGGGAGACATGTGATGTTGGAAACCTGAGGAGTGGATCAAAAAGTGTGAAGATCCTATTCGGGTGCTCCATGGGGCGATTGGATTTCCGGATGAGCTCGATCCACCAGGGATGTTCTGACCCTCTTTCTTCATTTTATTCCGTCCCTAGTTGAACAGGATAACCGTTTAATGCCCAAAGTTTATAATGAGTGTGACAGCGGGTTACTGATACCGTCGGCAAATGTTCCTGAGTACGTTCGGAAACGGCAGAACCACCCAGCCCTCCAAACTGCCCTGGCGAGCGTCAACCACAGACTGCGCGACACCGACAGTGCAAAACTTCAATCTCCAAGTTGAAATATTTTTTTCGGTATTATTTTCCTCCAGCCTACAGCGGCGAAAACCGCATCCAGCACTTACCACAGGCTATTCCAAGAGACTGGAATCACTTATCCGATCAAACTACCGCGATTGTTTCAGAACACGAGGCTAGGTTGTGAGATACCGATTGACTCGGACTTCCCTATCGGCCTGAAGCAACATGGCCCGCCGATGCTACCCAAAGTCCCACGGTAGGAGGAGTTGCCTAATCGGGAATCACAGTATCTTGGAACCCACGAAGACACGCCCCAAAAGCGCAGATTTCCTCGAACGCAATTTGCCAAGCTAAACCCTGTAGACGACTGCTAATTTAGTGATTGTAATACCTGTATGATATAGTAATTATGAAAACCAGTCAAGATACGATGTCTTTCGAGATAAGTGTCCGTCAACTGCCTGAATATGGGGCCTTCAGGTCCAAACGCAACATAAACTGCTTTGATAGCCGTTTTCCAAGAGAGATTAGGTTTCGTTGATATATCTGTTGAGACCCTGGTGGACGGAACGCCTAGAATATCAGGCATGGCCGGCTATCGGACCTCGGAACGCTGCTTCAGCTAGCCTTTTCGGAAGATTCAAGCTGGGACTCATAGTTATCTCTTTTCTTCGTCATAGAGACACAGGCGTCTACCAGAGAGGGGCGTGTATCCCGAGTTGCGTCGCTTTTCCCCCAATAAAACATTCATAAAAATCGGCTTAAACTTTTCCTGTAGCATTATAGCAGATATATCTGGGAGATCTCCTTGTCACGAACATAGCGTTCGCTCGGAACAGATCGCTCCGCCATCTTGTAGTCCATAAAGCATCATAAAGAAGGCGTCCTCGAGTCAAATATGGGCTCAAAAAGAGTTTGAGAACAATGGGTTCCGACATAGATATGCCGTAAGTTCTGGTATCACTGTTCGCCTCTGCAATCAACCCCCATGTCCAAATGGGCTCAGGTATCCTTTGGGCCTCTACATGAGCCAGAATGGAGTTACGACACCTAAAACAATTACAGGATCTCAGAGAAAAGTAGGAGATTACAAGCCACGAAAAGAGCCTGCCACTCAAGGTACATTGGTGCAATTTCACACACTATCTCAGTCGATCATCCTCCACCACTCACGGCTGTTCCCGGCTCATAGACTACTGTACCAACTTGTGATGGATGTTTCCGTCTCCTGACTGGATTGGCAGGTGCATTGTGGGAGACCGAGTAGGGTAAAGGCTGTTATATTCCTGAAAAAACAAGGAGAACTCACCGGAAATACCATTCATTGGTATGGATGGTATCGGGTGGTTCTTTTTGAGCCTTTCCACTGACGGCCCTCTGGCGCATTGCCCTAATGGGGTATAGCTACCTTATTTGTTAAAACGTAACCAAGGAAGAGATAAGGCTACCTAAAGTGGTCCAATGTGACCAGCGGGCTATAGCCCACCTTCCTCTTTGAGCCGTTGGAGGATTCATGTCAACACTCGAGTCAGCAGAGCAAAGATATGTCATTTTTACGCCCCGTTTTCCTAACTACGTTCGTACACCTGAACCACCTTTTCCTTGATTGCTCGCTGCGGCGCTCGATGAGTCGTCCACAATCTGAACTGCTCATACCCTTGTTCAAGTAGAACATCAACTCCATATACAATACTCCATCGGGATTGGGAATCAACAGTCGATACACCTAGTGCTAGTTGCACAAGTGAGGTTGTCTTCGGTAAATATGCCATCTCCACAACAACACCGCCATCGACACGAGAGAATAGCGCATCCGTAAGCTCAAGCTCCCCGCTGGTGGTGGCATCAGAGGGAACTGTGCCGACTATGATACCGGGAGGGGCCTTTTCCAAATCGGCCATGGAGGCGAGAACCACCACGTTGTATTCCTTAGGAAAGCTTGCGGCAAGACGCTCTGCAGTCGACTTTGTACGGTTGATGAGGTATATAGTGCCAAGTCCGAGGGAGTGTAAGGCATAGACCGCGGCACGGGCCGTTCCGCCTGCGCCAATGATAAGGCCACAGTCGTTCCTAGACCAAACGTCACTAGACTTGGAAAGGATAGTGTTTCTAATTCCTATCCAATCAGTATTATCTCCAATAATCCGGACTGAGCCATCCACTTGCCCTATTGGGACGATCGTATTCAAGGCGCCGATCAGCCTAGCCGCAGGGGTCAATTCATCAACCTCTTCTACCATGGCTAGTTTGTGTGGAATAGTCACAGATGCACCACCGAAGTCGGGCATTCGGATGATACGCCGTATCGAGTCGTCCACGGCAGAGGTTTCGTGCAGGCTGTAAATATGTGGCAATCCCAAAACACTAAACCCGGTATTATGCAATGTCGGTGACGGTGATTTGGATATTGGAGTTCCAAAAAGGAAGAACTTTTTCCGTGGCACCTTGCCTAAGAGATGCAAACCGGTTTGGATTTGTGCAAAGGTCAGCTGTCCTGGAGCAGCCGCCACAGGAAGTTGAGAATGAGTTACCGGACTGAATGTAGGGTTTAGGATTCGGGACAATTGGCCCTCGGTTCCGAGGTTGATGGCGATGAACGGCTTTGCATCCGGCGCTAGGGATTTCTGCTTGACGAATGCTTGGAGCAACATATTATCTTCAATGCTATTGGCCTTGCCGACTATTTTGATTATGTCTCCTAAGCGCGCGGCAGTGGTGTAATGCTTTTCAATATCCGGCCCAGACCACTTGAGGTTGCCGCTCCAATCATGATGGGAGGCTATGATTCGTGATGTCCCTTTAATGGCTGCGAGACTTTGAATTTTCTTATGAGGTGAAGTGATTTCAATGTCAATGTACTCTGCTCCGAGCTGGACTCCGAGTTGTAATAACTCGAAGAGCTGATCTTGGGCGTCGTCTGGGAATGCTCCACCCTGGGAGACTGTACGGACAGTATAAACTATCGGTAACGACGTCGTATGCTTGAGGAATGCGAGTTGTTGAGTCACATAGTCCCGTGGAGGAACATTGGGTGCTGTGGCCACTCCAGTGGGAGATAGAAGATCAACTCGAAGTTCAACAGCGTCGATGCCAGTCAAAATATCGCTTTGATCTTCTCTGAGTAGTTCTGGTTGGGCGGTTAGGTCGGGGATAGTTAAGGAGAGGAAGTAGGAGCGTCGCCCTGATATCAAATTTGGCGCGTAGTTGGGTTGTATCCCTGTAATATGACGGAAATAGGTGCCCACTTCTCGTCGGGCCCTAATCTGGGGATCCGCAGAGGTAGAGGAAGAGTCGGTGTCAACAATGCTGACAAACTGGTGACTACAACATTCTTCAAACCAGGGCCTCCTTCGTTTGAATACTTCTTCGATTTCCTGTGGATATGCTGGACGCTCCGTTTCATGCGTCAAATATTGCACAATTTGGCCAATATCTCTGGAGATATGGATGACGGGTCCCTTTTGTTTGGCATAGGCCTTGATGGCATCTCTCGCGGATTCCGTCTCGACGATACCTCCTCCGAGACTAATCACCGTTTTTTTGGGTTTGAGTTCTAATAATTCCGACAGGATTTTGGTCTCTGTCGCTCGGAACTCCTCCCAACCTCGCTGATGAACGAACTCTTTGCACGTCATCTTGTGAATCCCCTCCAAGTATTGATCGGCGTCGAGATAATCCCAACCGAGTTCGGCTGCGGCAATCTTGCCAAGGTAGGTCTTGCCACTGCCTCGCATGCCAAACAGCAAAATGGAGGCTTCGGGGTCATGTGAAGTGGCGCTAGCACTAGTGGATGCGGCAGGTTGAGGGCGGAGTTCGATTCCCTCTACTTCCAGGCCAATCTGTTTATCATTAGAACGTGAATTGATGGTACACCACCTTTTTCTCACCTTGTTCTCAAGATCATCCCACCAATTTGGCCACGTCTTCTCAACACAACGTTTCTCCTCGATGATGGTATCAGGAATCAGTGTTCCGAGGACGCTAAACGCCATGGCCACCCGATGGTCATCGTAGCAATGGACCGAAGCACTCCTTCGAAGTGTGTCGTGCGGAATTCCATAAATTTCCAGACCGTCATCAAGTTCTTTGGTCTGTACTCCAAACTTGGCTGAGGAACGGTTCAGTATGGACTTACAATCATTATTTGCACTCAAACTCACCCAGTTCGTCAATCATCGCCCGAATACGATTGCACTCTTTGACTCGTTGGTTGGCAATACCCAAAATACGCGTCGTATTCGCTGGTGCGTCTTCCAGCTTACGCGCGCTATCCACTTCGCCACACGCAACAGCAGCCAAAACACTAGCCGTCAAGAACGCGTCCGTCATAGGCTCCATATCCACGAGCCCGATGGCCTTTAGCGTACCGACTGGCGGACCCGTGACCGTCGTCGAACTCTCCGTCTGCACGACCGTACATCCCATCGGCTCCAAGACAGCCTTGGCGAACCCAGCGTCTCCCTGCAAGGACGCAGATCCGATATTGGTGAGTGTGCACGTCGTGCCGGTGATGGCTGCGATCGCAAGCGGGTATGTGGCAGAACTCGCGTCGCTCTCAATGACATATTTCTCAGGGTTGACGTATGTCCCGGTTGGGATGTCATATACATCGAGTAGTGTGCCGTTTTCGTCTTTTCTGCGTGTGGCCTCGATACCAAAGGATTTCATCATTGCGATGGTCATGTCGATGTATGGCTGGGAGATGACTTGGCCACCGGTGAGCTCCAGGACCACGGGCTTTGCGGCGTACGGTGCGCAGAGGAGAATGGATGAGACGTATTGCGAGGATACGGATGCGGCCAGTTTGATATGGCCGCCCGCAAAACCGGTCTCATGGGCAGTGATGGCCAGGGGCAGCGACCCCTCTGCCTCACGGTAGACGACTCCCGTACCATTTGCGCGTAGCGCATCGACGAGTGGACCAACAGGCCTCTGCTTCATTCGCGCATTACCAGTGATGACCGTGTGCTGTGCGCTGCCCTTTGAACGGACGAGAGCACAGACCGTGGTGAGGAAGCGGGCGGCCGTCCCAGCGTTTCCGAGATAGAGTTCCTTGTTGGAAGCTGGTGGGACGAGGCTACCTTCTCCACCTTGCACAACGAGAGTCTCGCCTCCATCTTCCCAGGAGAAAGTGGCACCTTGTAAATCGAGAAGCGCCGACATCATTACTTGCGTGTCATCGGAGTGCAACAAGTTCTTCAGCCTACATGTCCCCTTTCCCAGCGCTGCCAGGACGAGGGCGCGGTTGGACAGGCTCTTGGAGCCAGGCGTGGCCATGCTTACTGGAGATCGGCTTGGCGTGCCGGAGATGACGATGACCGATTCAGCAAGCGTTTTACGTATTTTTTCGTCTGCTACGGCGGTAGCCTTTGGTTCGTGCGTCGCGCCGATGCGGGACAAGAGCACGATTTTCTTCGCTGGGCCGGAATTCTTCTTGTCGACTTTCATAATGTCGAGAAGACGGTCGATAGTGAGGAGTTTGGATGCGGGTAGTGACGCGATACGCGAATCGTGCACGGATACTGGCAAATTGTAGCTCTTCAACGCACGCGTGAGGCGCCCCACGCCAACTTGGCTAAGGATTCCTAGTTGCCTCGCGAGTTCGGCTTCCAATATCATCCCGATCGAGACACATTCGCCGTGGAGAATCTGTGGGGTAAGTACGGCTTCGAGTGCGTGCCCGATCGTATGTCCGAAGTTGACGAGATTTCGTAGGCCCGTCTCACGTTCGTCGATGGTGACAATGTGTGCTTTGACAGAGATGGAGGCGACGATGACTCGTAGGAGGAGTTGTTGTTCCGCTGAACGTGTGGCGAGGTCGCGTCCTGCATTGTCTTTTGAGGTTGTTTGGATGGCTTTGAAGATGTCCTCCGAGCCGGATTCGAGTGCAGCGAATTCGATTTCGTCCCAGATGGCTGCTGTCTAGGTAGAATTAGGTGACGGCTAGCTAGAATTTGTTTGTAGCGCACCTTGACAACTTCGGCCATTCCATTGGAGAATTCACGGATGGGCAAGGTTTCGAGAAACGCGGCATCGATGAAGATGTACTCTGGCTGCCAGAATGCACCGATGAGGTTCTTGCCGTGGGGGGTATCGATGGCCGTCTTTCCGCCTACACTCGAGTCGACCATGGCAAGTAGAGTTGTAGGTACCTGTACGAATCTGACCCCTCGCATACTAGAGACGAACTTAGTAGATATACATGAGGGACGGTTCGACGCACAAAGTGGCAGCGACAAAGCCGACCAAATCGCCAATGACACCTCCTCCGACTGCAATGACTACGGTATCTCTTGTACACGCATTGGCGAGCATAAAGTCTTCAATCTCAGCCTTGCCCTCGCGTGATTTCGACGTCTCTCCAGGTGAAATGACATGAGTGATGAATCTCTTTTGTGTCTTTGATTCGATCAATTTGTTGAATTCAGCTTGAAACTTGTCGAGATGGTACTTTGCCACATTCGAGTCGGTGACTAGGACGTAGGTAGAGGCTGGAAGGGATTCAAAGACGGTCTGTGCGATGTACGGTATCAAATGAAATCCGCAGTGAATCGCTTCTTTCCCGAGTATTGACACTTTTTTAATATCTGTCCCGTTTGCCATCGTCGTCGCCAAAGTCGAAGAGTGCCAGGCAGTTGGCGGTAGCGGCCGAATCCGCAAGCGAGGTTTAGATTACAAGTAAATATAAAAAGCTCATTAAAACTTCGACCGTGACGCTTCCGACCACTACTCTTCCCGCTTTTGCCAATGAGCACAAGAATTTGTGAGTGGCTTTTCAAAAATTTATTACGATACATTGGCTAAGGTCAATCCAGGCCTTCGGACGTCCAGAACGCTCCAGGCGGCGTCGAGGTCATCGGCGCATTCCAGCCGTCTTCTACAGCCAAAAACTACGTTTAGGACGTTCTCAAACACTCCATATCGTCTCAATGCTAGCCCTACGTTGACTCCGAAGCCTGTTGACCCTCCAATCGTAAGCAGCACCGGTTAAGGGAAGGCTTATCCCAAAATTGTTGGCTCACTAATATCCAGATTGTCAAACCAAAACGTATCGGCAAATGGCGAACGTTTCTGCAAATCCTCGGCCGTGTCACCCTCACCGTCATCCTCACAAGTGGCGGCCTGATTTACTACAGTGCATGGAAGGACAGACACCCAGGAGACCAGCTCCCTCACGATCCCACAAAGAAGACGATTGTGGTGTTGGGGAGCGGTTGGGCCGCAATCAGCATGCTCAAATCCCTCGACACTCAGGAATACAACGTCGTCGTGATAAGCCCCCGGAACTACTTTTTATTCACACCTTTGCTCCCAAGTGTCCCCGTCGGAACGATTGATCCCCGCTCTATCATCCAGCCTACCCGGTATATCACACGCCACAAGGCCCGTCGCGTCCTCGTATACGAGGGCGAAGCACTTGCCGTCGATCCTAATGCAAAATCCGTCACTTTCCAGGATACTTCTCCTATTCGTGGAGAAGGTGGCCCATCTACGATCGAATATGATTATCTCGTGTATGCCGTAGGCGCAGAAACACAGACCTTTGGTATTCCTGGTGCAAAGGAGAATTCTTGCTTCCTCAAGGAGCTCTGGGATGCGGAGCAGGTACGTGACCCAAGCCCACGTTTGTATAGGTACTAACACATTCGGCAGCTTCGCTCAAAGACGATGGACTGCATCGAGTCTGCGGCATTCCCTGGTCAACGTGATGAAGAAGTCAATCGTCTCTTGCACATGGTCGTCGTCGGTGGTGGCCCAACGGGTATCGAACTTGCGTATGTCTCCTCCCTTTTCGCCAGGATCTTTTTCTGACCTTGTGTAGAGGTGAATTGCACGACTTTGTCGTTGATGATTTGAGGAAGTGGTACCCAGGTAGATGCTCACTCACAAAGTTTATACACGACTAACTCCGTAATAGAACTCGCCGAAAAGGTCCGAATCACCCTCATCGAGGCTCTGCCAAACGTGCTCCCAATGTTCTCCAAGCAACTCATCACCTACACCGAACAAACCTTTAAGCAAAACAACATTGATATCCTGACAAAGACCATGGTCAAGGAGATCAAGCCCAAGTCTGTGGTAGTGCAAGATCCAACCGGTGCCAAAGTAGAAATTCCGTTCGGGTTGCTCGTTTGGGCTGGTGTACGTCCACACATTTCCCTCCTGGTCTCTCTAATAACATTTCTTTCAGGGCAATACACTCCGCCCGATCACAAAGGACTTGATGGCCAAACTAGGACAAGCACAGACGAACAGACGTGGCCTGACCGTGGACGATAACATGGTGCTTGCCGGGTCCAACGGGAGCATTTACTCCTTTGGTGATTGCACGGCCACCTCGTATGCACCCACGGCACAAGTCGCCGCGCAACAAGGTACCTATGTTGGCAAACTGTTCAACCAAATGGCACAACTTGCCAAACTCGAGGCAGAACTTGCCCAGTTGAAAAAGGAAAAGGCGGATTTGAACGAGATTGATGTTGTGAACAAGAAGATTGTCAAGGCGAGCAAGATGAAGCCGTTCCAGTACTCCCATCAGGGCTCATTGGCGTGAGTAGTCGTCCAATTGCGTCGTTAACTGAGGGTTTTCTAACGCGCCCATAGTTATATCGGAAGCGATAAAGCTATTGCGGACTTGCCCTTCCTTAATGGAAACGTACGTGTTTCCGAAATCCGTAGATGCGAGCTGTATTAACTATCTCCCAGTTCTCCAGCGGTGGTGTCGCTACCTTCCTTTTCTGGCGCTCTGCCTACATGAGCAATCTCTTCTCCCTCCGAAATCGCTGCCTCGTCCTCATTGACTGGGCCAAGGTCGCCATCTTCGGAAGGTTAGTCACTCGTTATACTGGGTACAATATCTTACTCATCTTTTTATACAGGGATGTCAGCCGAGACTAGACTCCGTGATCCTAAACAGTGTGCTGGTGGATGGAACAAACTACTGATAATAGACTCCTTTTTATAGAATTTTATAGACGCTCTTGCATTATGCAATCTCCCTGTAATCTCGTTTGCGATTTGCAGAATATCAGTTCCCTTTTAGAGTGACGACGCGTGATTTGGGCAGATACAAGAATGGTGATGATTTGATTGGTCTGCTACAACAAGAAAAGTACGACGAGAGGTATTTTGGGGCCCAAGAAATAACAATGACAATGAATGCTACAAAATGATCAGGCTTGAGAGAAACACAGCTATGGTTTTGCTTTCTTTTGCTTGTGGTCTGGAACTGCACGAGACTTCAATTCTGAGGAGGTGTTCGTTGCTTCAGCCTGTACTTTGGTAAGTAACTGAACCCTGCAAACGGATGTACCCACAATCAACGCTTTAACCTTGCGATTCTGTTGAGGTGAGTGAGTAGAGTCTAAAGTTACATTAAACAAAAACTTACAGCTTCTTGAAGACGCTCAACATCCTTCTGCGTCTCCGTTTGCAATTCCTGGAGTGCAAGAATCTCGCGATATTTGGGGTGGTCTGTGCGCCATTCCAATTCAGTGGCGGCGAATGTGACATCACTTGAATAAAGCGTACCATAGATGATTCTATGCGTCGTGATCGTAAAAAACTGCCGGTTCAATGCAAGCATCTTCTCCAAATCCTCTCGTGCTTCATAGTAAGCCGCCGAATGCGGACCGAATTTTTCGATAATGGCAGAATCGGGTGCAGGCATGGGCTTATGAGGTGTGAATGGGACGTGGGAGGTGCTGGTGCTGGGAACATTGGACGCTGTGGAATCTGAGCTACTGTGGGACAAGGCCGAGTTGCTTCTGTTCTTCTTCCTGTTTTCCTTTCCCCGCTTCGACGGCTAGATGATATTCAGATGTGAATAGGTGGCAAAGGACAGCGAAAACGTACATCCTGTTGGGCAAGAGAAAGCAGGCCCAAGCTCTCCTGAAAACGTTGGGATTAGTATCACCACCGTGTAATAGCGTGTAATGAGTTACTAGAGATGCATCCAACACTGAGTCCTTGTAGTATTCTCTCAAACCTTGCAATACGGGCACCTGGAGGATTCCCATAAGGCTCGGCCAATGATTTGACTAAGCTCGACACAACTCGCCTTGTAGCCTGCAGAAATAGCCTCACGCGTAGTAGGGTCCTCTGATACAATGAGAAGGATTTTGAATCAAAATTTGGAGGTTTGTTTGACTTTGGTCAATTAGCTGACCTCGAATCGTTCTCAGGACGGTCAACATCATAAACTGGCTGGTAAGATTTGTCATCATCTTCAAGTCTTCTTGAGCTTGACGGTATTCAGAAGATAGATTGATATCAGGACTTTTACTGAGCACCGAACGTTCACGAATATGTTTCGCCGCATCAGTAATTACGTCCAAATGCATGATTCAAAATATTTCAATATACCTAGAACTTGCTTCTTGTGGCCCCAATTCACGGCTCATGCTGAAATTTTGAAACCCCGGAAACAGTTGAAGTCGAAGAGCCACCCACCCGGCCCGATCACATGCTGGGGCATTGACTGCCTCTCTGGTCGCTGGACATTAGCTTGGACCCACCCACATCTTTCCCACCAGCCGATTGACGCCCGTTTTGCTTCATGGTTGAAGCCGCAAAGGCAGAACCTTGGACGTATTTCTTCATTCGTCTACTGTTCAGAGTCTGTACTTTCCATAATTCAAGGCCTTGTTGCATGACTCTGACAGCCATGCAGTTTGTTCTGAATGTATTCTACGGGTCGATTGTTATCGAGAATGAGCATTATATTCCCCCCAATGGAACACCATGCGTCATCGCTGCCAACCATTCGAATTCACTCACAGACGCAATGTGAGTTTTGTTCATTGAAGGCGCACGAAGATTAGGATCTAATATCTAATAATAGCCTTCTTATTGCATCCGTTCCTCGCAAGGTTAGATTTACTTGCGTTAATGACGCGAGACAATGTTTCTCAACCATCCTTAGCGCCGAAGTTTGCTGCGCATGACTGCAAAGGATACGCAATTTGGCAAGAAGACCTTCACAAGCTGGCTTATTGAGTCTGTTGGCACAGTACCTATCAAACGACAAAGGGAACATGGCGATGACACTGACAATACTGTCGCGATGGAAAACCTAGTCAAGGTTCAGTTACACAACTAATGTGAGAGTATTATCACTGATAATTCCAAAGTCATTAGGAGCTGGCGATTGCGTTTGCCTATTCCCCGAAGGCATGAGCCGGTATCATCCGGGAATGGCTCCAATGAAGACTGGCGTTGCTCGAATCATTTCCGATACGCTGACCGCGGAAAAGGACAGGGATGACTTCGAACTAACTCTACTCACGTATGTATCTTTGAAGTTTCCGTCTTGTGGAGCTAACTGACCGATTTAGTGCATCCATTACCTATATGCACCGAGAACGCTTCCGCTCTGACGTCTTGATCTCTTTCAATCCTCCTTTGAAACTTAGGCCAAAGGTATGTGATTAGTGCACCAGAATCTATAAACTAACAGGTTTTATCCAGGACTTTCCTCAACTAGTCCGACCTGTTGATTTTGCCACCATTCGTTCCTTGACAGCATTTATGCAAAGCCAGGTCAGCTCAGGGACCATTGATGCCCCGAATTGGAACATTGTTCGTGTAGCAAAACTTGCCGCGCGGATGTATGCCCCATTAGGGACAAGTATGACCTTAGGTGATCATGTCAGAGTAACTCGAATATTCGCGGATGCCTTTTCTGGACGAATTGCGCAGAAATGGGAAGAAAGCGGAGAACAGGGAGGATGGAAAAGTGACCAGAGTGATACGACAGAGGGGAAATCGAGGGATACAGAGAATAAAGAGATACAGCAGAAGCGTGACATTCTGGCAAAAGATCTAGGTGTAAGCACCTAAACTCGCATGCAACCTCTAGTAACCCCCAAATACAGGAATATCAAGACTTTTTAACGCATCTTGGCATCAAGGACGAACGCATCCGACGAGCGCTACCCCGAGCTTTCCTCTTCTACCGCATAATTCTTCGCTTATCATGGATGCTGTTCCTTTTAACCATCTCGATCCCGGGCCTGATTCTCTGGGCGCCAATTTACGCCACGACCTCCTATGCCGTCTGGCGCTTCAAGTTGTCTGGTCCGATCTGGGACACCTTCGACGAGATAGCACAGTACAAGATGATTTACGGTCTAGCAAGTGGCGTATTTGTTTATGCCTTTTGTCTCGCAGTTTCATGGCCAATCAGCTTCGCTACCGTGTGGATGGTACCCCTCATAATGTGGCTGACTTTACGGTGGTGGGAGGATGCGGTTTCTGCAGCACGTGCGCTCAATGCGCTGCTCAGGTTGTTCCTCCTTGGACGTCATGAGCTGGGTAGGACAAAGGCGTGGAGGGAGAAGCTATATGGTCGGGTCATGGATTTGGCTGCGGATATTGGCCTGCCTTCAGATCCGGAGTCATACTTTACAAGTCGTGGAGGTCGCGAAAAGGGTCGCATAAGGGGAAACTGGGAAAGTGGATCACGGTACTTCTCACTGAGGAGAAGAAGAAAAAGAGACTGGAACGAAGCGCTGCGTTGGTATGATGTTACTGACTATCCTGCTGGTGAAACGCCTTCTTAAGTGGCACATTGGTTTTTGTGGCATTCTTTTGCTTTTTGAAAGAGAACATTGTCTCGAATGTGTATTGTACTATTTATCAACTTCTGACAACATTTCTACGTCTTGGTTCGCTTCTAAGACAGCCTTATTTTTCGACTTTTCCGCTGCGCGACTCGCGTTCCGCTCCCGTTGTTGCCTTTTGCGCTGTCGCAAACCTGCCATAGCTGAAGATGCCGTCGGGTCGTCGTAAACGTGGATAGCATGAAGTATGTAACCGCCGCCTCCCGTCATACTCATCATTGGATGTGTTCGCCCAGGAAGAACTTGATACTGCCGAAGCCAAGCCTCCGTGATAGAAGGACTCAGGTATGCTGGAAGAGGTCGCATCTTCGCCTGGGCCTCAGAAAGTATTTGGAGGAATGGTGAGTAAATGGTGATAGTGGCCGACCCAGCAAGATACGGTGTCAGGCGCTGAACAATCGAAAATGGCTCGTATTGCGCAGCAATCAGTAATCTGGGGTGTTGTTAATAAGTAAATATACCCGGAAATTTGATATATTACCCATCCCATTCCCCAGCAAAGAATTCTTCTCTTAATTGCGCGTGGGCCTCCAGTGCAAGTTTCCTCTTTTCATAGCGTTCTTTTTGCCCAATAGATCGATATTCTCCGGTGTCGGTCTCAAAAGGGGCTCTGACTGGACAAGTACTCAGTGATATGGATTATACAAGGTGTGACACTTACTAGGTTCGTGATCTTCATCAGAGGCAGCCCAATCAAGTTGCTTCAAAATAGATATGTGACTCTCTGGCATGTTTAAGAGGTCCAATGCTTGAAACTGTGGAGGGGTGTCTGACTCGCTCATATAGAGAACGCGTCCCTCCCCTGTGAATGTAAGCTTAACGATTAGTTACAGAACAAAGGACGTACCTCCGAGTCTTTCGAGCGCGGTAGCGACCAGCAATCCACTGACAGCATCGACGACAATGTATCGACCACCTGGCCGCAAGTTGGCAAGGTTGGCCATCTGTCCGAGTGTATCTATACGCAAATGCATAATTTTGGCTGGATCCTTTTCGAAAAAGTACGACGTGACGTTGAAGAGAGAGGGCTCTAGCACTGTGATCTCCTTGGCGAACCTGTCCGAAGGTACAAGTCAGGGTATGGTGGATTCTGAGTAGAATCATGGACAAACTTGGCTTGTTTCCTCTTTCTGTACTTGTCCTTGCTGTACTCTGTTTTGAGCTCAAAATTCGCATGACTCTCGATCTGTCTCTTGATAATTTCCTATTTCCAACTGTCAGATGATTGTTCTGTATGGTTAACATGGAGGACGAACGGACGGAAGCGTGTAATCCCGACTTTTTCAGTGCATCAATCTCCGTGTATGTTAGTGGCTGCACGAATTCATTGCCGTCCACAATCAACTCGTTGGTGGCGCCCGTTTCCTCTACAAAAAGAATCAGTTGTTTGCCTTTTCATTTGCAAGAGCACCCACCGAGCTCTTCCAATCGTCGAGGTGGGAGAATCACCAGCGTCTTGTCGTTTTGGACCTCGTAACTTAGACCATACGGCTGTCCCACCAGATATTTCTGCTTCAAGCTACCAAATTTACCGAGATTGATGCTTTTTTCACCGGGAGAAGCATCGATGCGAATGTTTCGAACCTCTTTCGTGGGCAGTCGGATTAACAGTTGGCTATTTGGATGTATAATATGCCTATTATCCTTATTTGAGGCATTCTGAGGACCTGGAGAGCTCGTATGAGGCCCGGAATTGTCCATTCGTTTGAGTGCCAGTCGAGGGAGAGATCAAGGGGGGCCTCAGCCAAATAGAGAATACAAGAAACATCATGGTATCAGATTATATAGGGTATTGTATACGTAGATGTCATATATTCACCCCTCCTCGAGCGCCGAAAGACTAGCTAGGCCTGCTAATATTCGACATCCAACCACATCCTGGCTAGTCCAGCCAACATCCAGTTTGCCAACACACGTTGATTTAACATTTGGCCTGGTATCGCAACGCCTTGGGTTTGCCTCTTACTATCTATTTCAGGTGTCATCCTGTCCACACATTTCTCGACATTGGCACGCGTTTCATCGAGATTGGAATAGGCATCTGCTTGAGCCTTGATCCATTCAAGACCCTCCGCTCGGCATTCGATCTTTTGCAGTCCTTGCACAACGGAAAATCGGAAGTAATATCCGAAGCCGTGTACTTGGCTATGGGTTTCCATCGCCTCTTTCTCGCAATCGATCATCATTTCGCGCATCAGGTTATAGAGGCCGAGGTCATCGCTTTCTTGATCGAGAGCGAGAATTCCTGGGTGCCCAGAGCCAAAGCTCAACAATGTTTCGATGGAGGCATTCCTGAAAATGTGTCCCGCCTCGTCTAGGGCGTGACGGACAGGGTTGTTGGCCCCAACACCAGCCCCTGTATAGACACACTTGTCATACGTAGTGCCGATCGTTACAGGCAGAAACTCTTGCGGATATGCACATGTCGCGAGGGCGGCTTCAACCACAGTAATCCCAGTGGGTGGATCGCGCTGGGCATAGTAGGTCCTCAAGCGAACTTTGTCTGCTACATGCAGACTCGCTGTTGCCATGACGAACCTGAGGACTATCAGCTGAGGGTTTTGCGTTTATACAAGATGGACTGACCCTAAGCAGCATTTGTCATTGTTCGGCTCTTCCAACCGTAGATCATGGTCATAGCCTTTCCGATCAAGAAGGTCCGTCGTGTACAACCTTAAGCGTCCTGTCCTGTCCTCTGGTTCGATCCCTTTGGCATATACGTTATCGACGATTGCGCCAAACTCCTCAATAGCTTCCTCGATAACCATCCTCAATTTTACAAGGAGGATTACAATAAGCCTAAATGAAGTGAGCAAGGCACAATTCAATCAGGCTACGTACTTACCCTCCGGTGTCGCTCCCGGCCATCAAGTCAAAGTAATCGCAAGGCCGCATGGGCCTATTTGGCTCGTTAGGGTACATCTTCCATCTAAGCTGATGCATGAAACGCTTCATCATGATTAGCTGGGCGAACGCGCGCCTGCCACCGCCATCTAAATGCGAATGAGAATGGGAGGTTTGGTCAAAGGGCGATACATACCAAAGCTGGCAATCCTAGGACCATACGAAGCCATTTGAATCAATTATATTGATGAACTCTGGTGGAGGTTTGAGGCAGTCGAGGCGAAGGGTGACAATGCTTGGCGGGCACCCTGCGCAATGGCACTATATTATAGCGTTTGAATCACCCACAAACATGAGGTTATGCCACGCTTAAATGGCATGAAATCCGTGCCTTGGGGGTGCCGTATGCATGAGGGGTACGTTTCAGAAGACCAGGCCGGACGCACTCTTCTTTTGGCATACCGCCGGATATTACGGATACCACTGTCATGTCTGGTACTTATATTACACGTCAATTACTTGATACTTGAAGTTCTACATCTCTTGTCAGTTAGGCTTTCAAGCGCACTATCAGCTTGAGTTGGTGCCAAATACGATCTAGCAGTTGACCCAATGAGAGGCTAATAGGAATACGCTTTGAGTTCGCCTAGTTCATCGATGGGGATCACAATTTTGTGCAAATTGTAACAGGGCTGGTTTGACTTGATAGCCGGAGCGTGATAATATAATAAAGCCCAAGTGGTTAAGAAACCAGCCAGCCATTCTAATGACGCGAGACCCTTGCATTGTAGTCAGTTGAATAGTTCGGGAGTCTCCACATCACTGAAGTCCTCTCACTCACCTGGAGGCCTATTAATACCAATCGGATGGTGACCCGGATTATCCCTTGTGATTTAATCCAGTGGAGTGAAGCCATCATATTGCATTTACTGTCGCATTTGTGATCACAAGTAGTAAAACTACTCTGCTGATAGGTACGTCTTTGTCCGTTTGGGGATAAGTTTTGCCCAAATCCGTTCATTATCGAATCTAAGATTTACCGAAAGGCTATGGCAGTGCATTTGGAGCAGTGGGGGAATGCGGATGCAATGCAGTTATCAAAGTTGCGGATGACCAGGAGTAGGCGGCCCAGAGATCTCGGCTAACCAGGAAGATGCATTTACCCCAAGTTCAGATGAAGGGGAGACCAAGTTGATATGATACATAACTAGATAGCCGAAATAAGTATCGTTATTTACATCTAGAAAATATATTATGTCCATTGTAATAAACGTCCCGAACCCCATGACCTCCCATCTAGAACCAGCGTGCATACAGCGTCTCCTTCCATGTCTTGGTGGAAGCAGGCGGTGCTGGTTGGGCGCCATGAGGAGACTGATCGCCGAAAAGCAAACCAGGAGAAAGAGAGACAAGCTTGGCTACGGAGAGTGCGTCCATAATTGCAAGCCTCCTAGAGGGGTTTCGAAAGTATGACTGTTCGGGATTATTACCCCTTTCCGATGCTAACTCCGAATGTTCCTTAACAGGAACGAGTGCTGCACCCTGTATATGAGGATGTATGGGATCTGTAAACCGTATATATCAGCAAAATGGGAAAAAGACGAGATTAAGCTCACCAGTCTCCTCTGGGATGTCAGTTTTCATATCACAGGTCATTTTTTGGATACAATTACTGATATCGGTAACTGTTTCCTTGAGTTTGAAATATCTATTTGTTTGGGCTGCAATCCAGGAAAGATCTTCGGCGCGGTCGTCAACCTTTTGCATCCCTTGCACAACAGAAAACCGGAAATAGTAATCGAAATGGCCCATTTGACGTCGAACTTCCAAGGCTTCCCGCTCGCAATCGATCATCATCTCGCGCATCAGTTCATATAAGCCGAGATCATCCTTCTCGCTGTTAAGAGCGAGAACCCCGGGGTCTCCAGATCCAAGGCTCAATAATATGCTGATCGGTTCTCCCCTGAAGATGTGTTCCGTCTCGTCCAAAATCTGGCGAACAGGGTTGTTCACACCAACACCAGCGCCGGTGTAGACACACTTTTCGTATCCGGTTCCAACTGTTACGGGAAGAAACTCTTGTGGTGATGCGCATGTCGCAAGAGCAGCGTCAATCACGTTGATACCAGAAGGTGGGTCGCTTTGCGCATAATAGGTCCGAAGACGGACTTTATCAGAGACATGCAGGCTGGCTGTTGCCATGATAAACCTAATAACTACAGGTGAGGATTATCCGCATATGAGAAAGAGGACATACCCCAAGCAATGTCCACTTTTTCTGGAATTTTCAAGAGCCAGGTCCAGTGGAAAGTTCCTTTTCGTGAGAAGCCTCTCCATACAAGCCTTCAAGCGTTCTGTTCGCTCTCTTGGCTTGATACCTTTCGCATAGACCTCTTCAATAATTGTGCCGAACTCACTGATAGCCTCGTCCACTGTCAGCTTCAATTTTACAAGCAGGATTACAATAATACTGAATGGTTTCAGTAACAGAAAAACTCAAATTTCGCAATACTTACCCCCCGGTGTCACTCCCGGCCATCAAATCGAAATAGTCGCAAGGCCGCATGGGCCTATTTGGCTCGTTGGGGTATACCTTCCATCTGATTTGATGCATGAAACGCTTCATCATAATCAACTGCGAAAATGCGCGTTGTCCACCACCGTCTGGATATCAAAAGTGAGAAAAAGATATTGATTCTGGAATAAGACGCACCAAAGCTGGCGAGTCGAAGTTGATCGGAGACCATTTGAAATTAGTGCCTGAATGAAATTCCAATAGTGGTTTGAAGCAGCTGAGATGAGGGGGACACCGCTATGTTATGCTCTTCAAGCACTGTAGTATCGTATCTGGCGCGTTGCTTCTTATGGAAAGTTTCTCCAAGGCAATGCACGAATAGTACGTATGCCACCCATTAATGGTGCGATCCGCATGAGGCGTTCGAGTGGTTTCGGAAGTCCAGATTAGATCGATATACACACGGTTAGGAATAAGTCGCTTTGCAATGCAACTCAATGACTATCTGCAGGGGGGCGCTGGTGGTTCTGACAGTCGCTGCATGTTTTTACAATGGGTGGATCGGGAATGTGCAGAAGGCTATGTTTTGCCCTAATTCCTGGTGGCAACCTGCAAACCCAATGGTACACCTGGTGCGTAGGTCTGTATTTGCTGATCAAATGAAATCCGAAGAAGCCACCGTGATATATTAACCAACACGTTAATACACATCCTAGGCATCATGGGTGGTTGTTTTATTGCGTATTGCTCACCTCTTGAAGGTTTAAGGAGCCTATTCGGCGGTCCATGAGTCAAAAAACTCCGGAAGATTTATGGTGCTGCAGGTACAGGGTTTACACGGCCAACCGAAATTGAGCTCAGGCTGAGCTTCAAGCCGGCCTAAAAAAAAAAACCTTGAGACGAGCTCAATTAGAGCTTTTGATCAGCTCGAGCGTGAGTTGGAAGGCGATCTGGAGCTTCGGGTGTAACCATTCCTTAACGCACCTACCTGCTGCCGACTCTGTGCATAACTAACTGTCAATCTGTTAATTTAATGTTATACTAGAAGTAATATTTGGCTTCTATGCGAAGTTTCATGGCGCAGCGTGCTCTGGTGGACGTGATACAAGCGTCGCAGGAAAAGGGCTGTCCCACTCCTTGACGCACCCTTTTTTTTTTTTACTTCAATACATGATTGCGCTCCCTGGTACAGGTATCTATAGGAACCTATAAGAAGTGATCAAGTGATTCCATCTTACATTCAAGTGTGATACGTTGTCCATGACGAGGGATGCAGACACCAATTTCGATGATTTACTTACTTTCTCAAGACGGGCTCTATTGGCATCACTCAATGGCCTTTAACCTATATGAGAAGTCAAAAAGATCATGAATTCACCTCCTTTTCATATTTTTGTTAGCCTCGAAGGGAGACACGCAGTCTGTGACTCCCTTGTGGGTGGTATAGATGCGTATATAACTTATATAGCGAATCTATCATAATTACAGCACAATAAATTCGACTAAGATTTGGCAAATATGAGTACCCCGTCACTCCTTAGACTGCTGGCAAGTTGGTAGTCATGATTTTGGTGGTATTTGGCACGCCAACCACCCAAATGTTTGTCTGTACTCACCAGATTTCGTCCATAGATATTTTAACATGTTAAATTTATTATTACCAAATTGCATAAGTTTACGAAGGAAACTGAATGAGTGACAGGCAAACGCGTCAAGGAACGGTTAAACCCTGTAGAAGTAGTCTAGCACATATATAGTATTGTCGATTGATCGCGTCCTTCATGAGGTTCACGATCGTAATAGTCTCTAGGCAGAATTTTTCAGGCGAGTTTAGCGCGCAGGGTGAATCAATGGTCAAAGGGCTGGCTGAAAGGTAACGCACATGCACATTGACGGACAGGTCCACACATTGTGATTGGCGTCAAAGGAGACTAAGTCAAATATACTACACAAAGCTGCCTATCAACAGCTCTGATGACCTCCGGAACATCATCGCTGCTGGGCAGAGCACTGTCGACAATCAGCTGATGTATCTAATGGCATTATAGATATTCCACCAAGCAATCGAGCTATCCCATTTTATTATGTAGCCCAAGAACTAATAAGAGTAAGTTGAACCGGGACTAATAAAATGATCGAACAGCTTCGGTCATTCGCGCGTTTACCGCAAAAGGCCTCACGGCGAATCACAAGAGTCTCACACAGCGACAGGACAAATGTAATCACCTGTATTTAATTGAAATCTCTTCAGGAAAGGTTTGCGTTGTGCGCATTCCGACTCACAGCGCGTTTATTAAGCCCACTGCAAGCCAGGGATCCTAATATAATTTATCCTGGTATGAACCCGGTGATAGATTCGATTGAAATAGAGAAAATCAACCATATGTCTGTAAATTATGGGTTCTCGAAGTGCTTATTTGCTATCAATGCCCATGAAACAAGATCCCTACTTTCAGCAAGTTCACAAGGCCGGCAGGTCACAACAAGATAGGGCGCAACTGATCAATACTGCCACTGATCCCAATATTAGGAATATTCGCCGACTGCATGGAAGTTGTAACTTCGTATGACCACCCATAGACATGGTCATTGGAGTTTCTTGGCTGGAACCTTGCCCCTTCACCGATACTGGCTTGGGATCCGGAACTTTGGGTAACTCAGCGAATAAAATGTAAAAACACGATGTTAATGACCTACACGGTTGCTTTAGAGTGATATTTCCAGACCTTGCTGCAATGGCATTGACACATCTGTCGATGTTACCTTCCATTTTGAGGTTGGAGAGGTACGTTGCTGTTTGAGCTGAAATCCAGTCCAAATCTTTGACTTTAACATACGCTCTTTGTAAGCCTTGATCCACTGAGAACCGGAAATAGAGGCTGGGCTGAGCTAAAAGTTGCTGAATCTGCTGTGCCTCTTTTTCAGAGTCAACCATCATCTTCCATATCAATGGGTAGAGTGGATCCTCCGGGGCATCAACAGGGTGGGCGAGAACTCCGGGGTGACCTGAGCCGAGGCTCAGTATTACCGCGCCACCGGTTTCTTCTCCAAAGCACGAGTACGCCTCGGTGATAACTTGCCAAACTGGGTTATTAACTCCCATACCCCCACTGACGTATTCATCTCTTTCGTACTGGATGCCTATGGAAATAGGGAGAAATTCTGGCGGTAATGCGCATGTCGCAAGTGCCGCATCAACAACCGTGATACACGGTGGGCATGATTAGGTTGCCCCCCACGAAACCTGGATAAATATCGGTTCGGCACAGACAGTTTTTTCAAAATTAACTTCCAAGGCTTTCGAACGAGAATGTATGCTAAAAGCGAGAGTTTTCGTTGATAAATAGGGGTTGAAACTGTGCCGCAAAAGTATGGCAATTACGAATTGTATCCAGGAGTGAACGTGATACTTGGAACTCCGTAAAACGAGCTCAAATTGTAGCCTTTATCAAGGATTATTCTTACTTGAAACAGCCACCGATTCTCACACGCAAATAGGGGAACTTTCGAGCCGGCGAGCCATGATGCATTATTGGGTGTTTTCGCACCCAATTTTTTTCATCCGATCTCACTTCATATTCTCCACGTTTAACCGTTGGAAACATATTAAGATGCTTAGTAATATTGCTTGAAATGAAGAAGTTTTCTTCTCTATTTACTACGTCAATCTCATGATATTTCAAAGTTTTAGAAGGAATCTGAAAAGTGGCAGGAAATAGCGCCACCCAGGTCGGGTGTTGAGCAACCTGAACCGACAACTGGGGTAAACGGCATTATGACCTAACTCATCGTCTCGGCTTCATCGCTGTGCATCTGGAGCAGAAGCGGAAATGACCTGAGATACTGGCGGGCTGTTGATGCGTAGCTTACGGAAGCGGCCCAGTTCTTTTGTCGGCACGAACCTGGTGTTATTCGTTTCGAGTGCATGAAACTCCTCAACCTCCGAAATTATTGATACAGTCATAGCATCATGGCCGCATAGATTTATGAAGAGAAATGGACGAGCCTATTGAAATGACATATGAAAGACTTCATAGCACGGGTGACCAGTGAGCCTAGGTCCTGGGTACGCAAGGAAATCCATGCGGATGCGGCAATTTGGTCGCTTTGCGGCAACCAGAGACTAAGAACGACGGTGATCAAGAGTAGCAGCCATAAAGAGCGACATGATGTAGGTGATACCCGAGGAAACGCGTCAAATCTCGTCTGCATCATCGCTTAGTAGTAGATTTTGTCGGTGTGCACACTTACCATTGGCGCTATGATTTTCCCATGCAATGCTACTGCCTCATCAAGTAGTTCTGAAGGCGGCTTGAGTAGTGTTTCCGAGATCCAAGCTCGACTCACCAGTCATAGAGCATTCCCATAAGACCACGTAGTAGCGACCTCGGCGAGCTGCTGTTATCAGACGCACAACATCAAAATCGGTCCATGCCTTCCGGTTTCATAAGCATATGTTTGACATAATAGAGATCCTTACGGCGACAGTGTGGACGTAACACCCTTCTAAGTAAATAGGAAGTTGGTAAAGCACCGGCGCATATCGACGAGTGCATAAGCATGATTAATTTAGGAAGGCGACTTACCTTGCAATGACAGTTCCGCTATTTTCCGAGAACGCATAACGTCATACAGGAACGCGTTCTCTTCTTCACTACCGACAAGGATTATTTGTGACCCGTTTAGGAATGAGAAGGTAATGGAACGTGGAGACTGGTAAATTCGAGGGTAATGAACAACTGCCACCTCAAACGGAGAAGGGTGGTGCATCCAGTTGTACACATGGATGGTTCCATCTTGCCCCCCGACAGCAAAAGATATCGAGTCATTAGAGACAGTCAGAAAATTGCTATGTCATTGTGATCATTCAGTACGCGAGGAATTCGTAGCAGATTACCTACGGTTCGTATTTAACGGGAAATCGAGATTCAAGCGTGAGATGATCGGCTTGTAGGGATAGAAAGAGCCTGTCCAAATAAATCAGGTGAGATTCAATCGGAGACGTTCAATTCACTCACAGATGACGAGTGCGGGGTACGGAAACCAAGCAACGGCTTCCGAATGCCAGAAATCCGAGCCCACCTATGGTCCCCTCACAATCAAACCCCTCCGATATAAACTCACTAGGTTTCTTCAGATTGAGGACAGAGCATGTTTTCTCCTGTGCCAGTAAAATTCTATCGGAAGCGAGATCGTAATCCAGCAGAGATATAGAGGTGGGATATCGGCACGTGAATTCTTTCTTGAATGTACCTTTTTGCGCTAGAGACCACGATATGATCATTCCGTTGTCATATCCTGCTACAAGTCGGCGTCCGTGCTCGCCTTTACCGAGCCACACCATCGCTTTGACCAGGTGGGGCCATGTATTGATATGATAACGAACTTTACCACTCGATAAATCGGATATTATTATCCTATGGTCACCACCTGGGTGATTCAAGATAAGTGACACATTAGGATGGTCGAATGCGCTTGTGTATACCTGCTGATGCAACGAAAAGTCCGTCAAGCGTTATCTTCACGCATGATACATTTTCTTTGTGCCAAAATGAGGCCTTTTCAGGAATTGGACGAGGCATGATGCTCTATTCGGTGATTAGACGGTCAATCCGAACGCATGGAGAGATAACGCACCTTTGACTGTTTATCATCGTTCTCTTGATCTCCAAAGGATGATTTCTCATCTGTAAGCTGATCCGGGTCATGGAGCGATAGTATGGTACATAGAACATGTAAGACCTACAGAGGTGGGCCCTTGTCTTCGACTGGTTGCACGTGTATATGGCGTCATAAGAAATATTGTGTAATGGTCAAGAATGGACATCTACTACCCGCCATGATGAATATATATATACTCAGCGTCCGATGCGGTGTAAACTTGGACCCACTCCAAACAGTCTTTCTGAGAACATCGCTGATAACCATAAATCGGTACATATCCGGTGAGTAACAGGGAACCCCACTAGATGGCGGTGATCGAATGCGGGGCTACTCGCTCCACCACTGCTACCACACCGCCCTCGACACGCACCGCATTACTTTAAAAACACGAAATATATTCAGGTGGGTAGATCCTCTATAGAACCACGATACTAACGGTGTCAATGGCGCAAAAAGGACCACCTCTGACGAAATCGCTCTGGAATCAATACCATAATGATGAGACGGAGGCTCGGCCGAAGGAATCTCGAGTCATGGATCTGTGTGAAACAGAGTCCCCTGGTCTTCAAGCCTCCGTCGAAAGCATGCTGGTGGCATTCGAGCGCCTCCAGATGTCCCTTCTCTTACCACAGAAATTTGTGGATGAGCCCTTAGCTTCGAAGAGTCGAAATCCGGGCGATAATCCTGCGGGAAACAGTCTAGAACAAGCGCATCTGAAGGTAAGTGAGCATTCCTTGAAGTAGCGTCTCTAACGCCTTCCAGGAGGCCGTTAGGCGTCACGCCAGACTTCGACTAGGAGTACAGGATTTGCGTACTCCAGAAAGCTGGCCTCAGGCTGATATGAATGCCGTGGCCGATTTCGAAGGTGATCGGACATATTTCCATCCTGGCCTACTAATGAAGTCGCTCAGACTTGATTGGGATAATCCTGGGCTATCCTTATGGACCAGAGCAGTAGCAAATGTTTTTGAAGTTGATTTTAGGCTAGAGTACGAGATTGGCTCCTTCCCCGAGCTGTCAGGCGTACCTGATGGTGGGATTGTTGCCACTATCTTCCTCAATTATGTCAAAGGCTTGAAGCGTGTTCACAAATTGCGCCAGTTTCATTTTGAACCGGCTTTGAAAGAAGCACGGAGACGATCATCGCGCTCCCGAGAGCGTCGCGTAAAGGTGAATCGGCTGGTCGTCATTGATTAGAAGTTGTCCGTACTAATCAACTTTCCCAATGAGTAGCTCTGGAAACGTCGACTCGACAGAATCAAAACGCACAATCTATCCGCTTTTGCAATGGAGATGATTACAACCTTGGGAATAGATGGAATGTCGAGCGATGATAGCGAGGGCGAAATTGGTTCGAAACATCGCCTCTTGCGACGGAAGAATCTACCATGGAGAAGTCCTGGGCTAACAAAGTGGCTACACCATATAGATCTGTTGCCAAAAGACTCGGCAACATCAGCTAGGTGGCAGGCTGGCAGACCACAACGGCTAATCCGCCTGGATGACCCACGGATCTCTGTGCGATGTCGAATTCCAGTTGGATTACCTTCCTCATTCTACGACCGCAATTGGATCTCCATGGCTGGGTCGCCGGTGCCATATAGGGAGGATGACGATCGCCGTTTGGAAGTTTTGTTAGCCGAAATAGATAGATTAGTTTAGAGGAAACTGATATATCTCAATCAAATATACATCTGATATTTATGATCTCAGCGGGCGCTTCTGTTTATCCGGGACCAGACTATATAATTGAGGAAACCTATCCAAAGAACTGCAATCATTGTATAATGTAGTGTAAAACCTAACAGTCGAACCATTACCCGGTGAGAGCGCGGGTGGCAGCGTGAATGCTTAGTACTGGCCGGCTTGCGAGCCAGCTAGGGATAATCCGGCCACACCTTGAGAGTAGACGCACATATTCTCATACATTTACATCCTTCCCACACGCACAGTCAGGTCGAAGCGAAAAAGGGCCATACGCAGCACCTTGGCCCAGTTCATAGTCACGTCAGGTAACGTCACGACGGAGTTCTGACGTGTCCACCATTCAGTAAAGCTCCTATCTATAGGTTCGTTGCCTCTATTTGCTCCTGTTTTATCGAGTAGCCCCGACTCCCATTCCCAGATTTAACTCTGACCCAGTTTGGTCATGCAGCCACGTTGCGACGCTATTTTGACATGAGACATTGTTTTTTTTTTATATGTCACATAATTTATTAACATAACGGATTTTCTGTCGACAACTATTTACTGCTCGCCCGAAGATGCACTGGGAAGTTCTTGCCTAGACGTTCCTAGAGGGATAGCGGTGGTTGCAGATTCCCGTACCATTGGTCCCTTTACACTGTTTTCGAGCCATTTCGTATCATAGCAGTTCTGCGGGAGCCCCATAACTACCGCTGCCATGTGGTCCACCTTGTGGACATTATGAACCGCTTTTTCAAATCTCTTGAGCTCGTTCAAGCTGTGCAAGAATATATCGAGCTCGTGACTTCTCCATCCAGGCCGCACTATCTGAGCAAAGCGGTCAGGCTGCTCCGCATCGCTCTCCTCGTCGCTCATCCCGGAAGTGCCCAACTTGTTCAACAGCAAGCATTGGTCTTGACAAAGCCTGTGCTTAACAGCAAAGGATTGTCGGGCATCAAATTTCTAATCGAAAATGGTAAGTCCGCACCTCTATATCCATGCTTTGCTCACCCTTTTCCTTCTAATCTGACGTCTCTTATGTCGAAGACTGGAAGAGCTATTTGGATATGTACGCCCATTCTTCAATGATTTCAAATGTGACAAGAACGCGATCTTGACCTTGCCCACTGTGATCAAGCTCGATGGGACTTCGGAAATGAAACACAATTTGCTTCCTGCTGTGTACTCATCAACGTATGTTTTTGCAAACATGTCGGCCATTTGTTCTTCTTTCCCAATTGGCAACATGGGGGCTACTGCTCCAACGGTTGAACACATATCCTTTTGATTGCATAATGTGTGCTGGAAGTAAGCTCGTATCGATTCCTGAGCAGATGATTAGTTATAACCGAGATTTTCACTTTAGTAGGAATCACCCGAAAAAGTAAGATATCCTCCTTTGCCTCTAACTTGGATTGCGGCTCTTGTTTTCCATCATTGATTGGAGTGCGGCGAGCATAGTGGACTTCCTCCGCATAATTAAGCGCGGGGGAAACCGAGTTTAGCGGAGGTTTGAGCAAAAGAGACAAGAAATCGAGCCTTGCGTCCAGAGTTCGGAGCGTATTAAGAGCGGTAGTCAAATTCCTAACGGGTTCAGGCGGCGATGTACCCCAGGGGATATCCTCTTGCAGCATACTGTCCTGATAATGTGCTACAGTTTCCGACTTGCTCTGACGCGTATGTCCGGGACCTTTTCGATTTTGGGCTGGAGTACTTGCAGTACCAAAAGGCGACTTGTCGAATGATAGGTTGGCGTCGCCAACGCGT
>KN824294.1:6208-22882 GCA_000827415.1 Serendipita vermifera MAFF 305830 | reverse complement strand
ATCCTCTTGTGGCGTGCCGTCTCCATTATTTGCTACGATTTCCGACTTGCTCCGACGCGTATGTCCGGGACCTTTTCGATTTTGGGCTGGAGTACCTGCAGTACCAGAATGCGACTTGTCGAGTGATAGGTTGGCATCACCAAGTCTCCTCTTAGACTGAGACCCCTTATTGCCGGTTTCCTGACACATTAACTATCACAGAAAGAAAATTATAGGCTTCTCTCACCCTATCCTCGTGTTTCAAGATGCGGCTTGGCTGATAATCTCCAAACCGGCCTGGTCTTGATGGAGGAGCGCGATTACTGCGCTTGGCGGGCAAATCGCCATCTTTATGCCTCGAAAAAAAATGAGATCGATCTTTCAATCCGAGCAATTCTCGTGTCAAGGCAGGGTGCCCTTCGACCTTCCTGAAGAGCTTTCTTGGGAGTGGACCATTCTCGGTGTTCTGGCAAGTTGAGCTACAAAACATAGTAACATCTAGACTTACTCACCTTATCTTCGCGTTTTCGTTGCTTCAAGCCATAGCCTGGTTGGAGATTGCCAATTTCGACCACCCGGCCAGATTTTGACGGAGGAGTGCGATTGCCGCGCTTGGTAGGTAAATCAGTATCATTGTGCCTCGACCCGAAGTGAGATCGATCCTGTAATCCGTAAACCTCGCGAGATAAGCGAGAAAGCCGGCTGATTCCGGTGAGTGTTCTGGGGGGCGAATTCTTTCTGGATACGTGGTCTGACATTTGCTTGGAAGTTATCAACTAGATTTGGACTCCACGATGAGTAAGAATGTTTTATAAGTACCAAGAATGCTATGCTACATCAAGAACACAGCGTGACTACCAAAGCGTGACGTAGCGTTGGACAGCCATGCTCCCCTGCACAGACTACTTGCCGTTCTTTACTAGATGGTCATGGAATTTTCTTGAGGAGGCAAAAGCTGAGGATGATGACGGGAAGACAAACCAGTGAGGGTTTAGTACAGCCACTCAGGGGCCTCCCTGACAGACAAGAGCGAAACAAACAAATTTCTCTTTGTATTGATACCCGATCATTTAGATAAATAATTGAGCCTTCAAGTATGCTCTACATGATCTCCTAGCATCTATGTCTCTGGACAAGTCCGCCCTGCTCGGTATTCGGGCTCAACCAATCGATATCGAAGCAGCGGCAGATGGTCGCCTTTTTCATCCTGGGCGTATGATGCAGAAATTCGAGCAAATCTCGCATAGAAAAGACAGAAAGTCGCAGACTAAGCTCTTCCAATTCATTTCTGCAACGCCAATACTGTCCATTGAGCACACGGCCTTGAATTTCGTGGGTAAGATTTGTGAGTTGGATGGACCTAAGATCGCCAAATTCGCGTTGCACAGTGTACAATGCAAACGAAACTTCTCTCGTCCATCCAAGTAGATCCAGAGAAATCTCGCGTACGCTACGGGAAAGCTTTGCCATTGCAGCGTGAAAAGCGTCCGATGTCTCTGCAGATACATTAAAGGAGTCGATTTTCAAGGATAGGTGAACCAAATTGACCATGCAGCTGGGCAGTGACTTGTTCAAAGCGCCCCAATAGATCCTGGAGAGCCCCCCACCTTCGCATCGTAGGCCTAAAAGCCGTTTGGAAATGATCCAGGGTATTGGGGATTCATTTGAGAAGGAGTGACGACCTACTGTCAAATATCGCATGTAACGAAGGACCAGTTGGGGAGGATTCTGCGCCGCCATCACCATGCTCCTGCCAATGGCACAATGTTTGAATATCTCCTTTGCACACATAAGTGCGAAATGTCGGTTTACACTGGAAAGTGTCAACAATTTCGGACCAAGGAGATAAACCTACTCACAGGCGTAACGCTTGAATGGACTTGAAATCATAGTCAACGCATTCTGTGTATGTAGCTATCTTCGTTACTTCTTCGATGATCAAATATAACACGTCTTCCGGGAGATCGCAGAGGTTTCTACATACACTGGCCGATCTCGGCGACCCAGACAACATGATTGCCTTTTCTAGGCGTTCCAGCCGCAGCTGGATTAAAGAGCATAGAAGAAAAGCATCTTGATAGCTCTCGATGTGGTTAGCTTGGTTTTCATAAGTCGAAACGTGGTGCGGCATGTTTTTGGAGCCGGGGAAGTAGCTTATGCAGCTTACTTTTGGTTCGTTTCTCTTTATATTTACTTGAAATACAGTTTACGTGAATTATGAAAATAAAGCATAGCATTTCGCATAGCATCATCGCTTCGAGTGGGTTGGCTGGTAACCCCACTACAGAATAACACCGCTTTAATAAATGATATTCTACGCCACAACCGCTCCAGAAGTTCCTTGATTCAGAGAACCTCCAATAGTTTCGATTTACTTCCATCCTGGTCGAGACAGCAGTAGAATAGTCACAGCTCTCCATGAAAACACGAAATAACCTCAGTGAATAGAAGGTAGGATTAAAGGAATAGAGCTAATCGATCCTAAATATGGAATCGACAGTGCGGTTACGGTTGAAACGAGCTAAGCAGAAGTGTCAAACAGACCTGTGGCTTTAAATAACACATCATATTGGAAGATAGGTAAATATAGATATGAATAACCTCCAAAATCGTGCGCGATCGGTCATTTGGAGCCGCTTTGTCAACTTGACCGCTGACCCAGCACTTTGAAATCATCTATACACGTCAGGCTTGATGAACCCCAGTTTCTGCGAATTTCAAAGACGAGGAACAGAAATACGCTGTTTTCAAAGTTCTCTGAGATGTTGTAAGATTGATAGGGATGCGAGGGGTTGGCGTCGTATTGCATTGTCCCGATATGCATCATTTTCATCTCCGGTCCAACAAGAGGTGGTCCTTGAGAGCTAGGTGATGATTTTGCGTGTTTCATCACGTCTTGGTTTAGAGCCCCCCATATGTAAATATCGTTAGGTGCAATGTCTCGCCGCTTCTTTACGGTCTCGCTCTGAAGCCCAATCTCCACTGCGACGATACGGCTTGGAATTTGAAGATGGAAGGCCAACTTTGCGAATGAGTTATTCCAGCACCAATTTGCAGGGAGCCGGGTCACGCTAGTTCGACGACCTGACCAGAAAGTCCGGGGAGTTCTCGGTAATTGTAACATACGTGGTGAGGAGAGCTCCTGTATGACTTGGTTTTCATTTTTATCTCCCAGTAGGTTAAGAATTGGTAGGTTTGGTGGGTACCCGTGCTTTGTCGGCACGAACAATCCCCCCAAGATGGGATGATAGATTTCGAATAAAGCAGATATTAAGGCAGTATATATCAGGATTCGCAGCAGATAACGACAATGCTGGCTGATGAAACGTCGCTGACGGGTTTTCTTGAGTGGAATAGCCGTATTATTGGGTTTACCCCACAATAGCGGCTCTTCAAGGATTGCGTTCCAGTTGTGAAAGGTATGCATCTAGGTGCTTTATGGGTTGCGTACGCTGTTGGAGGTGACTGCGAGTGTAATATCGACGAGGATGTGGAACAAGGAATGCTTGCGATGTCAGTAGCTACAAGACATGCAAGATGGCCGTGTACGTGCATAGATGCATGGAATAACTATAGAAAATTTGCGGCTATAGAGCCCTACAACGGTTTGGAATCACCCCGCCATTGGCAGTGCTTGGACTGACGATGGAGCTAATGGGAGCACTGGATTTTGTGACACCAGATCGGTGCACATGCATGCTAAGCTCACTCCATGTGGATGACGTATACTTTATTCTGGTGTTGACTGGAGCCCCTCGGTTTGACCAAACCAGGTTCTACGAGCTGAGGACACGGCTGGACCTAAGGTGCATTTGGGTCTACCATAAATGCATTTGGGTCTACCATAAATGCATTTGGGTCTACCATAAAACGAACGCATAAATATGTACACGGGATACACAGAGTCGCCGTTATCTAACGTAAAGGTAAATCGATCCAAGAAACTAATATAATCGTCACGATGATGAGAACCACTGTAGCGTTGATTGAGCCGCTCCAGCTTGATATTCCGCTGTTCCACCAGGGGCGACTGCCGACGAATAAATGTCCTGTGGCCATCTATTAGCATCATATCGGAAAGAGCAGACAAGAAACGTACACGGCCAGGGCCTCCAGATTCATACCCTAAAATGCTATTTGAATCCACGTCGTAATCACTTCGAGAGGATCCGGCCTGATTAATAGTTAGTGTAAGGTAAGATTGTAGACCGCGACATACGGTATGATCGACAATATCCTGGAGCGTTCCATCTGAATATGGGTTTTCATGGTGCCATACGCTGCCTCCAGCACTGCACGAATGCGGCATGGCCGGGCCCTCTGTGACCTGCTGCGTACACAGCGACCAGGTGTTGGGGGCAGGGGGTGAAGCACCCGTTGTTGATGACGAGTCCCGAACGTATGGAGAGTCAGTACTATATCCTTTTTCTTCCAACACTCCGCCATTAGAATGCATAGTGAAACTGGAACGAGGTGCACGCAAGTCGCTGCCAACCACTCTATCATCTGGGTACCCGGCTCTGGCTCGATGTGAGCTCTCTAACGTTGAGAGCAAACAGTGGTGACATCTTGGAGAGGATTCAGTGACTCGAAGTAAGTAGGCTACTTCAGATGGCGATATGCTCGTAGACTGAGCTAGCACGAGCATTCGAACAAGATTGGCCATCTCCCTTGAGTTAAGTGGTGGAATTGCTTCATTGTCATGTCGCAGATGAGTTAGCGGGCAACAGTGCATTTCTAAGCGTCGCTGACGTTCACAAGGACAAATCTGGCCAGGAACCCGTTAGGTGGGTAGGGTTCCGCTAACCGTGTACATACCTGCGAAGGGTACATTGGCCATCGATTGTACGCATTTGAACCAAAAGTGGGAGGGGGGATTTGTGATTGCATCTTTGGGGGGGGGAGGGGATCGAGAAAGTAGCTGCAGGTGGTTCGTGTGGGGCTTATTAAAAACGATCCACCCAGCACTGCACGTGTAGCAGAAGCAATACTTAGTGTCGATTGCTCCTTATTCAGGCTAGAGTTTACTCGGAAAACTCAAAATACTATTTGCAGTGCCCCGTTGTCTTAGTGGGTGGATGTACGTCATAGATAGCTTCATTTATTAATCATTACGTTACACAGCTGGTGGATTAGCTCTGCGTCATACCTTCCCAGCCAATTATTTCTTTAAACCACTGTGGGTTTTCTTTCCTAAGAAGCCACGTGTGGTCGAGTAAGTTTTGTGCCTCGGGCCGGTGATCTGCATTGGTCTTAAGACTATTACGGGAGTGAGAAACAATAATAAAACAAGAAGGGTTTCACTAACCAGAGTGAAACAAAATCTCTCATTTCGTTGCTTCGGTAGACTTTGGTATATACGTCGGATAACCTCGTGATTACCCCACTCTGGATAGAAATAATAATGTCGAATGGGGCCATACCATGCGGGAAGAATGTTTTGTTTCGAGCGAGCGTGACTATCGTCATCCCCAGGGACCAAATGTCGACCTTGCTAGTACAGGCCTTCCTGCCCACGCCTGCACTGAACATTTCAGGCTACAGAGGTTATTAGTCCAATAAGACCGAGTTATTTTCGGAGGCACTTACAGCCATATAAGCCAGAGTGCCCATTGAACTTGCTGACGACGAGTCCTGCAGTTCACGCGATACGCCGAAATCGCATATCTTTATCTCACCATTCCTGGAAATCAAGAGGTTTGCGGGTTTAATGTCAAGATGAACGATCCGTCTTGAGTGAAGGTAAGCGAGACCAGAAAGGATCTAAAAATGTGAGCCGTGAAGAAACTTAATCAAGAAATCGAAAACTCACTCCTTTTGCGACGTTAGCGAGTACCGTTTCAGAAGGGAAATGACCATGAGCTTGGCTCATAATGACATCAAGGCTCCCTCCGTCGCAGTACTCCATGAGTACATTTGCCTCGGAGAAAGCCGGGTTGGAATAAACTCCATAGAACTTCACAATATTTGGATGTTGTACGGTTTTCAAGCACCGAACCTCTTGCTTAAGTCGCTCTTTTTGTGTGGTGTGAAGATTGATCGTCTTTTGGGCGTAAGTCATGCCGGTTGAGACGTCTTTGACTTTATGAACGATGCCGTTGGCCCCTTCTCCGAGAACTCGGATCACGCTCAGCCGCTCTTCTGCGCGTTCCCAATTTTCATCGGGGGTAAGCACATATGGACTCGCCACAGGAACGATTCGACCATCCCTAGCCGTCGAAACGAGGCCTGGAGATATGGAGAGGGTAGGAACATGTCGCCTGCTACTGATTTCAACACGAGTCGACGTATTACGGCCTCCCGGTGGTGCAGGGCACAACCGGTAAGACCGCTTGCGTCCCTCGGGTTGTGGACGAGAGAGGGGCCAGGACGGCACACTGATAGGTGGGTCTTGGTGTAGATTGTAGGAAGGGGATTCGAGTTTTGTGTTCATGGTGTGCTGATTTGGACGGACGTAAGGATAGTCCTCAAACCTGAAGTGAAAGGCCTGTTAAATAATGTAATCTCCTCAAGGACGAGCCCCACCGAGTCCTTGAACTTTGGTAGAAGCAATTCTTGAAACGTGTTAAACCGATATTGCAGAGGATTTTCGACCGAAGGCCATGCCACTCATAGCCTTTCCAGAGAGGCGTTCTCGTCCAGGCACAAAGCTTTGGGCAGTGTTGTTAGTGTCGATCAGTTTTGCATTGGATAATGATAATGGTTGTGCCGCATGTTAGCCTTCCTTCCCACATGGCCCTCGATCACCGTGGGGCCGGGGAGTGGCACCGGTTTGACTTGTCAGTTACATAATTGCGGGGTAAAATCGTGACACGGACCACGCCACGCTCACCGAATATATCAGATTTCATGCAGTTTTGGCGGTAAAATGATGATAAAATGAAATTCTGTCCTATTTGCGCAAGTCTTCGTAAAAATTTCAGTGATTTTTCTTCCATCATCGGCACCACAAAATGACGTCCGCCAACCAACCGACAACGTTGGTCGTGAAAAGTGAGTGTTTGCTATAGAAATACCGAGAATCGTAAAGTAAAACGTTACATGCGTCCACGGTGGAGACACCTCTGCTGCACGTCTGTCTTCTGAATCCTGAAGCGAATGCTTAGAGTAATGAACAACAGTGCGCCGGCACTGTAGGTACCAGGCTGTGTAGGTATCGTCTGCAATAGCAGCACCGGCAACGGTCATGCGACAGTGGCGACTGTTGAGGTCGTTGTACCGGTCGGACAAGATGTTCCCTTAGAAGTCGAAATGATAATGATTGTGATCACGGTAACACAATGATACGCTCTGCGTCTTCTGGTGGCCATGTGCTCTGTTGGTGTATTATAATTAGATACACTCGCTCATCCAGCACGAGTGGTAAAAGTCCTAATACATCGTCAAGTGCTGCCCTTAAATTCGAGAAAGTTGATCTAATATGACCGTTGATAATCAAATAGAGTCTTATTCAGACGCAGCGAAACTGGTTCTCACCAATATGTGACAAAAGAATACGGAGTTGCAACACTAGAGGAGAGAAAGAAAGATCAGACACGTGTGGTGGAAGTAAGTCAAGAGGTTGTTCTCATACCTAGGAAGAAGATGCAGTTACGATCTGGCCGTGAGGTAGAGGAGATACCCTCATCTTAGTAGTCAGTTTCGCTTCTCGCCCTTGAAGCATTTTATGGTGACACCAATCACTTCACCATCACCACAAGAAAAAGGTTCATGTAAAATGCAACTTTAGCGCTGACCGCTAGCACCAGGCGGGATGATCAGTATATGGAGGCTGCGATGCCACTGATGCGGTTCGCGGGACAGGCGAGGTGGCTGCTAGGGAATGAGCCTCTTGCTCTTTGCGCGTAGAGAACAAGCTGTGGCTGCTTGCGATAGACTTCCTATCTCCAGTGAGTGGGTGGCGTCGGCGAGGCGGGCGGACAGGTGATGGGCTGGGACGGCCCGAAAAGGGCGTGGTGTGGTGGGAAACTACCAGGCCCATCACTTCCGGAGGAGAATTGGCGGCGGAGCGATAATGAGCGAGTGTGGACTTTTCGAGCAACGCGAAGGTGGCGATAGGAGTAGCGGAAGAAGAAGCGTGAGCCACCCGCCACCAGTGGCCGCTCTCCGTTTCTACGATCCCAGCGCAAGTCTCTCGTTGAAAGGAGAAGAAATGCCACTGAGGCCTACCTACGCTCCCTTTCACAGCCTACGGAAGGCAGCGTCCATGTCGTCCATAATCCAGCACATGCAATCATATCAAAGCCTTATCGCTACCACAGTAAATATCCCGTTTCTGGATATCCGAGTTCTCATAGCTGTGTTATACCTCGAGGGTGATTTTCACCATGCACCCCTCTTACGACTCTACATAGTTAAGGTAAAAAGGATCAACGTCACATTTGCCTATCCAGACCCAGAACGCTATTCAATTGCTGGATACGAAATCCGTTCGGCGCTTCTCAATATTCTACGTCGCTTTGAGTGTTTTCCCTGATGCCTTCAAGAGAGTGACATACCGTCGAGAGTTGCATGGTGATCATACTATCGCCTTCGTGCAATTTCTTGATAGCAACATGTCCAACTAGCCAATCCGCAGTTATATATTCGGTGATTTCTGTGGCCTGAGCACTGGTCATTCGTATTCCCAGTAGTGTGTGGTCGAGATGGCCGGAGAAGAAATCGGAGTGTTTGATGGCTTTGTAGCGATTAATCCCCAGGATAACTTCAGTACTTCTACCTCCCCCAGTTGTCACTTGGAAAATCTCGCAGATCCTTCCCACTGCATAGACTGAATCTGGCCCGTGATAACCAACTTGAGCGTCTCCACGAATTCTGCCGGGCATCGGATTATCACACGAAAAGGTGTCATCAGCAATGGTGGTGCTCGTCAACCGGATACCCCATTCTGCGACTATACCATACTTTTCCCTCGCCAGGACCAGTGCATCCGCTGGAATAGGTACCCTTCTCTCTTTTGCTGTATGATCGGTTTCTCCATCTCCATTGGGCAATATTAGACTAGCGGTTGGCATGCCTTGTTGAGATAGCATCTTCGTCCAAACTTCGAGGTTGAAAGTCTTAAACATAGTCCCAGAGATATCGTCTGAAATAATCAAGCACTGATTACAGTTAACGTTCTGATGTGCTCACCGATTTGAGAATTACGGAGCATCCTCTGGAGCTTGCCAATGAGACGCTCCACAGGAAACGCCCAGTTTGTTCGAGATGGCCCGTGGATCCTCATGGTATGGGCTAGGTGAAGCGAGAGGTGATGGTTTGGGACCAGGTGACCAGCATCGTCGGCCAAGGTGCAGATGAACCTCAGATACAATGGCATAGCTGCTTCCAGAAGCTGTATCGTGCTGGTAGATACCTCAGTGGAGCATGTAATTTGCACAATAATCGAAAGCAATAACAACGCTTTAAGATGCATGCGTCGGTCTGCACGAGTTCCCCATAATCTAATTAGGGTCAGGGGAAGATACACGCTAAAGAGCGACCTCCATTCTGCGGCTTTGACTTTGCCATGGGAGGTTTCTCCGAAAGTAGGCGATAGCCTAGTGAACGAAGAAGGAGTAATGATAGTAGGGATATCTGCTTGAATTTCTTCCAGTTCCTCAGTAGTGAGGAAGGATTTAGCGGCAGGGTGCTGTCGCTTACGGCAGAAGATCGTGGGTACTGGCACATCGGCAAGGTCTTCTGAATCCAACATCTGCTCGCTGGGAGAAGTATTCGGCATTCTGGTATGTTCGAGTTCGGGAGTATTGTTTATGTTATTTGGATTCTCTTTCACCCGAGGTAAGTCATACTTTTCTTGGCGACATGTCTAAATGTCTGCCGTGAGTAGACCATAACTGCAAATTGTGCAGTATACTTACCAGAACAAGGCGCGAAAGCTCCTCCTTGACCGTGAAAAATGACGGGACTACCCCGTTTTCATGAAGTAGACAAAGGATCTGAGCCGTATTCAGCGCCTTGACAGAGCGATCTTTCCCATATGTCCACGCGAGCCGCGCTTTCCTCATACTTTGACTGGACAATGGAGAAAAGGTCTTGTAAGTCGCAAGAAAGCCATCACTCTCTTCTTTATCGGCGGAATCACCGGTGCTTCCTGCTGTTTCACCAATGGTAGGCATCGGAGATTTGTCTGCTTTGTTGCGTGTATCGATGGTATTGCTGTTTATCTCCTGTTCGCCCCTTTCTCGGCCCTTTTTACTGAGATTTTCGGCGTGCCAGAAGTGTTGCCAGTGAAATTTGCATAGACCTAGTAGGATCATGTGCATGACGTCGAGAATTGTGCAACGTATGGGGTCCCAATAAGGAAGATCATTGAGAATACTCCAACGTACATGCTGTGGACCGCCCTTAGGTTGGAGCTTCTTCTCAGCGACTTCCATGCCGTACTCGTCCACCCATCTTTTATATTCTAAGGCGTGTTTCATGTGGTTTCTTGACTCTCGCTGCTTCTGAGGCTCGTTGAAAGATTCTAAATCTTCAATTTGGCCTGTGCTGGTTTGGCATATGGAGCAGAAGTACGTCGCGCTATGACCAATAAAACCAGCTATCTTCCGTGCGGCCGGAAGGTCACAGATCAACTGCACTAGTGCGCATCTGATCAGTCGTGGCTCTGGAAAGTTCGGTACCCCAGTGAAGTAAGCCCCAGTTTCCCAATAACGTAATAGATCTTCAACGAGAGGTTTGAGAAGGGGGTTGCAATCCACTTGTTGGTGCTTTCCTGGCAAGAGAGCGACCAAATAAATGTTCTCGTCGCGATATCTCTCATAAGGGGGAAGGTTGAGGCAGGCCATGACTATGACTCCAGTGCTGGCTTTCTTCCCGGCTATTTTGTTGTGATAGGGGTTGAACCAGTCCACAGACAAGGAGAATAGGAGCCGCGATTCACTATTGGGAAAGCTGGTGACTAATGATCCATCCGGCCCCTTCATTTCTCGTACAAATGTTCCGTCCCAAAAGTCGTATGATGAGGCGCTGGGAGGCGCTTTGGCAGCATCCCATGCGCTGTCGATTTTGTGCATTATCCCTGGTCGGCCTAGAAACTTCCGGAGCCACTCGTCCAGAGGTTTGCGCCTGAAAACCATAACTGGAACGAGCTTATTTCCTCGAGTTTTGCAAAGAGGTGTCCCACAAGCCTTTTTTGACTTTGCTGGTTGAAGGGAGCACGTTTTCAAGCCCGGGACACCGCCGTCATTAAGGGGATAAAGGGAACAACATCTTGGACACACTGCGAAACGATCTTCGGTTGCGTCTAGCCCAATCACTTTATCGTATGTTCTTGGGTCCCGGGCCATGGTATCGACTAGAGGAGTAGATGTGTCATAGAAGGAGGCTTGGCGAGCAATGGCAGCACATATGTTGGTTACCGAACGCTTCGGGAGGTTGTATATGTATTTCAGCGAATAAGTCATCATGGCATTCCAAACCACAATGGGGCTGAACAAGAGCAAAGGTTTGTACAACGCTAGGCGGATAGTCAATAAGAGTATTTAGCAGCCACCTCAGGCGGAACTTACCATGAAAGATTGTGATGATTGGAGTCCTAGGATGCCGTTGGCGAAATCGTAGCGCGCTTATATGTGCTATGAGGTTTTCACGATGCTCTTCCAAGCCTTTGATCAAATTGGCCACGCGCATTGGAGATAGCTGGTGATATCCACCAGTAAGTTCACCGGTTACACGATGAATCCAGCGCATATGCTCGATTATAGCTTTGCTCTCTGTGTTACTTGAATCCAGTTGCGACGACCAGTCTGCATATCGTTCCAAACTTGGAACAAAACCTAACTTTCTCGGGAGTTGAAACCGCCTGAGAACAAGTGAGATTTCGGCTTCGATAGATGAGGATAGGAATTGCGAATTGTCGATTCTATCGTCCTCAATGTGCTGACACGCTTGGAGGTGTTTGAGCTGAATCAAAGCTTGGTTAATAAGCTTCTCATGGTCCTGTTTGAGCAGATTCTTGAAAGATGTGACTCTGCTATTCAGGTCGCCCCCCAAATCTGGAACGTTCGGCATGGATTTCAGAGTCCGGTTAATCCACTTTTCGAACTCGAAGAACGCTCGATTTTGAGCAGAACTGGGGTCCAGGATTGTGTGTAGTGAATCGGGATCCTGATGTAGTTCAGGCGTGAGGTTGGTACGAAATACAAGATTTTCCGAGCAGAGCGACGACGAAATGTATGCTTCACGCTCCTCCCGAGAGGTTGTCAGGAATGACTCTATTTCGTGATCCTGAGGAGCATTGACGATGAATTGAGCCTCCGCTTTGCGATGTTCATAGAATTTACTTCTATTCATGAGTCGATAGTTTCCAGGTAGGGCCTTATTGCACCCGTACACGTTACAGCGGCATTCGTGTTTTGCTTTGGACATTTCTTTGATCCATAACCTAGAGCCGACCGTCCTGAAGTAGGTCAGCGAGGAAGGCTGAGCTTATTCTAACACTGCATTTGTTAAATATGAACACTAGTGCGGTGTTATATAGTGGATGTGGATCGCCCGAGGCAGTGGTCGGCTCCAATCGCGTTTCCACTAGGTAATGGATAGCACTGCCCCCAATTGATTCCAATACGTCACGTAGTAAAAACTGTGCCACGGGATTTCTATTGAGATCCAGGGCAGTTCAATGGGTTGTTTGACGGTATATATTCAAAGCTGACAGACACTCCAGAGTCGGAACACAATATGGAACCCGAAGCCCAATTCTTGAGACCAAATCCGACCTCGAAGCCAATGGTCAGCGAATACGACCTTGGTGCTCTTCAAACTCAACGACAGGACAGTCCAACAGGCTGTGCTCGTTCGGAATGCACCAATGCCAAGATACCCAATCTACTAGGGCGTATGCGGGTAGGTTGAAAGCAATAATACTTCCCAGAGCTCATCCATCTTATACAGATAAACGAACAGCTGTACAACGTGCGTATATCTGAAGAATTGTTTCTTGTGATCCTAAGGGGAATAGGAAAACGAGCAGCTCCGCTACCAACTAAGACAAAAGGAGCTGAAAGAGCGAGAATGGTTGCGTGAAGCTGATTCTCAGCGGTCCATTCTTGATGCACTCTATCAGGCGAGCTACTTCATGACCGTTGCAATATCTCTTATAAGGAATATATACAGGAAATCCTAGAACAACGTGAAATAAACCAACTCTTAGTGCGACACAAAGACTGCCTTTTGGAACTTCTTCAGCAGATAGGTTCGGTAAGATAGTCTGTTTGGAATGGCGTTCATGGCTCACCTGTGATGCTGTAGAGTTTCCAAGAGGTTTTGCCAGAATGCGCGTGTGCAGTCTGCTTCGAGTTCATGGCGGAACCTCGCATGTGAGTCATAACTCTGGTCGGATCCATTCGTTAATGGCAGTTCTTAAACCAGGTATTCATGCGGTCATTCCGTGTGTGTGAATTGTAGTACCGACGACTGTTGTTATCAATGTCGTAGGATCTCCACACATCACCCAGTGACTCCGTTTGCCCTTCGGGCAATTCTCGAACAGATCAAGAAACACGCCACAGCCTTGGCATGTTACGACCTTATCCAGCCACTAGATTGCCCCAATGATTGAACAATACTTCTCCTTATCTTATCTAGTCGACGGCTCGTATCTAGCCAGACCCGTGGAGTGTTTGCTTATTATTTATCATCATATGCAATGTCACCTGATAATGATAGATTTATGTCCCGGTAAACGAGCATTGGGGGTTACAACGGACTCCGTTTCCTCGCTCTCGTTCGTGGAAAGCGCGGGTAAGAGATCTGCTGTCTCATCGTGGCTTGGAAACAAGGTCCACCCATCTACGTGCTGGATTACGACCCAGAATACGAGGCAGTCTCTGAAGGCACCGCTGGCTTTGGAATGCCTGCTGAAATGCGCGAGGAGGAGATGGATTCGAGTGCTGGCGATGCCGATGGTGATAATCATCTCTCCGCTATTGCTGGTGTACTGGAAGATGATAACGAGGTGGCCGAGGAAACGTCAGCCCCAAGGTAAGTTTTGCGACCACCATTCTTAGTGGTTATGGATTGCTTACGCCCCTCGTGCAAAACCTAAAGCAAGCAAAAAGCGTGCTTTGGAAGTAGCTAATGCCGGCCCAAAGGGGAAGAAGCCAACGAAGAAGTGAACGGCCAGTTATTGGGTTCCTGGTGCTTAGTTTTCTTTTTGTCGCGGATTCTGAAGTGCGTGTCCCATTGATAGTATGTGCAATCAACAATACTGTTGTCTCCTAAAACCGAGTGCACAACTTCTGACGTAACTATGTGATTTCTTCTACGAAGAGCCATTTTTATTTGATTAGGTCGGGGATCGGGCCCAACGGGCCCGCTATAAGAATCTGGTGGACGAAAGGCGTTTCAGCCACCACCCGCCACCAACCCCCTTGCGAGCCCTGGTGAGGAATATTCGACCTCCCTGACTTTCCGGAGAGCTTTGAAGCCTCTTCCTCTAGCCTCTAGCTTCGACGCAGCCCGCGGAAGGACGCAGTCCTTCCACTAACAGCGCAATCTCAACTCCACCATCTCTATGATGTAATGGGTTAGCACCGATCAAATTAAGCTTCCGAATGATATAAAAATGAAATACACAGGAATCAATTTGACGTCAATTTAGTCTTTAGCTGCAAATGCGCACTGCCATATTGCTGTCCGCACCGTAGCTCTTCGGCTTGGTGGCTCAGTTCTGTTCTAGAACTATAGCGAAAACACCAACACCTATGCTTTTCATAAGCATAGCATGGCTTTAGAATCCAGGACCGACTCGATATGCCATGCTCAGCGACTACACAGCAATCTATGCAGGCCAGAAGTGATAAATAGGCTTCCGTCTCTTTAGTATCACCAGCATCTTACCATTTTATTTCCCAAGACCAACACCACTGTGACAAATTTTACGGTACGTTGTTGCATTGGTGGATACTCGAATGCTGAACCCTTTATAGAAATGTTTCTTGAAGCACAATATGAACAAGAACGGGATTCCGAGGGATTTTCCGAAGACGTCTCAATGCGGAGTGTCAATGAAAGCTCAAGTTGTGACGAAGAAGGACTTATCAGCACGAATCATCCTAGCGGAATCACCAACGACGATGATATTCAGTCATCACTGCCAAAGGTTCCACCACTTGTGAAACTCCTCCACTTCGTCAAATGGCTCCCTCAAATCGACAAAGGAATAGAAGTGATCCAATCTATCATCGAGGAATCGTGCCAAGACGCAAAGAGGCTTGCATTGCATGCAGAGAAAACGAGAAAACTCTCAAGTGCGGCCACACGACCTGTGCAACCTACGGCTGCGCAGAATCCAACGGCAGAACCCAACACTGTAAAGGACGGAAGTTCATTGGCCCACGGTTTCCGGCGCATCCTTGTTTTAGTGTACGTTGTGATATGCGCCGCGCTCATCTTAGCCTTCCTGTGTAAGATTACGGGCCCGATTACGATCACTCTGCAGTTATTCTGATCCTTGTATGCTGCGAAAGTAATTTGATATCTTTATTCGAAAATAAGAGACCTATCGACGGTTCATGTGATAGATATGTTTTAAAAGTGAAACAGAGGAGGTTTAGACATTTCTACAGTGAGAAACCTACACGGAAACGAATGAATGCCCAACATCGTCTGCTGGAGTGCCGAGCCTGTGGGTTAATGGAAATAAACAACCAGAGCATAAAACGACTGAACCAACGGTGAGGAGAGGTCCAGAACGTGCAAAAGGAATTGAATTGAAGGCCATAAAGTTGAGAAATGCCGTTTTGGTGTAGCATGGTTTGGTCGAAGTGTTCGCAGCGTGTCTGGGTTAAAGTCTCCAATCGCGGTATGATATTGAAGCGCAGGACGAACAATCCAACGGCTTATATCGTTCGAAACGTGTGAATGAGAAAGATAATGGAGCGGGACATGTCAGAAACGCTGTCACGACCTTGCATGACCGGAACAAAGTGTCTGTTTGCTGGATGATATTTGAGCGTAAGAAAAGTGTTCTGACAATGTGTAGACATCATAAACGAACAAATGAGATCGATTATAAAAATTCACACGCCAGAAGCCCCGTAGCGATGCTGCGTGTCTGGGCCAAAGTGTCCAATCGTGGCATGATACTGGAGCGTAGGACGAGCAATCCAACGGTGCGTAGGAATCCAAAACTTGCGAATGAGAACGATAATACAAGCCAGAAACTTCAGAAACGTCATCGTGGCAAGGCGTGAGTCGGCCAAAGTGCCCGGTCGTGGGGGGATAGTCGAGCATAAGACGAGCGATCCAACGGTCCTGAGACGTCCCAAGCATGCAAATAAGCTTTATAGTAAACGATGGAAACCTCAGAAACCACGCCGCGACCTTGCATGACGCGGACAGGGTGGGGATTTCTGGAAGAATAATCGACCGTAAGATGAGTGATCCGACAGTGCATAGATGTCTGAGACGTACAAATGCAACTGATAATGAAGGATGGACACGTCAGAAGCGTCGTGGTGGCGCAGGGTGAATCGGCCAAAGTCTCCGGTCGTGGGGTGATACTCGAGCGTAAGACGAGCGATCCAACGGTCCTGAGACGTCCCAAGCATTCAAATAAGCTTTATAGTAAACGATGGAAACCTCAGAAACTCCGTCGCGACCTTGCATGACGGGGATAGGGTGTGGGTTTCTGGAATGATAATCGACCGTAAGATGAGTGATCCGACAGTGCATAGATGTCTGAGACGT
>KN824293.1:460063-496205 GCA_000827415.1 Serendipita vermifera MAFF 305830 | reverse complement strand
CGTAACTTATTATTTTATCCTAGTTACCTAGTCTTACAGTGTCGACAATCTCTACACGAAAATATCTTGCAATGAACTGTCGTTACTCTTGACCTTGGGGGCGTTTTGAGACATGACCGCGGTCTATCCCGAATGAGACTTCATGGATAGAAAAAGAAATATGGAATAGCCCCTGCTTAGTCAGACGTGCGATAAAAGACGAGATACAAGGGCTGGATTGCATCATTTCGATATACGACCGTCTCGTCCCAGTTGATTATAGTCCCTGGGTGTCCTATAATCTATCGTAGAAATGGGCATGAGCAACGACCGCCGGACCCACCGGACTCGTACTACATACCGAATCATATCCATCTGGCGGATGTGTTATCCCGGGAATAAATTCGTACGTATTGTACGGATTCCCAATTACCACCGAGTTGAGGAACAGAGCGGTCCATGGACTATGAGAGAGGTTCGTCGAATAGTCGTGTGACTTTGAACTCGTAGCGCTGCTGGATATGCCTTTACCAAATCTTGTTTCGATGGAAAATAATCAGTGTACCGATCTTCAAAGTTGGTATGATGAACTACGCTCACCTTCCCCAGCACGGTGCAAACTTATCCACATCGTAGGAATGACGAATGATGTAGCAGGTCGCGCAGCTCGCCGACGTGCATAAATGCCCCTGATCAGGGTCCCCTACATTGCACTCTCTAGTAGCGCCATACCATCGATATTGCTCATTCCCTTCTGTCATACCCTGAGCCAAGAACCTTCGCTGGCTCTCTACGCCCTCCCTACAAGAGTGTTGTTAGTCAACGAAAAGAGAGTTTCCACTAGACATTTACTTGTATGCCTTGTATATCGTATCATTTTCTTCTGTCGAGACGATTACAAAAATGCGTTGTGGCGTTCGTTTGGGGAGAAAGTTATGCATCCAGTTTGCCTTAAACATATCGGATACTGAAGCACTTGTATCAGAAAGATGGGTAACATGTACAAACACATACAGGCATACTCGTCCGGAAAATGGAATGTGCGGCCGGCAGCTCGATGAGTTTCGGCGCTCCGTTTCTTGAGATGGCCTGCAGCTTCTTCGGGCTGAATATGCGCTGGTGGGGCAGCATTTCCAAGGACTACGCCAGCCAGCTGTGCACCAGAACGATCCACCGTCTTTGTAGGCTTGAGGCCCGCTCCGTCACGGATAGATTCCAATAATGCACCGCAGCCATTAGATAGATTCGTGCTCGGGCCGGCTGGGATAGATCCTGGAGGCGGTCCCGACGGGTATGGCCATGTAATTTCAGGCTGGATAATGTGAGCTGGTCGGGTGGTGTCTCCAAGGACCGCGCCAGCCACCTGTGCACCAGAACGGTCCATCGTCTTTGTAGGCTTGAGGCGCGCTCCGCCGGAGATAGATTGTAATAGTGCATTACGATCATTAGATGGATTTGTGCTCGGGGCTGCTGCTATGGCAGCGGGAGAAGCCACTGGAACAGGTGGTGGTGGTGCTGACGGGGTTACAGCAGTAATAGGAACAGGTGTAGTAGTCGCGTTTCGAGATGTATATGCAGCTCTTCCCTCATGGTATCTCTGCTCTTCAAGTCGAGCTTCCTCCTCCATCCGTTCAAGCTCCCTTAACCTGGATTCACGCTCCTCACGGGCCTTTTTGAGCGCGGCTTGACGAATACGGAATACCTCCTCTTCTGGGTCCACTTCGGGCTCTGGTTCTCTGGCTGGTGGAGGTGCTAGGGCAGCAGCTACTGCGCGAGGAGCAGATGAGACTGCAGGGGCATTTTTCATGGCAGATGGAAGAGATGCGCCTTTGGATCGAGATGGGGGAGGCGGGGGAGCCTTTTTCTTGCCGGTAACAATAGGCGAGCTAGAAGAAGCCACTGGACTTGGCACGGCCACAGTTGTAGAGGGTGATGAAGTTGGTGTATTCCCTCTTTCCCTTGTGAGCCTGGATTTGCGAACTGCATCACGCCACTCAGCCTCCTTTTCCGCTACATCCATTCTCTCAGCAGCCTCTGCTCTTTCTCTGGCCAGCCGCTCCTCAACGGAAATATCAGGCGTAGGCGTCACACTGGAGACGACGAGACCAAGTCGCTGCCGTCTCTCTTTTAGCCTTCGTGCCCCTTCGGCTCTAATAAAATCTTGACGTTCTTCTGGCGTCGTATCAATGACCTCTATAACAATCGGAGAAGGTGCAGGCGGGGGTGGTCGGGCTTTCTCCACCACAGGAGGTGCAGGACCTGAGGCTGACGTACGGTCTTTGTTCCTATCCTGATCACGCTCGAGCTGCTCATATTGACTAAAGGGGTTATTCCTCCTATCGCGGTCTGAGACCCTTTTCCATCCTCTTTCTCTTTTCGCAATCGTCCAGCTTGCGCTGTAGTTCTGGCAAGCGCTCGTGTAGCAAGCTGAGCAATTCTCGTTCCAGCTTTCTCCTGTCCTCATCTTTTTCCAGAGATCTTGGGCCCCTGGATACGAGATCCAAGTCGTCCTGGACACGTTTAACGCGGCGCCTGATTTCTTCCACCTCTTGCTCCAATCCTTCGTCCTCAATAGATTTGTTAGGGGGCGTGGGAGCTGGAGCTAGCTCGCCGGTTTGGAGGGAACCTGGTTTACGCGATGGAGTTGGGATAATGGCTAACAGGCGGAGAATAATCTTTCCGTTTACAGGTATGTCCTTACTATATGATTGGAGATTGATTGTGATCGCTTCTGAAAGAGAAGGTAAGCTTTAGGTGCGAGTGGGAGTTACCAAATGAGCGTCTGCGAGGAGCAAACTCACCACTTCCTCCAAATGTAGGATTTAACAGGTCAGTTCCTGAAAGGTTGACCATACCCAGGAAGCCCCCCCCCCCCGTCTTTTCCTTTGGCATTGCCCTCGTCCCAGACCTTGATAGTGACCAACGAGGAATCCATAACAGTGCTGGAATACGAGCTTCAGTTTCAAAGGGAGCAATGTTATCCGAAAAACTTTCGCACATTTCCAGTTCTGCGTTCCAATGTGGATTGACATTTTTTTTGATTGTAGCGGTTATATCAACCGTCTCGTCATCTACAATGACCACCGCATATGGATCCGGAAGTTGAAATAATCTACGTTTGATTAACCTGACTGCAGAAACGACTAGAAAAGAAATGGTCGGATCAGTATTGTCCTCAGTAAATAGAATAGGTCGCATGCTGCTCACTAATGAATCTAATCTTGTTGGATGATGGCAAAGAGGTCATTGCCTCCCTTATCGAAAGGTTTCGGTTGTCTGCCTGCCCAATAGGTGACGGGTGAGGTTGGACATTTACGATCTCCATCTGCAAGGGGCCAGTATACGGTAAGCCTTGCTGCCCATCTTTAGGCAGTGACAAATTTCCCGGATCCATATGGTTCCTGCTTGGCGCGACAGGTGTGCGATATTGTTGCTGGTATTGGGACGATGAACCTGGTGGGTTATGCTTTCCGAGCATACCCTGGCCTGACGTGTGCGATTCGATGGTACCGACGGGGTTTTCTGGCAATGATGACAGCTTGATAGTTGGTTGGTCAGGTGGTTCGTAACCTGGAGTTGTCATCACCGCGACTACTGCAGGAGTTTGCTGCAAGCTGGCGTTGACGTACGGGGCTTGTACTTGGGCACTTTTTGTCTTCCGCACATCATCCACCGAGATTTCTAACAGCGCCTCCAGCTTGCCTAACACTTGAGATGCATCTGGTCGCTTCGTGGGATCCTGGTCCCAGCATTCGGCAAGTAGCGTCCAAGGTGATCCTGAGATAGGAGGAATATCGATAGGAGGGTTTGCAGGAGGAATGCCCGCCTTTATATCAGAGTAGATGACTCCACGAAAGTTTTTTTTACGATTGGAGTATGGCATTTGCAAAAAAATGAACTGAGTTGGGGTAAATAACGCTAACCCAAGGAAACAGGCACAGAAAACTGCATACCTCCAGCCCAATGCAGCCCATAGCGTGGATATCTGAAGCCGTTGTAGGATGTGCTTCGTCACCACATACGACTAATTCATAGGCAAGATATCGTTCGGTTCCTGTGTGGATGGAAGTAGTGGTCATGCCGGAGTTTCCTTCCTCAACGAAGATGCGAGAAAGGCCGAAGTCACAAATTTGTGCACGTCCTCCCTCGTCGATCAACACGTTCCGCTGCGAATGATGTTAGTACATACCGGAGAGAAATTGAGAACTTACAGGTTTCAAGTCACCATGAACGAGCACCGGATTGAATGAGTGAAGATAGCTGACGCCCGAAACGACATCTTTCTACTACAATTATCCATTAGGATCAGAAGCCTGGATCTAATGAGAGCCACCCTACTCACAAGAACGAAACGCCCCTTGATTTCCATTGAACGGCCATGTTTCGCAAGAAAGGTTTCCGCATCACCTTTCTGCAGCCACTAAAGGAATCTCAGGATTACAGTTTTTTGATGGAAAAGAAACATGACTTTCGGGAGATATTAGTGATCCCGGTTGGAAGAATTCTTCGGTGTCTATAAAGCCGTAGAGTGGAAGGATGTTTGGGTGGCGCAAGGCACCCCAAGTTCGTCGCTCGCGCTTCAATTTCTGATTATGCATATAAGAATAAGCCCCATTCTAGCCGATTTCTTACCCTCAGTGTCGAGTCAAGCGCAGCGCCTCTCAATTCGTTGAGAATCTTCACAGCGACAGCGACCTAGTTATTTGGTAACGCTTCAGATGTGAGATGATAAATGAGACCAAACTTACATTTTGACCTTCCTTCTTGTATGTGCCACGATAAACACACGAATATGGACCGGAATATACGGGCTTGTAGTCCTGGATTGTTACCTGTCCACAAAGATCCGGCGCTTCGGGCAGATGCTCAAAAGGATCTTTTACAAATGACCTCATACTCCATCTAGCCGTGTCGTTTTCAAAAAATAAGATCCAGGTGAGGTAGAGAATGATAATACGCTGGAGGTGGCACGCGGCAACGTTGTGATCAGGCATTTAGATGTACAGAGGAGTAATTCAACTCAGGAACTATAAGAGGGCTTTCAATTCTAATCTACTATCTGTATATAGGAACGACGAATGCAGTCCGAATGTAACACTTTCCAAAAAAATTTTTTTTTTACCCCCCAAACGTTGAATAACCGTGTCTAGCGTAACGAGGGACGAGGAGTGAGATAAAGGACAAGATACACAGGGCGGATCGCATCTTTTCGATACACGACCGTCTCGTCGTAGTTGAGCGCACTTCCAGGCTTCCCAATAATCTACCTCTGAAAGTGAGCAATGACTGCGGCACTGGACACAAACACGTGCTAAATACCGAATCGTATCCATTTGGTGGGTGAGATATCTGCGGACCATCACCATAAGTGATACAAGGATCCCCGACTACCACCGAAGTGAGCAATAGAGCGGTCCACGGACTATGAGTAAGGGTTTTGGAGTAGCCGTCCGCCTTTGATGAGGTAGCAGTACTATATATACCTTTACCGAACCTTGATTTGGTGAAAAAGGGTTAGTGCAAATCTTCGGACTTGGAATGATGGCAGGAGCTCACCTTCCCCAGCGCTGACCGATATCAAAGGAGTGACCAATGATGCGGCACATTGCACAACGTGGTGACGTGCATAGTCCTCTCTTACCGGGGTCTCCTATATTGCACTCCCTGGTTGTGCCGTGCCATCGGTACTGTTCATTCCCTTCCGTCATGTTGTGAGCCTTGCAACATCGCTGACGCTCTACCTCCTCTCTACGTAACAATGAGGTATACTCAGCATACAGAAAATTCGGCGTAACAAACCACATACTTATACGCTCTGTACATCCTGTCATTGTCTTCAGTCGAGACAATCACAAAAATGTACTGAGGTGTTGGTGCGGTGGTAGGATGTCTCCATGCCTCTTTGAACATGTCGGAGACTGAATCACGTGGGTCAGTAAGGCGGATAGTGTATCCAAATAAATGCAGACGTACTCCTTTGAAACATAGAGTGCATAGCCGGAAGCTCCACAAGCTTGGGTGCTCCATTTCTTGAAATGACCACACATCGAGGGGTACAATATACCCTTCCATCGGTGCAGTCATAATGTCGGCATTGAAGACAGGTTAGCCCAGTCGGGTTGGGGCGTTTTATGGCCAGATTCCTTGAATTCGTCAGCCCGTCGGTGTAGGGGGAGCGTAGTTGACCCGGTGATGTCGCTGCAATTGATTCTAGGCGGAGGATAATCTTTCCACGCGAGGCAGGATGGTGAGGTTCTTTCAGATCACTTTTAAATATTTCTGAAGGAGAGGGTCAACTTCAAAAGCCAGTCGAAGTTACGCTACGAGAGGTACTACAAAGGCAGAAACCCACCAATTCCACCGGGTTCAAGACTTGACCTCTCATTGGTAGAAAAGCAGGCAAAGCCGATGTAGCCATCCCCCGATTTTTCAGATTTACGCCTGTCCATGACCGTGACCGAGACCGTAGACGACTCTATGCACGTGCTGGGCACGAGGTTTAGTTTCAAATACAATGATAAAATCCGAAAAAAACACCCACATTTCGGTTCCTTCGTCCCAACGTGGGTTTATAGTATATTTGACCGCAGAGGTAGTAAAAACCGGCTCGCAATCCACTTCGATTGTAGCGTATGGGTTCGGAAGTTGGAGGAATCCACGTACGGCTAGACCGGATGCAGAAACGACTAGAAAAGGAACAATCAGACCAACGCCTTTGCTCAACGGCTAGAATTACCGCTTACCAGTAACTCTCATCTTGCGAGTCCTGGGTAATTCTGGGAAGGTCGATAGATGCAGTACCGAAGGATATGGATCATATGGTCGCCTACTGGACTCCAAATTCGGTTGGACAGTTAGGGCTCCTGTGGGCAAGCCACCACCCCCGTATGGATTTTGGTCCACTGACATGGGGTATTGTTGCGGATATTGGGACGATGAACCCGATGTACCTTGGGCTGCCAACCCTTCATAGGGCGGCTGCATGTGTAGGTTGTGATTAGCATAGAGCTCTTGTTGCTGTATTAGAAGCGACTCGACCCCCCTTTGGGCCTCCTGTGAGACTGGAATGATGTTATAATTGCTCTGCTTGCCATGTGCAAGGCTATTTCCTCGCATACGCGTAACTTCCCTACTGTGAAATAGATCAGGATCTATGGTGATGATGACGGTCTTCCGACCTGAAGGAGTAGGGGTCTTTCAACTTGGCAGAGGGGTATGGATTTTGTAGTCTAATAGGGGCATACGGGTCCTGAAACTTGACGAGGGAGGATGGGTCTTCTAACTTGACGCGAGTGTATGTGTCTCGTGGTTGGTCACCTTTGTGCATCTCTACATCATCCACTGATCCCTCCAACATCGCCTCTAGTTTCCTCAACACTTGTGACGCATCTGGTCGTTTGACGGGATCTTGTGTCCAGCAGTCGGCTAGTAAGGACCAAGTAAAACCGGAGTTGTAGGGATAGTCGCCAGGTTGGCGCGCGGGGGGCACGCCCTTCCTTATGTCAGAATATATTACCCCGCGAAGATTGTTTATGCGATTGGAGTATGGCATTTGCAAGAAGACGAACTGTGATAGGTTAATTTAGAAGGTTAAACGTAACAAAGCATACCTCCAGACCAATACAACCCATTGCATGGATATCTGAAGCCGTTGTAGGATGTGCTTCATCACCGCTTACGACCAATTCATAGGCAAGGTATCGTTCGGTTCCCGTGTGGATGGAAGTTGTGGTCATGCCGGAGCTTCCTTCCTCAAGGAAGATACGAGAAAGGCCGAAATCGCATAGTTGTGCACATCCCCCTTCATCGATCAATACGTTCCGCTGTGGGGAATATTAGATGATCACCAGAGAATAATGAGCATTTACAGGTTTCAGGTCACCATGAATCAGTACCGGGTTGAATGAGTGAAGGTAGCTGACGCCCGAAACGACGTCCTTCCACTGTCGTTATCCATTGAGTCCAGAAGCTTGAGAGTGATCCCGTTACTCACAAGAAGGATACGGCTCTTGATTTCCATCGAGTTACCATGTTCTTCAAGAAAGGTTTCCGCATCACCTTTCTGTAGCCACTGAAACTTATTTCAGGATTATATTCGTTACAGGAAAGAGGAAGAAACTTTCGGGAGATACTAGCGCTCCCGGTTGGAAGAATTCTTCGTCGTCCATAAAGCCGTAGAGTGGGACAATGTTTGGGTGGCACAAGGCACCCCAAGTTCGTCGCTCGCGCCTCAGTTTCTTGATATGCGTATATTAGAATAAACACCCCCATTTCAGGTGGCTTCTTACCCTGAGCGTAGATTCGAGCGCAGCCCCCCTCATTTTATTGAGAATTTTAACGGCGACAATGACCTTGTTCCATGGCGCTTCAGTTACGACGTGCGGGGAAAGACTAGATATACCGTTTGTCCTTCTCTTTGGTACGTTCCACGATAGACACACGAATACGGCCCTGAATATACGGGCTTATAGTCCTCGATTTCCACTTGACCATGAAGATCCGGCGCTTCGGGTAGGTGCTGGAAAGGGTCCTTTACAAATGAGCCCATGTTTCATGTAGCCGTGTGCCTCCCAATGGATAGTACCTAGATGGCGGATGGCAATACGGTGAAGGTGGCAAGAGGCAACGAGCGCTATCAATGAGACGGAAATGGAATACATGGAGTCGAGATTGACAGAATCTCGGAAATTCAACCTACTATCTACTTGCCATTCAAATTCTAGAGATTCTTGTCCAGAGTTATTGAGGAGATATCTTGAATGAGCTTTGTCCTTTAACCCGCTTTCTGCACTGATAGGAATCGTTGGCCACGAATGTCGAATAAGGAACAAAACAACGGAGTTTATCACGTCCATTTACGCAGAGGCACAAAGAAGCAAGAAGAAAATTCCTGATAAGATTTGGGGAGGGTCAAAGTTACGAATAACGCAAGTGGATGCCCGTGCTGAGCGTGCAAGTAGTACTTTAGTTTGGCTGAAGATTTGTCAATGAAAATTCTGGATTATCTGGCTTACACGTGCTCATTTTGCGCTTTCCACCATCTGGTGACTGAATCTCAGCGTAAATGGGGACGATGTTTGGGGCGACTTACACTACTACGAGTGGTATCACGCTGTTTAAAGTCGTAATCTGCTAGTTTAGGGGACCTGGCCTTGTTGCGAGAATGCCTTTCAACATTCATCAGTCTCAAACCCCGCTCAGTCCTGATAAACGGGCGCAGTCTAGCCCAAACGAGGTTATTTAGGAAACATAAATATGGAACAACCGGGTCTAGCTCGACGGGGCACGAGGTGTGAGGTAAAGTACAAGATACATAGGCCGGATAGCGTCATTTCGATACACGACCGTCCCATTGTAAGTGAGTGGTTTCCCCCGTTGCCCTCCAATCTATCACAGGACGTGAGCAAAGAATGTAGTATTGGAGACAAACTCGTGCGACATACCCGGTCATGCCCATCTGGTGGGTAATCGGGCATCTTAGGACCATCCTTATCATATCCGGTTGAAAGGCCCCCAACTACCACCGAGGTGAGTAATTGAGCTGTCCACGGACTCTGATTGAAGGTTTTCGAGTGACGGTTTGCCGTGAATGAATCAGCACTGCTATATACGCCTCTACCGGATCTTGACTCGGTGAAAAATAGTTAGTACGTAAATATTCCAACCTGATTTGATAACCTGAGCTCACCCGCAATCCTGGCCGAACCTATCGACATCAAAAGAGTGACGAATAACCCAGCACGTCGAACAGTGTGCTGATGTGCATAGTACTCCCCGGCCAGGATCTCCTACATTACACTCTCTGATTGTGCCATACCATCGATATTGCTCATTCCCTTCCGTGAGGTTTTGAGCCAAGAAGTTTCGTTGGCTTTCTATACCCTGCCTGCGTAGCAATAAATATACTCAGCATGCAGAAACTCGGAATAACAAAGCACAGACTTATATGCATTGTACATTCGGTCATTTTCCTCCGTCGAGACAATCACAAAAATGTACTGAGGTGTTGGTGCGGTGGTATGATGTCTCCATGCCTCTTTGAACATATCGGAGACTGAATCACGTGGGTCAGAAAGGCGGGTAACATATCCAAATAAACGTAAACGTACTCCTTCGGAACATGTAGTGCGCTGCCGGGAGCTCCACAAGCTTTGGTGCTCCATTTCTCGAGATAGCGACACACCTTAACCCACAGTATACCTTCCCGTCAATGCATTGGGCATTTCGGCATTGAAGACAGAGTCTCTCTATCAGGTGACTAGCGACCGGGCCTGTGTTCGGGAGGCGTGATTGACCTGGTGATATCGTTGCAATGGGTTCCAGGCGAAGGGTAATCTTTCCACGCGAAGAGGGAAGTAAACTAAATGTTGTCAGGTCTGTTGTGAGTGTTTCTGAAAGAAAGGGTCAATTTTGGAGGCCAGTCGAAATTACTCCGTGAGAGTGACTACAAAGGCAAAAACTTACTAAGTTCACTATAATCAGGACCTAACACATTATCGACACAGAATTCGACTTTGCCAAGGATGCCACTCCCTGGCTTTTGGGATTTGCGCATGTCATAGACCTTAACCATGATCATAGAAGAGTCCGTGACCGTGCTGTACATGAGATTTAGTTCAAATCTAACGAGAATATCCAAAAAATGAATAATAAATAAACACGCACACTTCGGTTCCTTTGTCCCAATATGGGTTTAAAGTCGTTTTGACTGTAGAAGTAGTATAAGCCAACTCGCAATCTACTTGGAGTTCAACATATGGATCCGGAAGTTGGAAGAATCCACGTTTAATTAGGTCGGATGCAGAAACGACTAGAAAAGGAACAATTGGATGAACACCCTTTCTCAATAGTTTAGAGTTGTTGCTTACCGGTGATTTTCACCCTGTGGGTCCTAGGAAATTGCGGGAAGGCCGGTGCATGCAGTACCGATGAATGTGGTCCATATGGCGGCCTACTGGACTCCAAATGCTGTTGGACATCCCAGGCCCCTGTAGGCAAGCCACCGCCATAGTACGAAATCTCTTCCATATTTCGAGAGCGTTGTAAATCAACGTGATTATTGCCTTGTTCCACTTGCATGGGGTATCGCTGCGGGTATTGGGATGGTGAGTTTGATTCGGTGACATAGCCCCCATAGGGGGGCTGCCTATAAGAATTAGGATTAACATGGCGTTCGTGCTGCTGTATCGGCAATCTGACGGGGGCATACGGGTCCTGAACCTTGACGAGGAAGTATGGGTCTTGCAGCCTGACAGGTGCGTATGGATCTTCTGACCTGACGGAGTAGGGGTCTTTCAACTGGGTGGGGGAGTATGGATCTTCCACCCTAACGGAGGAGTATGAATTTCCCGACCTGACGCGGGCGTATGGCTCTTTCAACCTGACGGCAGAGTATGGATCTTCCAGCCTGACAGGGGCGTATGGATCTTCTGACCTAACGGGGTAGGCGTCTTTGGACTTATTGGGGAAGCGTGGATCTTGCAATCTGACGGGGACGTATGGGTCCTGAGACTTGAAGAGAGAGAATGGGTCTCCTAACCCGACGCGGGAGTATGAATCTTCCACTTTGACGGCGGAATATGGGTCTTGCAACTCGGTGAGGGAGTGTGTGTATTGTACTTGGCCATTCTTGTACATCTCTACATCATCCACTGATCCTCCCAGCAACGTCTCCAGTTTTCTCAATACTTGCGATGCATCTGGTCGCTTGGCGGGGTCTTGATCCCAGCAGTCGGCCAGCAACGTCCAAGAGAAACCTGAGTTGTGGGGGGAATTGACGGGTTGGCGCACGGGGGGAACACCCTTCCTTATGTCAGCATAGATGACCCCGCGAAAGTTGTTTTTGCGATCGGAATATGGCATTTGCAAAAATATGAACTGTAATAGGCTTAATTCAGGAAGATAAATGTGAAAAACCGCACCTCCAGACCAATACAACCCATAGCATGGACATCTGAAGCCGTTGTAGGATTAACCTCATCCCCACCAAGGACCAGTTCACGGGCAAGATACCGTTCTGTGCCCGTGTGTATCGAAGTCGTGGTCATGCCAGAGCTTCCTTCCTCAAGGAAGATGCGAGAAAGGCCAAAGTCGCATATCTGTGCATGTCCCCCTTCGTCGATCAATACGTTCCGCTGTGGAAGGTATTAGGGAATCGCCAAGAAAATAAATAGACATTCACAGGTTTCAAATCGCCATGAATCACCACCGGGTTGAATGAATGAAGATAATCAACACCAGCAACGACGTCTTTCCACTGCCATTACCCATTGAGACCAGGAGCCTAAGAACGATAGAAACCAGGCTGCTTACAAGATTGATACGTTTCTCAATTTTCATCGAGTTACCATGATCTGCAAGAAAGGTTTCTGCATCACCTTTTTGTAGCCACTGAAACGGATTTTAGGATTGTGATCGTTGAAGGGAAAGAAAGAAGACTTTCGGGTGATACTAGCGCTCCCGGTTGGAAGAATTCCTCGTCGTCCATAAAGCCATAGAGTGGAAGAATGTTTGGGTGGCACAATGCGCCCCAGGTTCGTCGCTCGCGCTTCAATTTCTAAATAAAGGTCAAGTTGAGCTATCTGTACTAGCTAATTTCTTGCCCTTAGAGTCGAGCCCAGCGCAGCGCCCCTTATTTTGTTGAGGACTTTGATAGCAACAACGACCTTGTTCGATGGCGCTTCAGTTACAGCATGCTGGGAAAGTCTGGATATACCGTTTGTCCTTCTCTTCGATATATCCCACGATAAACACACGAATATGGGCCTGAATATACGGGCTTGTAGTCCTCGATTGTTACCTGCCCACGAAGATCCGGCGCCTCAGGTAGATGCTCGAAAGGATCGTTCAGAAATGAGTCCATGTTCCATGTATCCGTGTGCCTCTCAGTCGCCAGCTTTTAGGTAGGGATGGCAATGGGGCGGAGTCTGGTGGCAAGAGGTGAGTGGGCCCTACTGAGACGAACAGTTATAGCAGACGGGCGCGGCGTTTATACGACTTTTGGATTTCAACATATTATTAGTTTTCCATTTGAAATTCTAGGAATTCGTGCCCAGAAGAGTGAACGGATCAGTGCCTTAGTTTTTTCCTGCTCCATGTTAGGTTGGGAATGCTCGCTAGAAAATCGAAAAGGGCACTGAAACAATGGAGGTTCTCGAGTTTATTGATGTAAAGGGCAGAGATATAGTAAGGAGGCCAAAACGTATTTCTCAGATCAGATTGGTGGGGCAATGAACAAAGTTCATTGCAATGCTGCTGAAACACGGGCGACGGGAAGAGCAGCTGAGACCCAGCTCTTCGGGCATTCTTGCGCCTAAAATACCTGTATTATTCGTAGATACTTCCTCCGAATTGATCTGCATTTTAGGCGCTCTCAGTCCGCTCTCATTTGGAGTGGCGATCCTGGCAGGTGGCTCCTCGCCTTCTTGTTCCCCGCCCCTGCAGCTTGTTTCCTCTGCTATTCTCTTTTCGCCTCGAAACTACATTCATTGCACGAAGAGAAGTATTCTTTCTTTCGCCCGCCCGCCCACTCCTTCAGCTGGTTTTCCCAGCTCTACTTACCATCATTTTCAGACACCATTCGGCTTTATGCTCCATGAAAATCTCTCGCTTTTCTCTTGAGTACTGCCGTATTGCTCTTCCGCGCCGTATTCGGGGCGCTGGGGCACATAGTCCAGCATGGCTCTGGCTCTCCTGGTTGACCAGGGCCTACTTGCCCTGTTTCTCCTATTCACCCTTGGAACCTTCCTCTATTCTTCTGTTCTCCGGTGTACTTCGTACGCGAATTTGGTCCTACGTACCTTCATTCTTAGACGCCATTCAGCTTCATGCACCATCAAAAGTTCTCGCTTCGTTCTGGAGCGCCGTATTATTGCTCTTCGGCGCCATATTCTGGGCGCTGGCGGACCTAGTCCAGCATGCCTCTGGCCTTCCCAGTCTACCAAAGGCCAATTCGCCCGGGTTCTCCTATACACAATCGCAGTCTTCCTCCATACTTCTATCTTCTGGTATCTTTTGAACGCGAATTTCACCCGCCCGCCTTCTCCTAAGCTGGACTTCACCAGCAATGTCTAGCTTCTTTTTGGTCGCTGTTCAGCTTTACGCATCACCGAAAATTCTCACTTCACCCTTTAGCCCAGTTAAATTGCCCTTCTGCCCTGTGGTGCCTTGCCTGGCCATCCGGGTCTATCTAAGAATAACGCGCCCTGGTCCTCCTATTGCCTTCGGTTCTGCCCCCTATCCTGCTGTCTTATGTTGGATTCCAAACTCGAATTTCATGCTCGTTTTCTCCCGCTCATTCCTCCTTTCCGTTGGGTTCGCTTTTCTCTCGGTAGCTAAATTTGAACTCTTTCCTTACAGCGATTCTATCACTACGTCAGCCGACACGGTTTTGGCACCTTTCTTTCTTTGTTTCCCACCTTCCCTCCCGTGCCTCTCCCGCCCGGCTGCCGGTCGCCTTGCGCCCCTTATCGATAGATAGCTTATGAGGAAATACAGTTTGATTTGAGCTATATACATCGTCTCTTTGAGTTCTCTCTCCCTCTCCCTCTCCTTCGAAAGAAAGCAGGTCTGCTGCTGATAGTCGCCCACGAACGAGGCAGCGGCGGGGTCAAAGTTACTGCTAACGCAGGTAGACGTCAATGCTTGGCATAGATGTAGTACGCTACTTTAGCTGAAGTTTTGCTGTCGAGAAATCCAAGTTATTGGGTCTTTATTGCGCAATGAATCACTTGAGCCTCGTGTGGGGTCGTAGCAAGGATTTAGCAGGGAGTTCACATTTACTGCGAGTGGTAATACGTTGATTGAGGTTGTGTTTTATTATTCTATCCCAGCAGTTTTAGCTATTTCTACACAAAAATATCTTGCAATGAAGTGTCGTTAATCTCGACCCCTGGCTCGCTCTGAGGAACGAGCGTGATCCAACCCGAATGAAGCCCATCAGAGGGAAAATATAAATATGGAACAAGGGGTGCCTAGCCAGACGAGGCACGCGGCGTGAGGTAAAGGATCAAATACACAGGCCGGATCGCGTCGTTTCGATATACGATTGTCTCGTCGTAATTGAGTGCACGTCCCGGTTGTCCTATGATCTATCGTGGGGAGGTAAGCAACAATCATGGGATTCGAACCCAGGCTCGAGCTACATACCGAATCGTATCCGTCCGGTGGATGGAATTGCTGGGGACTATTATCGTACATATTATACGGGTTCCCAACTACCACCGAGTTGAGTAATAGAGCGGTCCATGGACTATGAGAGAGGTTCTTTGAGTAGTCGTTTGACTTTGATGATGTGGCACTGCAGTATACGCCTTTACCGAATCTTATTTCGACGGAAAGAATCAGTGTACCGATCTTCAAAGTTGGTATGACGGCCTAAGCTCACCTTCCCCAGCGTGGTCCAAATTTGTCGACATCGTACGAATGACGCATGATGCAGCACATTGGGCAGCTCGCCGACGTACACAATGCTTTCTGACCAGGATCTCCCACTTTGCATTCTCTAGTGGTGCCGTGCCATCGGTATTGCTCATTCCCTTCTGTCATGTTCCGAGGCAGGAACCTTCGCTGGCTCTCTACACCCTCCCTGCAAATGCTGTTAGCCAATGGTAGCAGAGGCTCCACTAGACACATACTTGTACGCCTTGTACATCCTATCATTGTCCTCTGTCGAGACGATCACGAAAATGTGTTGTGGCGTTGGTTTTCCGGTGGGATGCGTCCATGCTGCCTTGAGCATATCAGAAACTGGAAACAGGCGTATTAGAATAACGTGTAACGTGTAAAAGACGGGCAAACATACTCCTTCGGAACATATAATGTGCGGCCGGGAGCTCAACGAGCTTCGGCGCCCCGTTTCTCGAGGCAACCACACAGTTTGGCCCACAGTAGACGCTTCCGTCTACGCATTGCGCACTCTTACATTGAAGACAGAGCTTTTCGATCAGGTGACTAGGAGTTGAGCTTCCATTTGTGGTCTGCATCGCGGGCGCCGCCTGCTTTTGCTTGACGGTGGTGGGCAGTCCAGGGCTCAAGTCCACCGTGATCGAGCCATTGTTTATGCGATATCTGACTATAAAAAGGTATAACAGATTGACGACGAAGCAGATTCTGGTACGACACGTGTTTGAGAAAGAGAATGGATATCAAGGGGCCGGACGTACTCTACAATCCAGGCGAAACCGGCACCTGCCTGCGCTTGTGGGCAGTTTTCTATTTGGTCACAATGTTGCGGAATGAAACTAGTGATGGCTCCCGCTGCGGAAAGCCAGAATATTGTGTAGATTGCCATGCTACGGGTAGTGGTTAGACATGGAAACTATTTCTATCGAGCAAAGGATACTTACTAGATAAGATGAAGTTTGAAAAAGCGCATTGCGTTGGCCTCCCGGATGAAGCGCTCCCACCAACCAAACTGATAAAACAACGCTTGTAGGCCAGTAATGATAAGAGTCGACCAGCCTATAAATGCTATAAAGCCGAGAGTGGGCCACATTCCTCCAGGGTAGTATCTTTGTGACCTAGCACTGGTATTTTGCAATGTCCATGTGCATATCGCGCTAGCTATCAAAGCTGCGACGAGAAGGATACATGTTATGACTAGTAAAGATAGTTATTAGACATTTTAAACATTAAAACTGTGCTAATTGCGTACTGAAGTAGCTCCTAAAAACGGCCATGGGACCGCGACGACGGACGGAGGGGGATGCAGAGTGATACGAACAGCCAAGACACAGCCGAAAAGTATAAGTCCATACTATTTATGTGGGACTGAAAAGAGGAGCGACAACTGTATTGGTGGGCATACAGTTAGGCGGTGCCATTGATTCATTGGCAGGAGACTGCAGCGCCCATCTTCCTGCAGACTCGCCCCAGTACAGTCCTGCAGAATATTATAGGCTTTAATACCTCGATCGACCGTCGCTCAAGCTACGAGCAATCCCTGATCCGTAAACCACCAAATTTGGGATGATTTTCTATATTTACTCCTGAAACTACAAGAAGGCCGGTGCTGGCACGTAAGGCGTGTATCAGCCTTGGCGGTGGCTGGAGCAGCCAGCTTATAAATAAACTTTGGGTCATACGATCGGATTCGAAATTAATACCAAATTCACACCAACATTTTACACTCTGAACATGTCAGTGAGTGCTCTCGGAGCGTGGACCATTCGGAACAGGAATACAGATGAGTTTAGCTTTTACAATCGAACAAAAAATACTTGAATTCCTCTTAGGCCATACACATAGAGCCAATATACCTATCGAAAAGATGCCACTAGTAGGAACATTTATTGCACTGTAGGGAGAAGAAAGTGTGAACAAGGATGCGAGATGGGAAGGATTGGAATCAGTACTTACATACGAACGAAGGGCCGATTTTCCGTCCTTGGTGGAGACAAAGTTGAATGCGATACGATGGTCGAGGCTCACATCACAATCTGCACATTTGAGACACCTTCGTAAATCCATTTCGTGTTCTTCCGCCGCTTTCTTCATGAGCAGTTGTAATGCTTGCGCGTGCTCGTCCGCCTTTCGGATCGCCGCAAAGTGTCGACTTTTTGTCTCCCTTGCTTGCTGAACGGCGCGCGCAGATTCCTCTTCCAGACGAGCGTTTGCATCGCGTGCTTGTGCTTCGGCCCTTCTAGCCCTCTCCTCCGCTTCCGTTGATTGCTTCATTGCCTCTGACATTCGTCTTGTCACGGCTTCCAGATTTTGCAGTGTATCCGCAAGATTTCTTTCGGCCTTGGCTATCCGATCGTCTGTCTTGATAGTATTCTTCTCCATTTGTTTCTTCGAGGCGGTAAGTTGAGCTCGTAGTTGGAGGACCTCTCCACGAGCTTCTCCAACACGCTGCTCGGCATCAATAACCTTTTTCTCTTCCTCCTCGACGCGTGTCTGACTTGTTGTCAAACTAGTATTTGTATCGTATAATTTCCTCTCTAATGCACTCGTCTTGACCAAGCACGATTCTTCTAGCTCGCGGATGGCCAAAGTCTGGTGGCGATTTACCACCTGCTGTTCGATCAGGTTTCGTTCACATTCCTTGAGTGCGCTCTCTTTAGCCTCTATCTCAGAGCGCGAGTCTCTGAGCTTAGACTGTAGAGTCGCCGCTTGAACCTCCAGTTCTAGCGCCTTTTGCCGATGTCTTTCGACGCACTCATTTGCGGTTTCGAGGCTATCCCTCAACGTGTTCACATCTTGCTGAAGCGCCTCAAGCTTGAGTTGTGAGCGAGCCGCATCAACGTGTAGCTGCTCTTTCTGTGCATGTAAGGCTTCAAGCTGATTGCTTTGATTGGCCATTCGGGCTTCGTAGTCCACAGCCTTGCGTTCGGCATTGGAAGTCCTCTCCTTGAGGGTTTGGATATGACTTTTCTCTGCTTCTGTCAGAAACTTGAGTTCCTGTCGCAGATCTTGCAAGGCTGTAGTGATGAGTTCGCTTTTGGCCCCAGTGGCCTTCTGCTGATCCTGTAGAATTGTGACTTTGTTCTCTGCAATCGCCAGCTCCATTTGAGAGGCAGCGAAGGCCTTGCGATGATGGGCTTCCATGGAAGCCATTTCTCTTTGCCTATCTTTGATGGCTCGTTGTAATGTCTCGATATTTGTGGCAAGTTGATTTGCCTGGGCGTTTAGATCGTCTTTTTGCTGACGCAAGGTCTCTAATTGTCCATTCCGTTCTTGGTGAATGCTCTTGAGCCTTGTCAGCTCCGTTTGGGTTTCATCGAGAGATCGTTCGTAGTTCTTGGCAAGGAGCAGTGCAGTACGAATTTGGTTCTCGGCTTCTTCTGCTCTAGCTTGCTCGGAAGAGTTCTTGGAACGTAGTGACTGCGCCTCCAATTCGAGTTGTGTGGCGCGTTCTTGGCTGACTTGTGATCGGGTCTGCTCAGAGAGCAAGTGCGAAGTCAGCTCATCAACGCGTTTTTGCATGCGCAGCGCATGAGGGTCCACCATCAATTCATCATCGCTTTCGTCCGAGTCAAATTTGAGGCCGGACGAGTCCACTTCTACGAAGCCCTCATCCACTTCATCGATAATCTCGAAAAGGTCTTCGTCTTCGACAGGGGCATTGAGGTGGGCTGCTATGTGTGGGAGTGATGTTTCATTGTTGGTGGTACCTCCAGACTGAGATAAAGAAGCTTTCTCAGCTTGAGTACTTGCTATAGTAGATTCTTCAGTACGAACGTTGAATTCTAGAAATAGTCTCTACACACCGGAGACTGAGGTACTACTTTGGAAGAAGCTGAACATGGACAACTATAGTTGGGACGGGCGTTGAAAGCTAGAGGTGCCACGGAATTGGACACCTACTTGAGGAGTTCTCGAGCTGGTGGCGAGGAGGCCTTGAGGCAGCCTTGAAACCACTGTCAGACTAAATATGCAGTGCTGAAATCTGATAGTTCTATAAGTAATTTCATATGCACATTGCAACAGAGATACATCACTTATTGTAGCCATTCAATTTGATTGAGCATGAGAGCCTTATGGGCACTAGAACCATTCGTCGGTCAGCCACGACACACTGATTTATAGCATATTCACATTTGCTCTTAGTGGATTCGATGATGTCTTATGTTTTCAGTTGCCAGTTAAGGGTACCGTCGTGTTGAAAATCACGCATCTTGACGTCCCCTGATATAGATGAATTGTTACAGGAAATAATACGGTGACTTCAATCCTTGTTGGTGGAGAGTGAATGTTGCCTGCTCGTGGAAGGAAGGAATATAGGAGCGGTTCAAAGTATGCCAATGGTCCAAGATTCAGAGTAAACAAAGCACCACTCATTAGGCGAAACTGAATTGTCGGGATCAAAGACAGGCACAAGAACAGTTTTCGACATGCAGCTAACTAGGTCACATATTTCTCCTGTACTCTCTGGTAGTAATGATGGATGGCCTCCTGAACTTACGGGCGTAAGATGCCAGCTCAAACTCGCTCAAATAAAAAATATAGTAGTACATAAGAAGCTCGCCAAATCTAATACTTATGTGAGAGCCTGGCACGCTGCATCGCAATGAATAGGATATATATGGCTACTGATGTGACACCCCGTCAAGGCAAACGGATTGTCTTCCACTGTAAAGGCGTATCAGCGACACACGCTGGCAGGTAGATGGTTATACACACCTAACAAGGCAGGGTGGAAGCCCCGTTGTGGTTTGTCTCAGCGAGGAGCTATTTGGCCGTAAAAGAATGGTGAAGTCCGTAATCGAGAAGCTGGAGACGCGGCTTTCCTCTCAGCCGCCTCCAATTTTTCTTGGGCTTCGCGTACTTGCTCGCTTGCGCGTCTTATGGCATCATTTTTCTGCTTTTCCAGCTCGATTTTGTTCCTTGCGGCGTCCTTTTCCGCTTGTTCCAAACGAGTCTTGAATCCATGCTTATCAACCAGTGCCGCAGAATATAATTTCTTGTATTGCTCCAGATCCAGTGTGGCCTGCTCCGTTTTCTTCTGCAGAGCTGTAAGGGTATTCTGTACCTCGGTATTCCGCGTGGTAGCGACGGCGGCTTCCTTATTACATTGTTCAACTTGAGCCCGAGACGCCTTCAACGCCTTCTCAGTTACTTCGAGCTTGCTTTTTGCCTCCACAAGCAGTGTTGATAGAGTCTTCTCGATGTTGGTGGTTGCTTGCCTTGCGGCCACAACCTGCGTTTCCACCACCTTGAGAGACTTCTGTGTATTTTGGAGCGCTGCTTGAGAAGTCTTTATCTCTGTTTCCAGGGTTTCGATACGGCGGGCTGCTTCTTGGCACTTGTCTTGATACGTTTGGGAACGCGCTGACGCCGCCTTGAGAGAGGCTGTTGTGGTCTCGACCTCTCGATTCAGTTTCTGGATTTCGGCGTGAGCTGTGGCTTCTTTGGCCTCGGATTGACCTAAACGACCCCGGACAGTCTCAAGCTCGCTGCTTTGCGTGCGGATCTGAGACTCGCACCCAGCTAACTTGCGCTCGAGATTCCCCGAATTCTCTTCTAGCTCGTTATTACGGCGCTTTCCCGTGTCAATCTCTGCCGCCTTGGTTTCGATTTCCATCCTCAGACCGTCGATGGTCCGGGTGAGACACTCATTCGCTGCTTCTGTGTCCGCTTTCTGGTCCTGTAGATGCTTGAATCTTGTCTGCGCGTCTGTTTGATAAGCTCCGAGGGCTATCCGGTGACGCTCCTCTGCATCCTTAATGGCGGCGTCTTTCTCCTCGATCACCTTCCTCAAAGACGCTGAAGTTGCACGATGACTATTTAATTGCAAAGTCAACTCGTCTTTTTGACGACGCACGGTTGCTAACTCTTCAGTTCGCTCCTTCAAGAGGCTTTCGCAATCAGCCAACCTGATTTGAAGGCGGCTTGCGCGTTGACTCTCAGCTGTAGCGCGTTCCGATGCAGCGGATTCTCGTTTCTCTGTATCGTCCAGCCTAACCTGCTTTGCAGCGTAGGCTTGCTGTAGCGAGCCCAGTGCCGACTCCAGTTTCGTAGTACGCTCTTCACTGAGGCGCACTCTTTCCTGCTCTTGAGAGAGGTGTGACGTTAGATCATCGACGCGCTGATGCATGCGAAGGAGGCGCGGGTCCAGCATGAACTCGTCCTCGCTGTCCCCGGAGTCGGTTTCAAGGTCGGATAGGTTAATGTCAACATATTCTTCCTCCCTTTCTTCTTCATGATCAGAGGATGAACTCGTGTAGTCCGAGGGAGCATACGCTGGTAGCGCAGAAGGCCCAGGTTCCGCCAAATCAGGAATGGTGCGCATGGGTGGGTGGCTCATAGACTCAATTGCTATGTCTGAGCACACGGGCATAGAGTGAGCGGGGACTATCTTCACTACATGTATAGGCGACGTACCACTACCTGTCCTTGGTGACAATAAGAATTGAGTGGAAATACTGAGGAGAGTAAAATTTGCCGGGAATATCTTAAATGGCACAGCAGATAGGCGCGCCCTTGAGGAAATTAGGAGCTAAAGGTGAGGTCGCCTTGAGGCAGCTTTCTGAACCTGCCAGAAACACGATGCAGTGCATTTATGCCTGTAACTTTCAATGACGCTGGTTTATATCCTCTTTGCTCCACACCATATTGAATAGTCTCTTCCGGAAGCGAAGTGCACCACATCGCCGACCAGTGTCATGTCCCCACAGGGGCTGTATAATAGAGTTGTGGCACGAAAGAGTACGAGCCACTCATTTGCATTGATAAGCCTACATACCATGTGAAATAAAGGGCCGTTAGCTATCGTCAGGCTCCTAGTACCAAGCCGCGATGTGATGAACAAGACATCCCGCGGACGGATTTGAAATATGGTGTGCGATTAAAGAGGAATATTAGACGAGAAATTTGAGGTTGGAACCAATGTATTTGACGGGATCATGTTTGCCGTTTGGATAGTAAGGTTGTATGGAGAGGAGCGAGCCACCTAAATCGAGACGTTAAACGCGTAAGTATTTTGGAAAACGTACTGGTAATAATCAAAGGCGGTGGATATTCCTGGAGCGGGCGGAAATAATTACATACAGAGTCTCTTCACGGTGAAAGAAGCAGGCGCCACCTCGATCAGATTCGCATGCTTGAAACCTTCTTGGGGCAGGAACATACAAAGGTAATACGGCTTATCCACGAGTTTTCCTTGAGGCAGCACAGTATATAAATCGAAATACAGAGTCTGACGTCCTCTGATAATAATTCAATTCTGGCGTATGGTAGAAATGCACCCTCTCTAGTATTATTTAAGGTTTATATCGCCCCACAAGCAGCCAGTTCAATAGGCTGTTCAGGGGATCCAATAACCCTCATGCGCGAGCTTGTAGATGCTGCCATCTGGAGGCTGATCGGTTTCAGGAATATAGAATTTCAGGCTTTTTCGCACCTCGCCGGCGCTGTTTGGGCCGGTTGAGAGGCTGACTTGGGCGCTTCTGCAGCTATTCCATTGTACGTTTGATATTACGTTGTTTGTAAATTGACTATTGTATACTGAAACTCCTGTGGACTGCCGAGAATCAAGCCTTGAGAGAGGGAGGTGATACAAGAAGCGTGTCCTCCACCCACCAAAATTGTCCAGTGCAGCAAATTACATAGAATGTCACATACACCAACTATAATGATAGTAAATACATAACGAAGGGATCTCAAATCCGCTTTAATATGTCTCGTGGTCCCCCTACTGGCTCGAACCGTTACTGGGGGGTCAAATAAAGAACAAGGTACGTGGGCCTAATAGCATCGTTTCGATACACGACCGTCTCATCGTAATTCAAGTGGCTACCTGATTGGGTTCCGGGCTGGCCATAAACCTGTCGTGTTATAGTGAGCAGATGGACAAGAAGTTGCTCATTAAACATGAACCCACAGAGTCAAATCCATCAGGGGGCTCCAACAGCGAATCTAAATTCTGCTTTGTTGGGTAGGTATTCCCGACGACCACCGAGTTAAGCAGGAGCGCAGACCACGGGCTCTTTGGATCTTGTAAGTTATTCGTGTATTGGTGAGATTTAGAAGTCGTTTGGCTAGAATAGATGCCCTTTCCAAATCTGATAGAGACCGAGCAACGACGTCGCGTGAGCACACGAGCGAACGAAATAGAACAAGACTTACCGTCCCCAACGCTTGAACTTGTGCACATCAAAGTTGGACTTTATAATGCCGCAAGTCCCACAAGTCTGTATCTTGCAAAATGTCGTCTGCCCATGTTCTCCCAGTTGACATGCTCGTGAGCTCCCGTGCCACCGATATTGCTCATTTCCACGAGTCATACTCTTCTTTGCAAATTGGCGCTGATTTTCAACACCATCCCTATATGAAAGGTCTGTGAGTGGATCATTCAAAGAGCCTGCTCTTGACGCCGTACTGATAAGCGCTATACATCCTATCATTATGCTCGGTGGAGAAGATCGCGTATATATATTGTAGTGTGGGTTTGGTGGTGGTATGTTTCCAACCGCTTTGGAACCAGCCTTCGACTATTGTTCATGGACCTAGTCAGCATAGCATTGTGCGGGTGGATCTGTACGCACTTTTTCTTGCCATATAGTGTGTCATCGGAACAGATATTAACTTGGGCGCACCGATCCTTAGCAACGCGAGACAAGATGGACCACAATAAACGCGACCCTCTAGGAAGTAGTTTTTGTTACATTTTATGCAAAGCTTCTCAAGCATGTGGCTTGGAACGGAGTTTGGCTTCGCGCCCGTTCGTACTGTGGGCTTTGGCGCGCTCGAGGTCATCTTGACCTCTGGTACCTTTTTAATTGTTGAATTACTAACTCTCGAGCTTGAAGAAACTGATTCTGAATACATTGGCGGGAATGCAGGCCTCTCCACAGGAGACCTGGGCACCTCCATCCTTCTAGGTTCGCGTAGCTCTCTGGTCGTGGGAAGTCTTGGGGGCTCGTAAGATAGGGAACCCAGTGTTCTGCGCATGAGATTGAGCCAGATAATAGCCGTGAATATTGCGCTAAGCGCAAAGCAGAGCCTACAGGAACCACCAATTCAGTAAAGCGCCATGCGTGGAGGGGGATGCTGAGGAGATATACGTACACTGTGGCCCAAGCAAAGGCAGTTAGAGCTCTGAATTTATGACAAAAGAGGGACTTTGGAGCAGTCGGTTCCAGATACCGTGAGGAAGAGGCAGCGGAGACCCAGAAGATGTTAGACAGAATTGTGCTTTCCCATGTCTCAGCTTGGGTAATACTCTGTGTGAGCTTTCACGTACTGTGTGGTATGCTGCATCAAATGCCATTTTTGTGGGTTGGGGATACATCGGCACCTGTAGAGTAGTAATTCGGCGCCAGTCATGACCAGGCTGGCGAACCCAATGATCATCGTGAAGACGACCGTACTTGTAAGCTGGGAGCCGAATTTACTGGACGTCTCGCTTGGTGTACCGAATGATGTCGAGGCCGCAATGGCTGTCGCCACCACGAGGGCGACAATAAGAATGTATATTAAAACTGATGACGATCATTAGAATCGTTAGCGGCGACTTCAAAAGGACATTACTGAGGTATTTTTTCCAGAAGTTCATTCGATTTTCTGCGTTGGGAGGAGAGGTTACGAGTGTTTCTATGGTCCCATGTAATCATAACCCTTATTGGGCTGGGTTTGTATTCCATGTCAATCGCGCGTAGTATTGCAGCGCTTATAGACGGCAAGAGACGGCCACCAGGTTTCTTGGCGCGTCGGATGTCCGTTCAGAATAAATGTATATACTCAAGGCCTGAGAGAGCAACTCCCGATGGGTTTTGCGGATGTCATGCTCCCCTCCCGTTTGCTGTGCTAAAGCAACTACTAACGTGTTTTGGGAACGAGTTTACGTAGAAAGGTTCGAATGCTTAACAAGACCTTTTTGTCAGCGAAATTTTTCTTGGGTAGATATTGGACATTCAAGTTTCGATGAACTGTCAGGAGTCTAACCTTGAGAGGGACCGAGTGCCTGTCCCCACTCACACCAGATTTGTTACCAGCCTAGTAAATTACATAAATATTCACATACATCATAGAGGATTGCAGATCCAGCTTAATCTATCTACGTCCAGCACTGGCTCAAACCATTACTGAGGGGTCTAATAAAGAACCACGTACGTTGGCCTGATAGCATCGTTTTGATACACAACGGTTTCGTCCTAGATTAAAGGGGTTATCAGGATAGTTGGCTTTCCGACGGCCCCGTTCGTTTTCGGGCCCGTTCGTTTCTTAGGTTTTGGCGCACTCGATGTCATCCTGACACTGGAGTCGCTTTAAGCGTCCAAATCTTTGAGAAGAATGATTCTGACTGTTCCGGTTGGAACTTAGACCGCTCCACCATACGTATAGGCTCTTCAGTCCGTCGAGGCTCGGGCACCTTTCTGGTTCGAGGAAGTACTGGAGATTCATAGCATAGGGAAGCTACTGTTCCACGTAAAAAGTTGATCCAAATGATGGCTGTGAATATCGCGCTAAGTGCGAAGCAGAGCCTACAGGAAGCGGTGGGTCAGAGATCGAGAGGCGGCGGCCCGCGTGGGGAGAGAAACTAAGGGAGCAAACATACTCTATGGCCCATGAAAAAGCAGTTAGAACCCTGAATTTGTCACAAAAAGGCACTTTGGAGCAGTCGGTTCCAGCTACCGTGAGGGAGGCGGTGATAGAGACCCAAAAGACGTTCGAAAAGACCGTGCTTTTTTTCTGGCTCAGCTTGGGTAAGGTTCTGTATGAGCTTGCACGCACTGAAAAGTATGCTGTATTAGATGCCCGCCAGTTGGATGGGGGATGAATCGGCACCAGTAGATCAGTACTTCGCCGGCACTGAAGACCAGGGTGATATACCCCATGATCATCGTAAAGACGAGTGTACTTCCAAGCTGAGAGCCGAATCTATTAGACGCCTCGCCTGCCGTGGTAATTATCGCGGTCGCAATGGCTGTCGCCACTACGAGTGCGATTATAAGAATGTGCAATAGAACTGAAAAGAATCATCAGAGACGTTAACGATGATTGCAAAGGGCCATTACTAACGTATTTTGTCCGAAAGTTCATTCTCGCTATGTCGGAAGGAGAAGCTACCAGTGTTTCTACGGTCTCTATGGTCCCTCTGATCATATATACCTTGTTTAGCTGAGCTCGTATGGCAGTCAATCGCGCCTAGTATTACGGCGCTTATAAGGCGGCAAGAAACGGCCACCAGCTGTCTCGGCACATTGGATGCAACATGGAGGTTGTAAATAGAAAATCTGGAATACTAAAGGCGCCCATGTGCGTTCAAAACAACTTGCGCGGGCAGCTCCGATGGCTATTGCGGAAATTCTCTCGCTCCGTTTGCTGTGCTAAAAGCGGCCACTAACGTATTTCGGGAACGAGTTACGTAGAAAGCCCCGAATATCCTTACAAGACTTTTATCAACGTCATTAACAGTAAGAATAGCCTCGTTTAAATGCTATATATTCAACCTCCTTGGGCGCCACAGGCTTTGAGAGGGGGGGGAATACAAACGGCCGCACGAGTTACCACGAGCCTCACAGACAAACAATGAAAGACGGATACATTGACCAAAACATATCACAAAATGGCGCTTTTAAAGACGATTTCCACTCCTGGCTGTGACCTTTAGCTTGGAGTCGCGTAAAGAACAAGGTATGTAGGCCGGATAGAATCTCTATTATACACAACCGTTGTGTCGTAGTCCAAGGGACCACGGGGTTGATTGTGAGTCGGATTGGAAACCTGTGTGTAGATAGTGAGTAGTTGGACGTGAGATCTTGGCCACACATATGAACGCACAGAATCATATCCAGCAGGAGGTTGTACCAGCGTATTCATATCCCATTGTGGCGTGTATGTGTTCCCAACGAGCACGTAATTCAGAAGGAGGGCAGTCCACGGGCTCTTTGGAATTTGTAAATTGCCCGTCCACAGATGCGATTTTGACGTCGTTTGACTGGTATAGGCTCCCGTTCCCCATCTATCAGAGACGCAATTGAGACGACGCCGTGTAAGTGACGAAACAAAACAGCAGAACGTACCGCCCTTGACGCGCAACCCAGGGTACATCAAAGTTGGATCGTATAATCGTGCACAATTGACAATTAGTATACGTGCAAGGTGTTGTCTGTCCTTGTTCGCCCAGTCGACAGGCTCGTGTGCATCCGTGCCACCGGCTCTGTTCATTTCCATGAAGCATACCCCTGTTTACAAACCTGTGACGACTCTCAAGCGCGTTCCTGGATTGAAAAAGGATTGGTGAGCGGCTCATTTGAAACAGGCGGTACTCGTGATGGCGTACTGGTGACCGAAATACCCCGTGTCAACATTTTGTATGGGGTAAATGACATATATACTATGGAGTGTCGGTTGGGTGGTTGTATGTTTCCAACCGTTTTGGAATATGGTTTGGACTGTAGAGCTCGTTAACGTGACATTATGCATACTTTATATTGTGCGTACTGTCTCGTGCTATAGTATGTGTCATATGGAGTGGTACTAGCTTTGGCGCACCGATCTTCAACACTGAGACACAAGCTTGGCCGCAATGAGGGCGGTAAGGCACGCAGGGGTTTTTATGACAGTTAATACAAAGATTGTCCTGCGTGTTGTTTAGAGTGGAGTTTGGGATCGGATCCATTCGTACCATAGGGTGTTGAGGCGCATTGCTCGTAGGAAGCACCGGAGGTCCCCGGGATAGAGAATCCGTTGTTCCAGTATTGAATTTGTACCATAGATATATTGTGAATAGTACGCTAAGCAAAAAGCAGAGCCTACAGGGACCTCTGGTTCAGGGAGGCGGCACACGCAGGGGGAATAGACGTACGCTGTGGCCGATACGAAGCCGGTTAAAACCCTGAATGTCCAGCACATGGGGATTTTGGAGCAGTCGAGTACGTATACGTTTATCACGAAGAGGGCGGTGGCGGTGCCCCAGAGGGCGTTAAACACAACTACGCTATTATCTACGTTTCAACTCGAGTAGGTGTTGTGTATGAGCTCATACGCACTGTGTAGTATGTAGTACCAAAAGCGCCTGGCCTGGGCTACTGATGCACGCGCACCAGTAGATCAACAGTTCGGCGCCATTCGTGGCTACGGTGGCAATCCCACTGATCATCGTGAGGAGGATAATACCTCTAAGCTGAGGGCTGAATTTGCTAGAGGTCTCGGTCGAGGTATTAAAGTATATTGAGGTAACGATGCCTGTAGCCACAGCGGCCGCGGTGACAAGGCATACTGTTAGAACTGGATCGATCGTCAAAGTCTGTAGCGAATCTAAGAAGGGGTGCTTACAGTTGTACTTGTCCCAGAACATGCTTTCGGGAGGAGAATTGGGTATCCTTACGTTCTTTGCCACCCTATAACCCCTCGTTCTTGGGCCCGTGGCGCATGTTGTTGACGCCTAGTATTGCCGGCCTATGAATACGAGGTGTCCCGTCACACATTCTTATACACAAGAGAGGCGGCTGCTTCTGCCACTGCACCCCAGCTCCTGCAAAGGCAACTCCGATCCGTACTGCGGATTCCCGTTCCGTTTGCTGTGCTGGGCGACCACTAACGCTTTTAGGAAGATTTATAAATAAGTACTTGTAATGTTCTAATAGTACAAGTTTTAATATTATTATCGATATTAGTGCTATATCTTGGCCCTCGGCAAACACCCACTGCCACCTTAGCTTCTCCTCAGCTTCACCCACGCTCGTTTTTGGCCTTCTCCCTTTCTATCTATTACGCTCCAAAATCCGACAAATAATCCAGGAATACTGTCAATAATCATATTTACGACTGTCTGATGCGGTGGCTTAACGCACGACTCCTCGTCGGGCTCGCTCCGCTCCTTTCACTCGTAGATGCCGTCGACGGGGCTCCAGCAGGAGGATTAGCACCTGCTGCTCATCGTAGAGCTCCTTTAGACAGTATTCAAGAGTCGCCCTGGCATCGTCGCCATGCAGCTGCAGCTTCGAAACGCCAGGACAATACTGGGTCCGATACCAACGGCATACCAATCGAAGGTGCGTTTCAAGTTCTTTAATTATCGCTGATTTTATTTTCTATTTCTGGTTTCTACCTTTCTTGTTGCGTCTCGCCGGTACCTCCGTTGGCATATCCCATACGCAAAGAAGCGAGCCTCGGACTCTCCTTGGGAGAAACTTTACTACTGGCTTTGAAGGATTTTGCATCTTTTTGCGAATTTCTCCGTTTGCTGTCTGCGTCAACGTCGACGCCTAATGCGCTTGTTTGTTCACCCACGCCCAAAAATGCCGAAAGCGGTGACAAGGAATGTGTCACAAAATGACGAGCTCTATTCTACCCCGTTCTCACTTGGTACCTGAGGTCTCGGGTTGTGTGGGAGAGGCCGCTCTTCTCACGCCTTCTTACTTCCTTGATGGCTGATCATCAACTACTCCTGCCCCTCAAACTAGACCCAAAGGGTCTTGTGATGCTAGTAAAAAACGAATTAATCTTGTCATTGCGGTTGCCAAAGTCTGCGACAACGCGTCGAGCCTTTGCACATCTCCTTCTCTTTCCGGAGGCTCGGCAGTTGACATTTTTGACACCCCTACTCGACCTCTCCTTCCCACTGTTTTGCGCCTCAAATCCATGTGAACTATACTGACAAGTTTAATTCTTCTTAGGCCCACCAACCGTAATCACGGTTTCTGTTCCCGACCCCGCGGCGGCGCCCACAGATCCGACCGCGCCCACCGACCCAACTGCACCTACGGATCCTGCAGCACCGACAGACCCTGCAGCGAGCACAAGCGAAAGCTCGAGTTCCTCCACGAGCACTTCGACCTCGACCTCGACCTCGGAAAGTTCTTCGAGCACCAGTACCAGTGAATCTTCCTCGAGTACCTCGGTCAGCACAGCTGACCCTTCAGTGTCGATCACCTCGGATGATCCGCTCATTAGCTTGTCAATCTCTCTGCCAATTTCGCTACCACCCCTCTTGCCTACCGAGGACCCAACCTCGACTAGCACGAGCGAGTCCCTTGCTCCCACCGACCCACCAGTCGGTTCGACATCTGATAGCTCGACCAGTGCAGCACCAACGGATCCTCCATTAATTTCCATTTCGATCAGTCTCCCACCCATCTTTGATCCTGGAAATTCTACCTCCATTCCGGATCCGACCATTAGCATTCCAGACCCGTCTATCAGTACCCCCGATGTAACGATCAGCACTCCCCCCGTCGATCCTCCAGTTACAGTCTCCTCTTCAGACCCACCAGGAGAACCCACCGTATCCACGCCTACGTCTAGTTCCTCTATCATCTTGACCCTGCCGACCGATGTATTCCCCAGTGTTTCGGGCACGGGAGGGAGCATCACCACGACGGATATAGACTCGACGAGCAGGCCACCTATCAGTATCGAGTCGCAGTTCCAGTTCATTACGGCCACCAGCTTCCTGATCGCCCCCACATCATCAAGCAGCACCGGCTCCGTGACCAACACCGACCCTGATGCAGTCCTCACCTCGAACAGCTTGGAGTCTGCCGGCCCCTCGGCAACCGTGACTGGAGCCATCATCCCTTCGTCGATCCCCATGTTCATTGCTCCCCCACCGAGCTCGGATCACGTCGCACCACATACCAGTATCGATGGCTACACCGAAATCAGTATCCTCTTCCAGCCTACCGCTGGCTGGATGTGGATTCTTCAGTCGTCCGAGACTGCCGCCCAGATCCTCGCGTACTTGCCACCCATCATCTTGCAGTCGCTCAACTCTCTCGGTGCTGCGCAAGGAGATGTCAAGACGATTGGTTTGAGCGCTTTCCAACCCGCTGATGCTACTTCTGCCAACGACTTGAGGACCATGTGGGTCGGCCTTATCAGGACCGAATTTGTTAGCCCGCTCTCGGTATGTTTTTGGCTTTATTTTCCGCGAACCAGTCAACTGACGACTTTTTCTAATAGGCCATGATCAAGACGCCTACGTCTGAATTCTACAACACTGGTGACCCAGTGGCCCAATCTATCGCCAAGAACGTCGTGGCCTCCTACAACATTGCGACGCTCACGGGTGTATCCAACGAGGACGGTTCCAGCACCAGCACCAGCTCTGGTTCAGGCTCCGTCGACAACTCGCGCCGCAACGCCATCATCGGTGTCAGCACGGCCTTTGGACTGATCGCGCTCATCGTGTTCGTCTGGTGGATCGTCAAGACGTACAAGGCCCGCCGTGAGGGTTCGCACAAGCGTCTCTCCTACGATAACGCGCCCAACTATGGTGCTGCCGGCGCAGGCATCTCTGCCAGAAGCGGGTACGGAGGTGGCTATGGCGGAGGGTACGGTGCAGGCGGTGTCCGCGCCGAGAGCCCTCCAGCCCTTCACAACCCCTTCATGACCGAACGTGAGCGTGAAGAGGAGGCGAGAGGCATCCGCCGCAACAGTTTCTACGCCATTGGACCGGACGACGCGAGCATCGAAGAGGAGACGTTTGATTACATGTCTCAGCGGAGCAGCACCGGTGGCCCCACTAGCTTGAACCGTGCGGGAAGCGGAGGTGGTGGGAATGGTGGCGCGCGCTGGGTCGGTGGGAATGGTGGGCTCACCGTACCCGGAGCCAGCGCAGGCGCAGTACGCAGGCCTGTGGTTGGACAACAAATCTCGCAGCCGATTTTGAGGGAGAGCAGTATGGGTAACTGGTAGAGCGTCCAACGACTGCCCTACAGACTACCATCTTTTGTTGCTCATAATCACACCCCCCTCGTATCTACTATCGTCGAATTGTCTTTATAATCGCCAAACTCAACAAACCCAGCTGTACTCGCTCGCGCTACAAAACCAATCCTTTTTGCACCTTCACGAAGATCAGAATCCTCACCCACTCCTCATCCTCACGACAAAGAACGGCAAGAGTCGTCACCCCCCGCCCTCTGCAAAATATAACCTTTGTCAACCTGCTTTCCGTCGAACGAATCGATATCCGACCACAGCCTCCCTCAACAGAGGTCTTGTCACTCTTTTTCCCAACCCTCACTCGTTTTACAAACCAAAAAAAAATCCCTCCCTCCTCCTCCCGCTCCTACTTTCTCATTCTCAGGGTCGTGCCGGGCGCGCGTACGTAGATACTATGCGCGTGCGCACGCGTGCTTTTTTCCTCCTTCGGAATGGACTTTCCAATAGATCAAACGGGCAGACGGCCACTACGTCTCCGCGCCGGCCTGCTCGCCTGCTCGCCTCTCTGTCGCTCGTCTGGAACGCGTCCTATTCCCCTATCCGTTGTCGAATATGTGCGCTTTCTCGTGTGTGTCAGAGTCTCGATTTTTTTTCTTCTTCTTTCTCCGTATACATATATCTATACGAGCTCAGCTTTCGTAACTTCTCCCTCTCTCCCCTCACCCACCGTCTTTAGAGCCCGCCGTTTTCTACCTTTTCTAGAACATGGTCGTGCCTACATCTCTGATCTTTTGTAAGGGTTTTTAGTCCATTTAACCTACTTGTTCTCCTGCTATGATCCCTTTGAGCACTTTCGTTTTGAGTTGGACTTGAACTGAAATCTCGCGCGCGCGCGCGAGTGGGTGAGAGGTGGGTCTACTGATCTGGGGGTCTGCAGCCTCACTGGAGCAGTCATTCTACTTTATATACACACTGATTTAGTGCATTTTTTGATATCTTGAATCCATATCTTGCAACTTTGGAACCCTTGGTTTGTACATCTGGACTCCGGATTAAGCATTGGAGAGGATGCTTCTGGACATGGGGGTGCTTCCAAAAATCGAAAAATATTTCTAAATTCACATACAACAATTATGAATTGATTCAGATAGATCAAAACTGCAGCAACAAAAGCCATTATTTACGATGAAATAAAATTCAAGAATGTGCAGGCTCAGGGGGTTCTGGGGTCCTTGGTGAACCTGATCCCTGCCTGATTGAAGATGATCTTGCCTTTTGGGACTGGAAACTCAACTATCACCTCACAAATTCAAAAAAAGGATGTTTTGAGCACTAGGGCCAACACCCTGGCTGCTTACAGACTACTAGGCAAGGCAACTCAAGGCTCTGGTGGTCTAGAGCCAGAGCCTATGCCTTTTCTTGGGGATGAAGAACAGGGATGGACTGGTTCCAGCTCCTCTCACCTCCAAGCAAGCCCGCAGAAGAGCCTGGCCCCCTCCCAAGATGTGGCTGGGGCCTCTGTTCATGCCAAAGCTTTGCAAAAAAGAAGGGTATCTCCAGCATCTCAAAATAGACCTAGAAAGCGGCAAAAATTGGAGGCAGCAACCCACCCTGGGGCTCCTGTTTCATCTCCAAGGCAGCCTGTTAAGACAAATTCTTCTTCCCTTCAGTCTCAGCTAAATAATATGAGGCTTTCACCAGTTCTGGACTCTCCAGCATCTTTATCTGGGTCCAGCAGAGCAGCCACTGCTGATCCACAGCAGGTAGGCCTGCTATTCCACCTCATTGTTTTGCTTTTAACTCACATATCTGAGTCTTCTAAACCTCTTTCAAGAAGTGGCAACTCAGAACAGAAAGAAAAGAATGCAGCTATAATCACTCAAGAGCCAGAGTACATAATTATTGAAGACTCAGAAGATGAAGAGACATCAGATGATGATGTCCTTCAAGGAAACAACAGCCTCTTGGTTCTTTCTACTCCCAGGAGAAGGTAGCTTCACCATCAAGGTGTCCTGCCCCCTCCTCATTCTCCTGTCATATTTCATATCTCACATTACCTCATCCACTCCCCCTCACACCATCTCATTCAGTCCATTCTGTATCATATAGCACATTTTTTCCTGGTTTGTAGTATAACTATGTTTTGGCTGACTTGTGTTGAATAACTACTCTTTTTTTGCCTTTGAAAATTGTTATTTTATGTTAAACACAGCCTTCTATGACATTCAATAACTAAATTATAATGGATTCTAGCATATTTGCCGACTTCCTCCAGGGCTGGCAGCAGCCAGCCAACTGCCAGCCACCAGACCAGGCTTTCCATGCCTTCTATCCCCCTCTTTATCTACTTTTATATCCATTTAACACTCATAAATCAGTTTAGTACCCTTCCTCATTACTCCTTCCAGCTCAAAATTCAAAGCCCCTAACCCCTAAATTTCACCCTTTTTAACCCATTCTGAACCCATAAGGGCTATCCATAATAATTTTTACTTTGTATTCAATCATTATATCACTCTCAATAACCATATACTCTATCTCTTTCTCATTTTCTCTCTGCCAGCCCTTAACCCCTCAATTTCCTCCATTTGCTGCTCTGAACCTATAAAAATGCACTTCAGCTATACCTTCCTATCTAATTTTGAGCATGGTTTAGTCTAATTTGTCTTTAAGCTACAGGAATAGCAAGAATTCATGGAACTGGCTGACAGGTGCACAACACCTCCTCTCCTGAGAGTGCAGTAAGAGCAGCAGCAGTTTAATTGCATTGTAAGATGGTTTAAGCTATATTACATGTGCTATAGGCCATCACAAATCCCTCCCTTTATCTATTTTTTGCCTTCTCTTCATTTTATCTGCTTTCAGCCATAGAGTCAAATTCTTGCTCTCACATCCTGCAATCCTTTGACATGTATATAGGTAATCCCTCTCTGACACCTTATCAGCAATATCCCCATCTATTACCAAAAATTCTGCCAACTCCATTTGGCACTTCATTTCTCACTTTGAGCCCATATTATGGTGAATTTATACCTTTATTCATCTATTACACAAGTTTGAATAGCTCTAGAACTCCTTATCTCATATTCCCTTTGTAAAATTCATGCATCTCCGACTAACAAGTAGCTCCCAGCCCCTATTTCAATATATTTGAGTTATGACTTGCCTCATTTCCCCATCTATCATTTCCTCTACCATTCCCCAAACTTCCCCTCTCGATCCTACCAGGCCCTCCCGGTGTCCTAATTAGTCAAATGCGGACTTTTCCTATTATGCCCTGCATTGTCAAGAGTGGAACGCTACTAGATTGTATTAAATTCTGTTTGGGTCGTGATACAAGTTTGGTAACGACCCAAGTTGCAGGGCATCTGTAGGTGACCAACAGAGAACTGCCTAACTACGCTCATTCATGCACTCCGCTTGACCAGGCGGAGACGCCGACTTAGTAGGTTGAGTGTTCAATCGCGTCATTACTCAAATCGAATCGAACGCGGGGGATGCGCAAAAATAAAAATTGCAATGACAGAATACAACTATTCGATATTACCTGCCTTTCCTCCCTAAACGAGCGTGTAAGTAAAGTTATTAAAATGGAATGCAGCATCACGTACCACCAGCAAGCCGACTGAGGTAAACGAAACGGGCGAAGCGAATAGCAGTCAGTAGAAGAACACAATCTAAGAAAAGTGTACTGACCAATCAACCCGAATAGACCCATAATAGAAGCGAAGACTTCCACGACGAGGATGCGGACGAAAAGCGTTGGGTCTGCAGCATCCGAAATCGCGGCAGTCGACCCGGTCATGCCAACCGCGACACCGCAGAACAAGTTGCATAGCCCAACAGTCAGCCCTCCCCAGAAGAGTGCGAATCCTTTAGTCGTCACCGATGCATTAGAGTCGGGGGGCAACGTGGCATTACGGGGGCTTTACCTGTGAAGTAATTCGAAGGAGTATAGAGCTCTGCTTCCGGAACTGAGTTGACTTTCTGCACAAAGACTATTGCCATGATCTGAACCAAATTAGCGGTGTCTCTCGCGTCGCGTCGTGTACACTAACCACTCCGTAAATGGCCACGACTTCACAGAAAACAATACTAGAAAGGAAGAAAA